>CM032061.1:54006116-54579540 GCA_018831715.1 Matsumurasca onukii | reverse complement strand
GAGAGGTTGGCCTATCAGGTGCGCGCACCTGGCCAGTGTGTCGGCCATCAGAAGAGGGCGGGGCTTGGGAGTACAGGTGCTGGAAACCATGAGCAGCTACAAAACACCTCATCAAATACAACAAAAAACGGTAGTTTAGTTCAAAAGCAAAAGGCAAGAAGTCGAACTTATTGTCTGATATTCTAAAGGAAGAATTATAATGCTTAGGCCCTACGTACCGCGAGCCTGCCTGCATGATCACTTGGCGAAAGTAGGCTATAGAAAATGGCAGTAAAAGTCCAAAAGGATCCACTCAAGTCAAACCACTAGCCTACTTTTGGAACTTTAGTCCCTAATATAGTGTATTCAGATAATTATAGAAATATCGTAGACAGACTTGTCCGAACTATTCATGATGCTGTATAGCGAAAAATCACTTTTATGGCGCTGTACGGAAACGGCTCTATGGATTTTTTAAAGTTTTGGTCACATTAATGGATACTATCAAAAGTACTGAATTAGTGTCCAGTCTATTAGGCGCGTTTTTTTATATATAATGAAGGGAGTGAATTCAAACCACAGATGGCCTTGCAAAGGGCCTACTTCAGTATTCCGATTTTGCTCACTAACGAACTTGACCGATATATAAACTTTACTAACCGGAACATTTAGACAAAATTCAAGAAAATCTGAAAAAAAAACTTCGGTTTATAAATTACAGTGGCGAGGTTCTGTTATCAACTTATTACGGGCTTATATACCCCCACTTGAGAAACTATGCAATACCTATCTGGGGCCACGAAAGGATCAAAAGACTCGCTTTTTATTCCACCTGCAAAAAGGGCTGTGAGAACGGTCTTTTCTTGGTTTCAGGCGCCAATCCTGTAAGGTGTTTCGGCGGGCGCGCATAACGCTCCGTCGATTTACGTGCTGAAACCTTGACATTTATTAAAGCAGAACAAGTCGAGTTTCATTTTTCAACAAAAAGACATTATTCTTTGCGTTATTCAAATAAATTATCAATTCCTGCATTACTCGACATCTTTTTTAAAATGGCATAAGGTTTATAACGGAATAAACCTTTTAACACCACTTCCACTTCATCTCAGGTTGGATCGGGTTACTCTGTAAATTTCGAAAAGACCTCAAAAGTATTTTTGGTCGATCTTACCTGTTATAGCGTTCGGGACTTTTTGGCAAACAAGTATACCAGCACATGAATGTAAACATGTAAATAAGCTAGAAATATAAATTAATTATCAATAATTTGTCAAAGGAATTGTTACAATTGTCACTCAAAAAAGAGGTAGCCACTTTTTGTTAAGAAAGTAATAATTATTATGTATGACTTTGCCAATGCATAACAAATATTGTTAATCTGGCTCAAATAAAGACTTTGACTTTGACTTTACACATATATACAAAATATATAAAATAATATTATTAAGGTTTGGAAAAAGGCTCAAAACGTGTTTTGGAGTCAGGATAGATGCTCATTTCATGGTCCCGGGTCTGGGTCTTACCATCATGCTGACGGCATGAATTTCTAATTGTTCGAAAGGAAATCCACAAATTAAAGAGTTTATTCTCTAATTGACCCCTGGCTCTAAATGAGAGGCATAAAATCTAATAACTAGAAAGCACGATAAACTAACAAAACATAAAGCAACAAACTTCACAGAAACGGACGAGAGAGAAAGCAGGCTTCCAGTAAACGCTGAAACTTTCAAAGCGAAAACTCAATCCCGACAACAAAAGTAAGGAAACAAATTAAACGAAAATAATCTTAACAACGTTAATAAAAAGTAAGTTTAGCGCTGCCAGCTTCAACCCTTTCGGCAAGAGTCGCTCTCTCTCCATTTGTTATCTTGAATCCGTCTAAAGCTTTATTAAAACATTTTTCAGCTCAAATCAAGGAGCGATTCTCGGAATAATTAAACTTTATTAATTAATCCCGTTTATTGTTTTGATTTTATTCCGTCTTGCTGGAAACCAATTAAAAGATTCCATCTGCAAGACGCTGCTGCGTGGCAAATTAATTAGCTAATTAACAATTAGCTTTAGTTGTTGTTAGACGAAGGTTTGTTAGTGTTTTGAACATAGTTTTTATTGTGTTTGACTTGTGTTGTAAATTCATGTTTTTAAAGATGGCTAATTTAAAGTTTTATAGGTCAAAGGGTTCATAGTAAGTGAGTTATTGTACGATTAAGAAATAGATTGATAAACATAAACAAACAATAACCAGCTATAATCAAGTTCTTCCGGTTCACATCACGCCCAAACTTCATAATAAGGTTGAAATATTTCGGTCTCGCTGTGGAGTACCATCTTCAGTTACTGATTGGCTGAAACTGCTCACAGCCTCGCTTCGGCCTTCCGCCTCAGATTTGCATGATTTATTGGACCTTCGGCCTCAGACTTACCTTGTATTTTTTGGCAAGAATACTATGAAACGACGCGATGGATTTTCATAATGTTGGTATTGTGATAGATAACATTAAAATACGTAGTCATTTAAAATTTCATTTAAATCAGATGAAAGTGACTATTTTTGAATAATTAAAACCATATTTTTGGTAAAAGTTTCTCCCCCGCAAGGGGACTTCCGGTAGTCCGATTTTTCTAACGAAAGTGTTCAAACCTGTTCTTATGGGTCAGGATCAATGCTCATTTCATGGTCCCGGGCATGAATACATGCTGACGGCGTGAACACCTCATTTTCCAGAGAAATTCGTTCAAAGCACGTCATCAGGTGAGGAGTCAAACAGCTTAAAAAATATGAACAGAGTTGAATAAAAAAGACAGTCGTCTACTCACGTTAAACACCAGACGTTTCTGTGTTCACCAGACTCACCTGAAAAAAAAAAGAATTCTTTAATACTTTTTTAATCAAAAGCCCCGCAAAAGGTATTTTCGGTAGTCCGATTCTGTTGGCTCGTAAAATTTTACAAAATAATTACAAATGGAACATTTGTACCAAATTTCATGAAAATCAGACAAAACATTCGAGTAGTAGGGAAGGCACACATAGGGAATATACATATTATTTACATTTGTATAAAGTGTTGAAAAGGTGCACAAAGTCAGGACCGGAGCTCATTTCTTGGTTTGGGTTTGAAGCATACCATGATAACGGCGTAGAAACCCAAGAAAAACCGCTACAACGAGTTTGACATAACACATTAATGTTAAGAAGTTGTTTTCAGTTTAGCCTGTTTATGTTATAAATGCAATAAGCCAATTAACTGCGTCGTATTCGCTGGAAGATGTGTTCCATGTGTTGTCCAGTTTTTCATCAGGTCTGAGAGCTCTATAAAGTGTACAGGTGCGTCACACGTGCAGGCACTATAGAGTCCTCAAGCTAGGTTTGTAGCTCAGTTCGTGATGTTAGTGTGTGAGTTTAGTATTGATTACAATTAAGTATGTTGAGAAAGATCCTCCTGGTATGCATCAAGAAGCAAAATTTTCCAGAGACCTGTAAGATAAATAAACTTACTTCAAAATGTCTATAACGACCCAGCGAATGCCCACAGGTTACCTGGGTTTTATGATATTAAAAACATAGAAATAGCTGAAGTTGGTATAAGAGGGCGATGAAACAGGAAGGAAGAGAATGGCTTTGCCGAATCTGGCAAGATAAGTGGGACAGAGAAACACGAGAAAGATGCACTGATTATAGAGATCTTACGAAGTGGATCAGTAGAAGTCATGGACTTATAGGATACGGTTCAAGCAATCAACAGACACCAATGCCTTGAGAGGTTTAATATAGCCAGAGATAGCAGCTGCGAGGGTTGCGGGGCTAGGAGGATGATGCATATTATGAAGTATTCGTCTGCAGGTTGACGGAAAGAGAAAGAACCCAACCATTGGGGCGGGGGGGCATAGCTCTAAGGAATACAATACGGCAAATGTTAGTGTTAAAGTGTTAAGTAAAGCTGTGGCAAAAATAGATAGTTACATTATAAGAACCATGAAGAGGAAAGAACACCAATTAAGAACTTTGTAATGACAGCTACTGAGAAGAACGAAGATGACTATAAGTCAAAATAAGCATCTGACCTTTGGGAATAAGGGATCTGAGGGAGTGCTTGTGTTTTTTTCATTTTCATCACAAACGCGAAGCTCATTGCAAACAAGAACTCTTATGCAAAAGCTTTTTTCCCTGACGAAAAAATATCTCCGTGGTTTTGCTTATTGTTCTTCCTATACGGTCTGCAAGGTTTCTCAACGAATGGTGTTGAGTTGCTGCACACCACTGTCTTCTGCACATGCACCGGTATCTAGGTACCAGGGTTGACCGTTCAAGTTGACAGACGCTCCCCAGTCCCTGCCGAGAATTGTTTTACTCTTCAGTTGGGATGTACAAAGAGACACCGACGGTGCTTTATACCAACAAACGCAGCTAAGCGAGCAGGTATCGAGATAATTATTATGTACATAATATGTTTATTCAATACAAGATTTATTTACTTATGAGCGTTTTCGCTTTGTTCTCTCCTGGAAATTTATTTTGAATTTCGATGCCTCAATGAGTGACAGAACAGACACATAAAAAGTTATGTTAAATATTTACTATTATTTTCAATAGACAGAAAATTCACTATTTACACATTTAAATGTCAAAACTATAATAACTGTTAGTGGTACCTGACTTTACTTCAGGTCTATACAAAAGTATTTTTTTGACATGCGTTCAACAAATATCGATCAAACGGTTTCAATTCTAATCAATTTCAAAAGCGGTTCGTTTCACTTCAAAATTGCGAAATATTACAAAGCAAAAGAACAAATACAGTGCAATACTACGAAGAAATACTACGAGTATATGAAGCAATAAGAAACATTTGTGATAGGCAAAGCTGATTCAAAGCGTCCTTTATCTAAGGTTAACTCCACGCTATAGGTTGGGGGAATTGAAGGGAACCTGGTATTGAAATAAATGGTCTTCTATCAACCTCTAAAAACTCACCTTCACCCTCATACGCATTTTCAACGTTTATCGGAAGATCAGACCTAATAATTTGCTTAACTTTGTTTTGATAGATGATTGTACTGATGTGCAAAGAGTATCACAGTATAGACATCAGATGTTTTTCTATGTTCAAAGGGAATTGCATAGGATATATAGTTAGTTGAATAAAAATGTATAATTTTTAAAAACACCAACTGTTGGCTCATTTTTAAGTTTATCTATTTTTCCCAGTTGCAGGACCTTGTTTATTACAGTTACCTTGGTTGAGGGGCCTGTAATTAGGTGCAGGTTGTAGTCTATATCACGGTTTCTCAGCGCTTGTGTTGCATCATCGATAACAAAATAAGTCACTATTTACACTGATATTAAAACTAAACATTGATAAACCATGTAAATAGTTCTGAGTAGGTTTCATAGTTTAATAGTTTTAGTTTTAATATCAGTGTAAATAGTGACTTGAGTATTGTCTACTGATGATGCAGCAAAGCGCTGCGAAACACGTGTATGGGCTACAACCTGTACCGTAAATCTACAAATCCTCAACAAATGTACAAATGTTCAAGTATTAATGATGTCAAATTTAGGGGGCAAAATAATTAATTATAACAAGATTTGGCGCACGTTTACGCCAACAGTAGTTACGTTGACCAAGAAACCCGTGTGATATTTTGTTTTAGGGCTGATCAAAACATTTCTTAAAGCTTCCCCTTGCTTAACCCTATATAATGAAAAATAGTCGTAGTTTTGCTATTTGAAAATTAAAACACCGATGAAAGCCCAAGTGAACCAAAGTCCGGAAATTCGAATTTTACAAGGAATGTACATTACAAAAAATTACATCAGGAAACCTTCCCTTTTGAAAGATTTTCTGGTATCCCACTTTCACTAAGCTATTTTAACATCTAGACAACTTATTTTACTCGTGAACAACGAACAAATAAAATTTTTTTTACCGTGACAACTTTGTCCGGTAGTGTTGAGATAGGGAAGTTCTTCTGCGTAAAATGCTTTTTCGTCTCTACAATAATAATTAGGTAGTGGGAGACGATGAATATACTCTGCTAGAAATGTTCTGCAATCACCTTCAAACTCCTGTCTCCCTGGCTAGACAAAATAATCACCAACGCCAACTTATATCTGAAATCGTGGTGTTCTGTTAATCCTCTTCTATTTTCTGCAGAGTACAATGTAAAAAAGTGTTTGATTGGAAAGTTGGCCAGAGAGAGGTACTAAAGGAGAGGTAGCCTGGACTGATGACAAAAATGAGGTCCTTCCGAAAGGACGAGACAAGTTTGGGCGCGGAGAAACCAACTTTTAAAGAAAGCGTTAAGGTTGTGCAGTAGTGTGCTCGTGACCTTGAATTTCGTCCAATGTAAAAACATGCATTTCCTGGAGACACATACAGTTTTCGTTGGATTTTTATGAAATAAACTTTGTTTTAACGTGCAATAATTTTATTAGTGACACCGCTAAGCCGAATTTCCATTTTCTCATTTATAAAATCGAGACATGAATTCAAAAATTAAAGATTCTTTGTATTTAAACTTCTTGACTTTACTGGTAAAATAATAAGGTTTTCAAAAGGTGGCCAGTCGAGTCACTGCAGTACAGTGTTATCTTTAAAACAAAAGCTATTTTAAAAATATCAGATGAAAACTGTAGGCGTGAGGTGACTCAAAAAATGCATGTTTTTACATTGTTCTTATGAGACAAAAACAAAATGGCCGACAGGTACTGTGCACTCTAACGTACTTTGCGTGTTCCGATTGCGCCCTTATGCAAGGCTGATAATACCAAAGTTATCATTACAGTTTAAATACTGCAGCAATTCTGAACTTGCGAACGTGGTATACAGACATAAATCTTTATTCCTCACATGATTTGTCGTTAGTGGGACATTACGAGTGTATACCATGTTAAATTTACCGACGTGAAGTAAGTAACATAATTGAAACTATAAACTTTGCATAAATAAGTTTGAAAAGACCGCCAGGCAGTAAAATTGTTGAACCGGAGAAAGTATAACAATCACAATGGAAAGATGGTAACAATTACATTCTGAATGGTCTCGTTAGGGGAAGAAAAGGTGGAAAATCCTAGTACCCCAGCAGAGAAGGGGAGGGGCGTGGGCTGCGGCAAACTTGGCTTTTAAACCCCATTTTGGGATAAGAAAGTGAAGCAAGTGTGGCCAAGTGTCTCGGAAGGTAATTTTTACAACTCATTAAGGACGTTAAGACAAGCTCTTGAATTATTTTTAATTTCATCCCTCCACCTTCGTTAGCGTTTAACTTCGCGCGGCAACGTTTTGTAGCCTTGTGGATCATCATTTTAGAGTTTTGGAAAGCTCTTTTCCCACAACATGCATAATAAATGGTCAACAATTTGAAGAACTATTTACTAAGGCGTTGGTTCATTCCATTGGTCGTAAGGCTATTAATTAATGACCATCTGGAGAACAGTTGACCATAGTTTATAACAAGACTACCTCATCATCCATCAAAATCGCTCAATACACACCATTCATCCTATAGTATAGTCACCCTCTAGGAGTGGTCGGTGTTTAAAAATCAAAGGAAATAAAGTAAAAGCTTCTCTTTATTTCCGAAGGAACATGCTATCTCATGCTATGGGACGATGATCTCTCTCTTTTGTCTTTCATACATTTACACAACTAAAGAAAGTATATACAACATAAGTACAAGTATGAGTAAGTTGTAAGTAAAGTTTCCTTGAAAATCGTGAGAAGTAAATTGTTTGAGATGTAAATGTTTACATGTTCACTAAATAAAAGAAGTAGAGGGCGAGATTGCCAGCGTAAATCAGCAGGGTAACCGTATGTTTGAAAGGGATTTAGGAGGTGACGATTGAAAAGGGGAGAGAATCGATGGAAGTCAAATCTTGTCGTGAAAGAAGAAACCTGTCGGTGGAAGCAGTGAGAAGAGTAATGAACTCAATGTTGACATTCACACACATCACACACTCACCACACACACACACACACTCACACACACACAAAACGAACTGTTACACCCAGTGGTTGTCGACCTTCCTAAGTGACTGGATTTAAATGCTTTACTAACTAGAAAATTTTGCCGGCTTTAGTTACGTTACATAAAATCGATGTTTCTACCGGTTATTACGTTTCAAAACTGCACAACGTTTCGAGAAGTATGAAAACTCATCTTGTTATCAAGTTAAACTTTGCGTACCTCAGTGGTCACCTGAGAGAAACGCTGAACTTGTTCGCCCAAGGAATCTAACGCCGCATTAAAAGTAAATTCGGAGAACAGATTAAAATGTATTAATGAATACAGTACAAGTAATTAGTTATTACAACTAAAGTACCTGAATGACAAATGGAAATCATACTGTAGAAGATTTGAAATAGATAGCTGTGAATCCATCTAATGTTTAATGTATCTGTTTAACTATGCAAAAATGCAAGCTGGCAAGGAAAACTAAAAGTTTAATCAGTGTACTGTACAAGAATTATGTGTAAATTTGATTCACGAATAATCCGTAGAAACATCAGTAACCGTTACTAAATACTGATATTTTTTGGAAAATGTACAACAATTATCTTCCTTCTTAACTTGGTTTGAAAAAAAACATTCTTAGGATCGTTTCAACTTTCTGCCAATTAACTGGTCTGCAATGTTTACATTTTCAAACTACGTTCAAAACATATAAATGAACTATTAAAGATTATTCATACAATAAAAGGTATTATTTTTCAATTCTTTATTGAATTTTTTATGTAGTCTACATATGTGCTAAAATAGTTAAATAGAAACTTTAACACTAAACTGCAAATTAAAACAACACAAAGAAAGCTTACCTTCAAAGAAATATCAAGCTTTTCTATTGGTTATTACCAGTTAAATTTTAAGCCTACCGGTTAAAGCTGAATTGAAAAAAACGACCTTGAAAGCATATTATGTATATTAGCTAAAATGTAACACGTATAAACATCAAAGACACATATTCCGGCATTATTGTTCACAACCAGAATAAAGATGAACTGTCTGCAGCAGCACTGCTGTCGTGATTCTGATTAAGCGGTATTGGGTAAAGACTTGGCGCGAAGAGGTGACAAAAGAGAAAATAATTATCTGTGTCAAGTGTTTATCTCAGATGAGTCTCTTTGTTTGTCGCTGTCTTTGTCTCGACAAAATTAGGAAGAATGGATGTGCTCACTGTGAAAACTTAACCACGGAGACAAACCTTAGAGGAGTTTGAGGGTTAGACAAAATGGATAAATGCTTTATTGTGATTAATTGGTGAGACAGTATTTAAAAACAAAGTCACTGGTATAACTGTAGTATGATTGTTGTATTTTACAGTAGCAAAAATTTGAAAGGACATTTTTATTTGAATTTGTTTTGCTTTTTATTTTATTTATTTGTAAGCTAAAAGTATTGTTTTATTAACAGCTTATTTTTTAATATATTATATATATTTTAATATATTGTTACAAAATGCACAGATACAAATCACAATAATTTAGAAATTTTACAGCAAAGCACCATCTTCTAATGGTATTGACGAAATAGCTTTTCTTGTTCCTCTGAGCCTCATCGAGACAGCTTTGATTATGGCTAATTCCGTTTCGATCATAACAAAATTCTTTGTTACACTGAATTTTTTCTGCCACTTAATACTTAGAGTAAAAGCTATCTTGTCAAGGACTTTTTTGAACTCTTCGTGGAGGACACAGTCTGTAGTGCAAACCATGGCAGTAAATGCCCCTCTAACATCTTCTGCAGCTCGGTCATATTTTTTGTGTTTCTCTTTTGCATGGCGAACTAATGTTGTCTGGCAGTTCAGGGAAAGGTAGGATGGTGCGTCAGGATTAACAATCCGATAGTCTAAAAACGCATTCCTACCTGATTCCCAAAGACCAACAATTTGTACATCAGCTATCAGTGCCGGTGTGCTCATGCCCTCAGCTTCACGAATGACTGGCTCACAAGATACAGAGGGGTAAGCTAGCTTCGCCAATTGAGCACCACTATCACGTAAATAGTCATGCCCGTGTTTTACTAAGCCTCCCTTTTTACAATTTAAAGCATGGCAAACACTCATTGGCTCTCCACATCCGTCACAGTTTGCAGGTAGAGAAATTTCATGTCCGTATCTTAATGACAAAGCGTCACGGAACTGATTTGCTGAAAGGTCATAATGATCTGCGACCGTTGGTATAACATTTAGCCAGTGACTAGCGTTACCCTCAACTATTCTCTCAACTGTTCTTTTCTTCTTTTCTGGCAACATCGACACTATCTGCTCACCAATGTCCTTATGTTTTGTTTCGCGCAATTTCCTTTCTTCTTGTTGTATGGTCTTCAAATGCATATTATGTTCCTCAACATTGAGATCTTCATGTGTTTGAATACTCTGAATTAGATGTTCAACTGATCTCTTGGATGTGTCAAACGATCTTTCAGCCATACAAACAGGATCCTTGATTGCCATTCCACCCAATTTCGTCGGCAAAGCGAACAACTTATGTTCAAGTTCAGACACTTCTCTTCCCATAATAGCCGGCGTAAGGTGTACTTGAATAGATTCTCTTAGGCTTAAGTATTTTTCTTCAGGACAATCAACTATTTTTTGTATGAAACCCCATTCAAACTGTAAAGATTTTGTGAACGCTGAATAAGTAGCTTGGGGGGACTTTTTTGCAGCAATTCCAAACTTTTCAATAGCTTCATTCCAAAACTTTATTTTATTTTCAACAAACAACTCTTTTGCTTCTTTGGTTCCAATAAAACCTCCTAAAAACTTCTGAGAATGCACTACTTGTATATTAAGATTATGGAATGCAGACAAGTCTTCATTCTGATTTTCTTTTACTACAAGTACACTTTTTGATAGCTCAGGATAGTAACCCCATTTAGGACCTTCAATCATTAGTTTTTCTAGCCATCGTTTTACACTGTGTATGTTTCCTATGCAGCTAGAATCATCTGCATACCATGTTTGAACCCAATCTTGTGATTTTAGACTTCTAATCAGCGGAAGGATTCCTACAGCATACATCAGCATTGATAATGGATCTCCTTGGCTTGTTCCTTCCTGACTAAGTATTTCTTCGTTGGAATGGCGAAACATTACCACTGAGTATCCTTGATAAGTGTTAAAAAGAAAACGTGCGCAACGAGGCCATAGTACACGTACATTCCAAAGTGCTAAGGGGCGACTTATTCTGTTGAACGCATTTGAAGCATCCATAAGCAGTATTATATTATTGTCATCTTCATCAAAAAGTTTAGTTACTGCATGAATCGCCCCTTCGATCCCTGCCTTTATTCCAGCACACAGTTGTTCTGAACCACACACGTTCTGCACATCTTCTCCAGTAATTAAAGCCATTAATTTAGCTAGCGTTCTTTGCAAAACTTCGCCGACACCAATTGGTCTCACTCCTGGGCATTTATTTAAGGCTACTCCTCTTCTGGCAGTAAGTGCTCTGATGCGTTCCCATTCAACAACGTTATTAGACAAAAGGCGTGTCAAAGAAGCAACCGCTTCACGAAGTTGAAAACTGTGATGACCAAACCTTAACAGCATATTCTTCCATTGTTCTGCGTCAGTGCCACTCGGTCCAGCTCCTCCGCGTAGCGTTCTAGCCACCTTTTCAACATGATTTGCAGTGACATCAATGTCAACCATGAGTGGTAGTTGCTCACTGCAGGTGAATAAGTTAGGATCTGGGTCTTGTTGTGGTGGATGCTTGTCAAGGAGGTTCTGAAAAACTGTTGATCCATCAGGTAAAGTATCGTTCAATTTCAAAACACCACCTGTTCGTCTGTCTGAGATCCAACGAGTAGCATCCCTCAATCTTCCTTGCAGCACCATTCGTGTGAAAATTCTAATTTTGTGCTCATCATCATTTTTGGGTTGTAATGCTTTAAAAGGGCTGTCACATCTGATCGCCTCTTGCATCAGTTCATCATACTTTTCTTCAGACCACATATTCATACGTCTCTTTAATAGCCTTCTGACATCATTTCCACTAATGATCTTTTTGTCCTTTTGTAAAATAGTGGCGCAAAGGAAGAAAATTTTCTCAGAATCGTTCTTACCATTTATAAGTGCATTGAGTTCTGTTGTCAAAAGTTCTACAAAATGTCTTCCAACGGCACCATTAGGTAATGTGTATTGTTTACCGAAAAAATTCATTGTATTTTTCCACCTAAAGTACCAGTTTGGATCTCTTATGACACCTTCTGAGTTTAACAATGGTTTACCAAAAGCCGAACAAAAGAGTGTGTTAATGTGGTTGGGGACATTTTGATTGGTCTCATTTTCCTCCGCATCCACCAAAGTGTTGTTGGAATTCAAATGAGCACTTCTAATATGTCTGGCAAGACCTCTTCTCTTATATCGCTCATTGCAATGTGGACAGAATACATAATCATCAACAGTTTGAGTTTGATTCAAGGCGTTTGTACTCGAAACAGACATTTTCACATGGGATAGTATTTGAATATGTAATATCCCTCACAAGTTATTTACTAAGTGTATTATTAAAACAATAATAATTTTAAAAAACAGTTGTCCATATAAATATTTTGAAATAAAAATAAGTTAATATAATTTCCAGGTTAATTTTAAAAATATTTTTCCAAAGATGA
Organism: Matsumurasca onukii; assembly: GCA_018831715.1. Taxonomy (NCBI): domain Eukaryota; kingdom Metazoa; phylum Arthropoda; class Insecta; order Hemiptera; family Cicadellidae; genus Matsumurasca; species Matsumurasca onukii. Next base: position 54,566,946 of record CM032061.1, on the reverse strand, counting down.
CTATTGACGAAATATTTTCTATAAGTAGGAACTTACATTATGTAGTTATTACTGGCACTAACAATTTGTTTAGCTTCTTGTGAACCAAGCAAAAATACACTGAAATAAATCAGTATGTTTTTACGCAAAAATATAGAAATCGATAAAGGGTGGGCTTAAGGGTATGGTAACTTGATATATGGTAGTTGATTTTACAATAATTGACATTATTAAGTATTTTAAATATTAAGCTCTAACATTGGATAGTGAAACAAAATTTCAAATTAATACAACCATTATTTAAAAACTTGCTGAAGACAACTTTGCTGCTCAAAAGGCACCTCATATTAAGTATTTCAAAATTAGTTTCATTGATTTAGATTAGATTAATGGGGGAAAATGGCTCAGGACCACGCGCACGTCAACCTGTTGGTTTATTATGCTGGCTCCCTGTTCTCCTAATCAGGCAGCCCACCCCGTTTGCTTACAAAGCTCGAGGTCATTGATTTAAAGTTTTACGGTTATATATCTATTTAAATTTACTAATTTCTACCATGACGTGAGAATTGAGATTATAGGGCTTGCAAATTTACTCATAAAAAACAATAAATGAAGATATTCCAAGAAAAACGTTTATCTGATTCAAATAGAACTGCCGTTGATTCTAAAGACGCACTTCTTATTCAGAAACGTCCTGTCCTTTGTCTTTGCTATGCACAAAACTCTTTAAACGTCGAAATTAATGTTTTCCAACAAGTTTTAAAAGGCTCGTAAAAATGTTTATTTGTCTCATTCATAACCTCTAACACTAAAAGCTAACAAATTAAATTGAAAGCGGTTCAAGGAAATCCGTGTTTGATGTGTGACGAGAAGGCTATCTCAGGGGTGAGGGGCGCGGAGGGGAGGGAAGGGTAAATGCGGGCTTGAGAACAGGATGACCACAAAGCGGTCCTAAAGCTTTAAAGTGCAAAGTTTAAGTTGCAAATGTGGGAAACAGAAAATACTGGCTGACAAATGCGGGCTCAAGGCTTATCTACACTTTCATCCACACGATGAACACTTTCGCATGTGTCCGTACCTTGTCACATGGGGAAGAACAACATGGGGACATTTGAATCATATAATAATTTACATGAGATAAACCAGGGACCACGTAGGCAGAGACTATGATGAAGTTCTGGAATCCTTATTAAGGGATTGGAATTGAGTATTCCATTTTTTGAAATGTGTTATAACGATGGGAGACTGAAATATTATTACGGACGTTTTGTATCGTTATTTAACCAAAAGAAACGACGTTTCGGGATCTGCAATCTGATCCCGTCTTCAGGTAACCTAGTCATCCAGCCAATCACAGTCGGTTTGTAGCTGTCACCGACCGTGGACGTATTTAGGTTTCCTGTTTGTTTCGTTGCGTTTTTTGCAGGTTGCATTGTTTCTACACTAGTTTTTAAGATTTCATTTGTTGTGCATAAAACAAACATGCAAATAGTGTTTGACTGATGGGCTTACGCTAATTTCTTTAGGCTAGCTCATTTTCTAAGGTTTTGGGCTATTTTTAACGGGATAGAATTCACTCTTTACCAGAAACGATGTAGTTATCTTATTCTAAACATTAATTTCCTTCTTATTCTTAAAGTTCACTAACGGTGGAAAAATTACGAAATAATATGTTAAACTCTAGAATTGAGTAGTTCAAAAGGAATTCAACAGTAAGAGAAGCTTTAATATGAATGACGAAAAGCAGCAACAATACGCCATTTTCACCTTTTAAAAAGGTACGATGATTTCTCACAAAACTGATTTTCAAACACTTCCTTCATTGGACTTAAAACTTGCTGAACAAAAACTAATAGTTTTACAACAATACTAATATCAAAGGTAAAATGATTCCGACGTGTCATTTTGTATGTAACTAAACTGCAACAACTTTTATTTCTTTTATTCTACGAAAAGAAAACGTCAATGTGCTAACCTGATAATACGAATGATTTCAAACACGGCTAATAGAAAAAGACTCTTTCAACCTTTCTTCATAATCATGATGAAAACTACTGAAAGTTGTGTCCCTACCAAGAGTGTTATGTCAAGATTAAAGTAAAGTACTTTAGACGTTTTATGGTATTAAGAGTAAAAGCTATTCGAAAAAGTCATACCGAGATTCTTCATCAGGATTTAATGTCGAGCAATTCTCGATAATAAATTTACGATTTTGATCCCATAGCATTTGATAATGTTTTGCATCAACGTCCTTCTTATTAAATTCACTTCAGTCCCGGATTTATAACCATAAAATGAAATCAGGCCCACATACACCATGTGTGATATGTCTAATGGCCAGCAAGAATATTCTGCACACACTGTATAAACAGTAGAGGACACTCGGCACTCACACAAATTGTCAAAGAGCATGTGAAATCACGGGCCGCACTGATGCCAACTTTGTGAAATATTAAATACCCGTTTAGCTGAGGTAAAACTCCCTTTGGCAACTCTCAGTGGCACCCCTGCAGCAATGGAATGGACTCTAATGCTATTAGCCTTGGACGCAGGGGATATGTTGGATTTACGTATGGCTAAAATATGAATTTGAATTTATTTAAATTTTTTTAGGTTGACAATCTAGTAATGAGCTACTAAATTGTATACGTAAGTAAGTAACCTTGCATCGTACAAGTCCTAAAGACATTATCTACCACAAGTAAATTTCAGAGGAGTAAATTTTCCCACTAGAAAACCGTCATTATTGAAAGCTATACGATTTGTTACAGCGCATTATAAATGCCTTTAGCAGTTTCTTTTAAACCTACCATACAACTGTTGCCACATATTGTATAGTCTGTGTAAGGTGGAAAATAGAAATAGAAACATACCTCACAACTATTAAAAGCAAAAAAATACAAGGGGGGAGAAGTGTAGATTCCAGATTAATATTACGTATAAAATGAAAACCTCCCCACCACACTTTGAAAAAAAACTATTATTCACGGATTATTATTATAGGACTAGTCCATTATTTTTTAATTATGAGATTTTTTCTTTCAGCAGTCTAAGATACTCCTCTTCTTTTTACCTTCCCTCTGGTCAAACACTACTAAATGAGTTTCGTTTTTGCGCGTTACCTGCCCCTTTTAAATATTGTCAACTGCCAAGGTCTATAAAATTATTTTGTCTTTCACCTGACTTTGAGTATTATATAACAATAAATTTTGGTTTCTTAGTCTAGGTTTCATTCTTTTTGTATGATTGTTGAATTTCAACCTTCGTTTCTTCATGTCTGAATGTATGCCAGTGTATTTCGTTATTTTCTTGTTAGTACGAAATCTTTTGTTTGTATTGTAGGTTAGTTTTAAATTGGATTATTATGTTCCTAAATATTGTCATTTCCCTGTTTTTGGATTTGATTTAAATCCGTCTTTTTATTGAGAATTAAGGTTTCTGCTTCTACAAGAATTTTGGTTTGATTTCTATATCGTAGTGTCTGAGTTTTGCATACTTAGAAACCGTTTGCATATAATTTAAAGAACTAAAACAAAGTCCTGATGTGGGTTTTATTTAAAAATATAAATCAAATGTCGAGCATAGTAGTACCACACTACAAGTTTAACCAAATCAGGTTAAGATGAACACAGTTACTTGCACATTATGAAGAACTAATTATCAACTTGTTGACATTGTATGCAGATGACATAATGTTGAAGTTAGAGGCAAGACTTGGTGAAGTTCCCCTCGTGTCTCAAGGTGAGGTTAACAAGTAGATAATGAGGTTAGAGACAAACTGTCTTGGGAGATATCATACTACAGCGCACTCTAGCTAGCTTTGCCCTCCTCTCTGGGCCCCCTCAACAAGATGGGTGATTTAAAAGTAGTACCGTACTACTATCAAGGGTAGTTTTAATGATTTTGTTGTTGGCATAGCTGAAGGCGTTAAAACATATTCTTTTTATAAAGCAAAGTAAAGTAAGTTAGTGAAAACGAAATAAATTGTGTCTATTTCCATATTGATATTTTGAAGGAAGCATTATAATAATACAGTAGTATCAATTTAGGTTTTATTGTGGAACATTACAAAAAGCATAGTAATTTTTGAACTTACTTTACCTTACCTTTATCTTTACTTTTCCAACTTTTCTTAAGCATTCTTAAATAGAAATATGTTTCAAAAATACAGTTTTAAATCAGCTGTATCTCATTCATACGAGTATAAAAAATTGAATGTAGATAATATAGAATGTATGATAAATGGAATGTTTATACAACTCAGAGGCAAAGTACTGTCAACAGTTGAGTGGGAGCTTCTATAACTATTCGCGATTTTTATAAGTTAAGTTATTTTTGGTTGACCTAAAACTTTAAACACGTCCTCAGTTTAAACATTTAAAACTTACACATCACACCTAATGCATTGGAAATACTTAATCTATTTATTCTGTAATATACTGTAGTCCCCCTCGAAAATAACGCGTTTAATTCCTCACCAGAGCAACAATAGCCTCAATAAAGAACTGGGCAATCCTTTTGAAAAACGGTGTAATAATCCGATAGGCCTGTAGTTACTTGTGGCGGCTTACTCCCCACCTGGCCCGTGCCTGATTGCACCTTTACAATCAGGCTTAGCGTGGTTAGGGGAGAACACCTCACTTGCCTTATTGTTCACTAACTTCTATCTCCCCGCATAAAACAAACTGTTCAGCCGATTAGTGCTTTGAATGAGAGGATTTTAGGTGATTTGCTTCCATATTGTTTTGTGCTTTGGAAATTTGAAACTTCTGTTTATTTTATAGGGGTTTAAATCCTCTCTTGAAGTATGGACAGCTTATTATAAATACGAGGACTATTGTTAAATTAAGTTTCGTTCAATATAGTAAAATTGACATTCAAGGAAAAAATTTACAAAACAGGCACCTGTTCGCAAAACGCTAAAATAGCCCCCCCTTGCCACCCATAAACCTTGTAGCTTGGGATTCAAGCCTCATTGAAGGTTGAAGAAGGGAAGAAAGCTACGATATACCACTACTACTATCAAAAACCCAATCAGCAAAGCATAAACAAATCACAAGTCAATCAAAAGCCGGCAAAAGAATAAGCTGATATGCCGAAAGGTAGGGCAGCTTCAAAAGGGGATAAAAACACAGTACAGTTAATGTCTGATCTGGCTCATGCCCATTCTCTCTCTCGTCTCTAGGCTATAATTATCCATCGTTAAACTTGCTGAAGAAGTTTCTAAAGTTACCATGTGACACGTGGTATTATGATCTACCGTCTCATTATCAGTGTATTAGGTTATAAGTTCGCAAACAACACCTCCAGGGGACATAAGTATAGAGAACTTGTGAGTGTACCGGTCTCTCGTGCATAGGTACCTCTTAACAACTCTGTTGATTATAATGTTGAATACTGTGATGTCAAAGACTCTCTTCCTAACTGAGGGTAAATAATTACAATAAAATATAACACTGCAAATTAAAACTTCATAGACTTCAAAAATTCATATTTACTTAATCATGCTAAATTGAACATTTCCATGCATAATTTTCCTTCGACACTGTCCGTTAGTTAAATTAGAATATGGGCAATAGTTTTGTTAAGTAAAAGTTGTAAGTAAATGGTTTATAGTTAATTTTATTTGTTTGAAACGTCTACCCTATTTGGGGTAACGACATAGTTTTAAATGTACTGCCTTTTAGTTTCTAATGTACAACAACTATGGACATTTTTTCCACTGGTTAGCGCTGTGGGGAACCTAGGCTTACGGTGTCACAAACATAATCTAGTTCTTCCGGTTCATACCACCTCAAAACATCATAATTAACTTGAGATATTTCGGTCTCACTGGGAAGTACCAACTGCAGTCACTGATTGGCTGAAATTGATCAGCCAACGGCAGTTTCAGCCAATCAGTGACTGAAGAGGTACTCCACAGCGAGACCGAAGTGTCTCAAGCTAATTATAATGTGTTCACGCGGTGTGAACTGGAAGAACTAGATTGTAGTCGCTGTATGAAACTGCTCAATTTTATCAATTCTTGTATTTAAAAAAAGAACTATCAATACTTTTCTTGTCAACTGCAAGGAAAGGAGTTGTTTTGGAGGCCAGCATTCAAAAATGTGAAACAACTTGGTTTTTCGATTTAGTATTAAATGTGCAGCTAGTGTCTTGTATACAAATTCGTCAACATCAAGAAGTGCGTGTGAGAATTTCTCGTATATTTCAGCCAACTGTTGAACAGAACTCTAAAAAAAAAGCGATGTAATCTCTAATTATAACTCGTCTTACAGTTTAGATACTCAGAAGCTCAGTGGTTTCTGACAACTCCAGGTAAGACTGAGTTGTATATAACCACATTATTTGCTCGTTAACCCTAAGTTTGCGAGAGATAAAGGAAACTTCTCTAAGTCTTGCTCTTAGCTTCTACATCATGTCGTCTGCATATAACAGTACTCTGCATGTTGATTATATTGTCAACAAGTTGATAATTAGTTTCTCATAATGTTCCACAACCAAAACGTTACTGCTGATGTGTTCCTGGTTTAGATGTTGAAGTAAATTATCTCTTTCAATGATTTAAAAGTAAGGTTGTTTCTAAATATCGGATAGTAATAATCCCAGATTTGCAGGAGCACTTTTAGTAACGAATTTATGTTTAGTAAGATAGTTTGTTAGGCCTATTATTGGTTTTCACCACGTATTTCTAGGATAACTGGAAGTAGAAAATTAAATTTGAGTTGAGTATGTTACTAAAATATCCCAAAAATTATTTATACTCGTATATACATTTCTGAATGCTATATAACCTTTCTAGTCTCAGAAAATTTAAATTGAGAAATTTAAATAAACATGTTGATTAGTTTTGATAATTCTTTTCGCCTTTTTTGAGGGTATTTTAGACAAAGTTAGATGATTTGGATGTATAGTAGGATGTTTGTTTGTTTACTTATTTTGTAGAAACTACGCCCACATTTTCACAGTTTGACAATGTTTTATTTCGGGGATTTAAATTTAGATCAGGATGCCTCGGTAAATCCTATAGAACCTGTTGTCTATACTGGCATTTAATATTGATTGTATCGATCTCCTACTTTTTACTATCTTGACAGAAAATATTTAACATTTTGATAATATCATATCTCAGTAAATGAAACATTAGGTAACAGAGCCTACTTGTTATTCTTGTTATCTTCCCCCGAGTTCATTTAGCCGGCGCGAGGAGAAGAGTTTCAATTAAATCCTTCTCTCAAGATGGATTACATTATTAAATCAGCTGGATTTTGAAGAACGTTTCTGTCTTGGGTTTCAATGTATAATTAGGATGAATGGGACGAATTTAAAAGTGAAAATTAAATCATAAGAGGAGCGGTAATTACTGTTATTGTTTTGCAAACCAGTATTTTGTTTTAAAGAGACAACTTTTGAAGTATATGATGGACACATTAATTATAGTTTTATCAAAACAACAATTTCCTTCCTTTCTGAGGTTGAAATGTTATTGCGGTAGTTTTCCATAGTTTTTAGTGATTAAGAAGAACACAACGTTTCGGGATCTGGAATCTGATAACGTCTTCAGGTGGTATTCAGATTCCAGATCCCGAAATGTCGTGCACTTACTTGTTCACTAAAATAGATAGAATACGACCGTTATGACATTTCAACGTCCGAAATTATACTTTGGTCAAAAAAACTTCAAACAAATAATCCTTCACATCTTCCAGTTTTCTATACACATGGAACAAACTCACAGTCAATTTTACTCTGAAAACATATGTTTTGAAACTCTACGAGTTGAAAACAAGAATAATCCGGTTAAGCGAACACCTTTGATCGAAGCTGGAAGCACTCAACGAGGTTTAGCGATGCTAAATTTTATTAAGGTACTTTGGGGAATTGGTGACAACGTTGAAGAGAGATTTACCTCAGTTGAACGAGTGGTGAATAATTTATCAGTTGACTCGAATCTGATCATGATTTCACTTTGCAAAACACATCGAGCCTGAGACCTTTTTAAGGTAAAAAAGTTTGTCTTGTTTATTGAGGCGAAGTTAGGACTACAAAGCCCTCTCTACCACTCAACCTCGACCTTTATCTAGCGTTACCGTGTGGTCACATTAAAAATGTAAGTGGTGACTGGGGGTGGAGTGGTTAGCTCCGGAGTCGCGCACGATTCCAAACCGCCACGGTCCCTTGTGGACGTATGCGTTGCCTAATTCATAAAGTTTGAAGTTTTAACTATTTGAAAGAGCTTCTTGTTTAATACCATTAATTTAAATCGCCAGAGAGAGCGCAACGTAGTGGAAGTTTTCTACACCTTCCGAGTCAAATGCAAAACGTTACATGTGTGACCTGACCACTCTGCAGGTCGCATTCTTTGTCCGATTTTCAAAAATTTGGTACACCACGAAATCATTTTTTTTACCTCTAGAATTAATTTGTTAACTAGCAAAATCGGACCACCGGAAAAAGCCTTTGGCGCCCCCAAAAATTGGATTTTAAAACTGTATTTACTAGTATGATCAGATTTTTATGAAACGGTCTAGATCAACGGATTCTGTTAATGTTTGGTAAATATTTTAGGTACACTGCCATACACTTAATATTAGGTTTAATTGAAATTGAATCATAAACGCAGTTTTTATAGCATACCATTACCAAATACCATTTTTTAAAGGAAACACTCCATCCCCTGCCGGAAAAGGGCATTTCCGGTGTAAAATATATCCCGTTCACAGAAAATTCACTAGGATTCACGGTAGCATTAGTCGGTTATGTTGTCGCTTGGACTATTACGATTGATCAATATGTTCTTTTTGTGAGGAACTGAAAATTATTGAGTAACTAGTGTATTAAAGAGAAAACGGATAATCGTCATTTCCTTGTATGTACAGTATTTTACATAGTGAATGTTGACTTGTATTATGTATTTTTTTAAATTTGATATATACGTTGATTTTTTTTATTTTATACTCAACGAGGACTTGAAAAGTTGTTCACTAATTTCTAATGTGCCTCTGAACGATATGACTAAGTTTTGGGGGAATGTCTCTTTCTAATTTGTAAACCTTGTTAAGCTAGATGGTCAAACCTATTCTATTTAAATAGTGTTTACCATTGGTTTAGTTTTTGATTGTATCGTTGATTGCAGTAGTTTTACTAGTTTCACGGCAATTGGACTATTTAAATGCTCGACTGGCGAGCTTCGTTTACGTTTATTGTGCTGTTGTGGTCTGCATAATTACTATATCAACTATCAACACAATGAGCCTACGTTTGTAACTGCAAAAACAGCTGATAACACAACTTTCAGTAACATTGTAGATGGCTGAAACTGATCAAATAACTGCAGTTTTGCGATTGATCTGCCCAAATTGCTTTTTGAAATGTTCCGAATGTTTGATGTGGGACAAAAAGTGTGAGTAGCCAGCTGATACTCAACAGACTAGAGTTAAGTGCTCCATAACTCCAAGCTGAAGTGCTACTCACTTGAGCGTAGGTGTGAGACGCCTCTCAGGAACAGGAGACCTTGGCTGCACGTTCTTACGGTACCACCTCACAGAAATAAAGTAATAAAGTGTTATTTGTGTGCCGAAGTTAGGGATATAAAGTCCTCTCCTCCAATCATTATATCCAATAGTTTACAGTACATTAAAAATATTTTTTTTTACTTTTACAAAAAACTTACAGATTCCCCAAACTTTGGCAATTTTTGTAAATTGACTGTAGTATTTAAGTTGAGATAAGAAATTAAAATTTAAATTTCACGAGAAACTATGCCTTTGAGCTACGTATGTGAGCCTTTACGTATAAAATGTTTTAGTTTTATCTAAGAAATCCTCTTGTCTTTTTGATCATGGTTGTTGATGTATTGAAAACAGGATACAAAGTCAAATGACTTTTGATGGTGTATTGGTCAGCATAATCGCCCGGCTAGCGAGAGGCCCGGGTTCAAGTCCTGGTTCGGTCCAAACATTTTTGTCTTCAAATTTCTTATAGCAATAAATGCTATTAAATACAAAGCCAAAATAATTTGCAATATACACAACTATGGTTTAACGAGCATACAAAATCACATACGCGAAAACTAACCACCCCTCATTAAATTTTACTCATGCAACTTCCCAACAAAACAAAGCCTCTTAAAACTGATCCGATTACACTTCCAGCTCATAAAAGTTAATTACTGAAATGCACAAAACAATCCTCGAACAGGAAGCGAGCACGAACCAATAAAAGCCGTGAAGCTGGAAGATATCCAAGGGAAACATTGTGTGCGACTGTAACGAATATAATCAACGGGTAAACAAAACCTCTGAGGAAGGAAGTGAGGTTGGTAAAACCACAGAGGGGGGGTTTGAGTGGGGGGGTAATTAGGGGGTTAATGACGTGTGAGAATTTGCACCTCTCACAAGAGTAAGAACCCTCCCTAGTGTGTGACGTGGTGAGGGGATCATCCCTGTATAGAACGTAATAATTAGAAGTTAGATATTCACGTATAATACATATAAGACATACAACCACAATGTGAAGTGGCTCGCTTTATAAAAAGTGTCTTTCCTCGATTGACTGTGAATAAAGAGGTATTTTTGTGTTCTCTGTTACAATTGGTCAGTCTGACGCACGTATGTGGTTGGTCGTCTGATGCTACCAGCCAGCTAGTCAGTCAGTGGGCAGCTGTCACTGACCGTAGACAGTTTGTTTATTATAATCTAGTTCTTCCAGTTCCACCACGTCCAAACTTCATAATTATTAGGTTGAGATATTTCGGCCTGAAACTTCAGTGACCAACAGATGGTAGTCCACAGCGAAGACCGAAATATCTCAATCTTATTATTGCGATGTTTTGACGCAGTGTGAACCGAAAGAACTAGATTATAGTTGTGTAACCAGCCGCGAAAGCCTAAGAGTTAAGTTTTTAATTGTTTAAATGTTTTACGCATGCTGTATTGTTTTCTAGTTTAGTTGTTTTAAAACTAAATAAACTAAGGAAAAAAACTATTGTTGCTTGGTGGTGGGTGACTAGTCAGCTTACGCTGATTTTTTAAGCTAGCTCATTTCGTGTTTTGTGTTTTTTAGGTTACTTTTCACCTGAAGATGAGATCATATTCCAGATCCCGAAACGTCGAGCACTTCTTTCTCACGGAAAACCAATTGAAAATGTCCGCAGTAATATCTCAACTTGAGAAATTCTATTAACGTCAACAACAAACTTCAAACAAAGATTAAATTTAATAAATAATTTGTTAAAATCCCGTCACTAAAACATTCACTTTTTCAAACCAATTGAGTGCTAAAAGATAATGATTTCAACCATGTCAAGGTCTTTTGGGCTAATTTAATCAGCGTTTGTTAAGTGCTGCTTCTTTCCGGTTCATAGTCTGCGACTTCCTCTCGAACTAGTGTCTGCTAAATATCATTCGCCAATTTCGGCAACATCACACAACTTCCTGCAGGCCCTACTCACAAACCTTTCAATCTGATGATGTATGAAATATTTGATCACCTTGAACCAACTGTAATAAACATTACGATTAAAGAATTTACAACACTTTTAGAGCGAATAAAGCTATATGTTCCATTTTTCTCTCATTTACCCTCTTTTTCTGCCTAAATCTCTTATTAGCGAATTACGAATGGAGCTTTTCATTTCTTTCACCAAAGAGAACGAAATGTCGAAGGACAAAATTGTCCTCCTGAGTCAAATGGCAAAATTTACATACATAGTGTTTCCCCCAAAAAATGTTTGGGATTTAGGCTATAAAAACTGTATTTATAGGCAGATTTTGTTAAAGTGTGGTGCTAACATTTATGATATTGTACCTAACATTTGTACCAAAATCAACAAAATCCTTTCAGCCAGACCAAGATGGCGACTAAAAACAATTTTCAGTCTCCATATTGGTTTGGTTCGACTAATCTAGTTGATCTTTGATGCACATGTTGACCATAAATGTTAGTATTCAAGTTCAATTGAAATTGGTTCATAAATCCATCTATAATAGCATATAAAAACCATTTTAGGGGATACCTTCCTTAAAGAGACCATCGGTGGTCCAATTTTGCTGGTTAACAAACTAAATCTAGACATTTACAAAATAACTACAAAAGGATATATACATTTTTACTAAACTTTCATGAAAATAAGACGTGTGGAGACCACAAGGATCCAAAAAGAGGTCAAAAAGGGTATATCAGGTGGCAATTTATACCCTGTTATAGGAATTTCGCTAGTATTCACAATAGCGCATCATTTGCTCTAAATGTTATGAATATCAGACAAAAATGCAACTTGTGATGTGTTCTTAAGGGTCCAACAAAAGATCAAAAATGGCACATCAGGTGGGATTTATACCCTAGTGGCATACGAAATTCGCTATGATTCACGGTAGCGCCAGTTTAATTACACAGCAGATACCGGCTTAAAGAACCTCTAAAATTTAAATTAAACCTCATAATAAGACGTAAAATGAAAAGAAAACCCAGACAAGGAGCGCGGCGTATTAGCTCGACGGTATTGTCTTTGTTCGTTAGTATTCAAGCCATTGTCGGCGACTATCGCAGTGGAAATTCCGTGCAGAATGGAGTGACTAATGGAAAGTGTCGAGGAAAGGAGGTGACAAAGAAAAATAATTGTTTATGTCTTGTGTTTATCTCGCGCTGGTGAAGAAGGGTTGGTAAGACTGATTGTGGATCATGAAGTCTGGAGTCTTCTGCTTTCAACTGAGCTGTCTTTTCCGCGGGGAGACTGTTGTAGAGACAAAGAGGTAGACAGTGCGCTATGTGGGGTGATTAAAATTTAGAGGAGTTTTAGGTTGTTATCGGTGTTTCTTTAGTTTAAATATTGGAATAATCTGATTAATTTTCGCATAGTACTCGTTTATTAAGTGTTTTACCTCAAAATTACGCCCTCGCTGAAACGAAGGTATCTACTGATTTTCAAATCCAACCAACCCGACCTCTTCATGGGGTTAAAAAAACATGTTTAAGGAAACCTTTGTGCTGTCGACAAAAATTATGTTATTGTAGGTAAAGCACCAAGGATATCGAATGTCTGAGGCAGGAAAATCAACATAGTTGCGGCAGCCCAAGTCCAGATAGCGCTGCGAGGAACTCTTCCAAGAGTCACAAGACTGTAGAGCCCTCACAAGTTCGTTCGTTTTCAAAAATCGCACGATTTGGCGACATTTAAGTAATTGATGTAGGAAAAACTTGAGCCTGTGAAGCCGAGGTTAAGAAAGACGTCAAAAGATTTGCAGGGCTCGCAGCGCTATCTATGCTTGGGCTGCCGCAACTATGTTGATTTTCCTGCCTCATGTATAGGCATGTGGCATCTACGTGCTATCTACCTACTATAACATAATCGTTGCTTTCGTCCAAATGCAATCATTTTACAATTTCGCTATTCATGCAGACATTAGATTAGCGGAACAAATTGTGAAGTTCAATAAGATGGAGACTATTGAAAAGGTTTTCCGTTTTATCTAATAAAACCCGTGTTTGTGCGTTCATGCTTCGAAAAAACCAAAACTACTTTTTAAAGAACGTTAATTTCATGGTCCTCGGTAAATTCGGAAATGTAGATGGTATTAATAGTTAAGAAGATATAGCCCACCGAAGAAAAGTAACAAAGCTGCGTTATAAAAATGTATAATCTAAATAATAAATTATATTGTTTGATGGGATATAATCTCTAACGTTGAACATAACATGGGTTCATAATTATGAGTTTTTCTTGTCTTAAAAATAGCTAACTTTCCTTTTGTATGTTTTACCGTGTTTTTCATTCTTTTATATCATTTTAGTCTTAAGGTACCCTTACATTCCATTAATCTTACCATATAATCAATGCAAATTCTGTATTGTACGCAAATACACATAACCTGAAAACTGAGATTATTTAAGCAAATACTAATATTGATGAAGTGGTCTAATGTTGATGGTGGTCTATAAAATGTGTTTCTACACAAGTACTTCTCATCGTTATTACAAACATCCAACATTGTAACAGAAAACAAATCTACAGATTCCTAGCTCATATAACCGAGGAGAGCAGACGTCTACAGTGTCTGGATGTGTTTCTCGCGGTGTGAGAAATGAGAAAATCAGCGGAAGCATTTCTCAGTGTCTCGAGGTGAGCGCTCGGTTATTAGCTGTGACAGATGGAGTCGTTATTGCTTTTGAGAAAACCGGACTTGAGAAAAGCTGACACAATGAAACTTCACTCCATACATCACTCGGCCAACAGGTACAATACGCTCTTGTCTGACGTATTTACACAATGTCTAATTGTGTGATGGGTTTCAAATTCAAATATTTTTATTTTCAAATTGTACAGATTTACCTGTAATTTTGTTTAACAACTACAACAACTACGACTTTTTATATATAGAGACTATGATTTATTTAATAACTACAATATCCTAACATAATACACTCCTGGACAAAATTAACGCATCTCTAGTAAAATATCAAACAATCATACACAAAGATGAATATAATGAATTTTCTCTTAGTATAACTTTATTGCGTATTTCCTTGTTGCTTTTTAGTTACAAATTGAATTCAGCCCAAAATTTCCAATTTTTAAATAAAAGATAGAGGATTAACATTATGAGAAAAACAAAGTGATGCATGTTAATTTTGTCCAGGAGTGTATATAACAGCTTATTAATAATAAGGTTTATAATTTAATAAAACATATACCATTTGTCCTTGTACAGAAACTTTTGCTGTTTAAGCTAATCTAATTTGATTAGTAAATACAGTACTGTTTTTTTAATCCATGAACTTTTGAAGCTATGTGTTACTAATTTTGCTGGATTACAAGTCTTGTTGAATGTTGAATTTAGTATTCCTATGAAATAAAAAGGAAGTATGGACTCTGATAGTGGACTTATCTGTTCCTATTGTTTGGTCCTGGTTTATCTTATCTTTGTGATGAGTCATAAACCTGATTTTGAACCTATTTCTGTAAGAATTTTATTCTCTCATTTTCAATGAATCATAAGTATTGAAAAGTAATTTAAATAGTATTTGTGTGTTTTGTTGTGTAGTTTTTTGTGTATTTCTACGATGTAGAAATAACTTAGGTATGATGAAAGATCATTAGCCCCCAAAGAGGCGACTGGTTAGGTGTTGTCTATTCATCTTTTTCTGCAAGGGTTTTAAAAACGATATAACCAAGAAATATCAGGTCCTGAAATAATTACAAAGATTAAATGTGAAAAGGATTATTTCACCAAATCAATTGGTACCAACTTATTGGCCTTTGATAGACAAAGTAGTAAGTTATATAAAAACGATCAACCTTGTTAGTAATAACTAACGTTGATTTAACGGGATATTGCTTTGGGTACAAATGTAAGAAGATACCCTAATCAAAAACCCCTAACGTAATAAATAATTCAAACGTGCAGTTTTTTTAAATAATTATATTAACCCTTACTTTAGGCAATGCACGTGTCGTTTTCCATCTTTATAACGAAAACCAATTGAAAAGCATGAAGATTTCTTGCAGCAAGCTCTCTCGTGCCTACATTCTGTATATGTCAGGTTGAGCCCTGGACCCGAGAATACCTAGCTAGCTCCCAAGATGTAACTAGCAGCACTTGAAAACCACAATATAATCAACAGCTAGTTCTAAATATTCAGACGAGCTCAATCTCACCTATACAGATACAGACTTTCTTAAAGTTGTCCACAGTAATTAAGTTGTACATTCAAAAGAATTTATTTGTCTGTATTAGGCCTATTGCTAAAAAATAATTAATGCTAAAGAAACGTCTAAATGAATTTTCACTATACAGGGTGTCACAAAATGTGTAGTGCACTAAGCAGAACCGAATTCTACATGCAAAAGTTAGTCGAAAATGTGTAGTAACATTTTTTTATTTTGACTTAGTTTAGCCGTAATCCGCTATTTTGTAAATTTGTGAATATAATTAATAATTCAAAACCCCTTTGAGATATTTTGTGATACTTGGTATACACCTTAGCTGTTTTCCTAATGACATTTTCCAAAAACATTGTTTACCTAACTTTTCAAATTTCAAAATACAATAAGTCGGATACAAAGTAATTTTTGGAAAATGTTATTAGAATACAATTAAATTATACCAAGTTTCACAAAAATATATATCTCAAAAAGGTTTTGAGTAATTAGTTTTTTTTAATTACAAAATGGTGGTTTACGACTAAACTAAGCCGCAAATCAAAAATGTTACTAGACATGCTCGACTTACTTTTGTGTGTAGAATCTGAATCTGCATAGCGCGCTACAATTTTTTGACACCCTGTACCGAGTTTAGGTGTAGTGTATAATCCTTTACCCCTCACCTAAATCCACCGTGTCGCCATAACGTCGTGGCAACTTTATCCTCGCTATGATTAACTACCCAAGACTCATGAGGTCATATTTCTCACCGATACGACACGAGTGGGTCCATTAACCGTACTCGCTTTCTCACGACTGGAGTCCCTGTGTCAAGAGGTCAAGAGTGTCACAGTGCCACAGTGCCACAGTGGCAGCAGCTACCTCACACACTCTCGAGAGTGCGGCACTGTACAGTGTCAACCACAGTCGCGCTCAGAACACAAGTCTGAGATATATTGCTTTACATCTAACTGAGACGCGGCTAAGCGCTAAAGCACCGCTAGCATGAGTGAAGCGAATTTCCTTTGTAATTTGTGATTCTAATTTGCTAAATGTAACTTTAGTTCATTTCTCTCACAGCCTCGCTTCGGCCTTCGGTCTCAAGCTTACATGACCTTTTACTGAGCATGTTTTACTACAAAGGGACATCGTATTTCAAGTAACTTTAAAATCGGACCACTCATTTCACTGTTATAACGAAAAATCGCTTTTGGCCGTCATTTTGAAATATCTGAATGGATTTTAATAGTTTAGGTATATTGATGGATATACTATCAAAATGTACATTTATTTCAAATTTCATCAAAATCCGCTGAAGTTTACTGTTTTGAAACATTAAACCCACTTTTTTGTTAAAAACTCCCCTCCCCTTGGAAGGGGAATTCCGGTGGTCCGATTTGTCTGGCTCTCGAAAATGCTCAAAGCGTCCTCTAGGTGTCAGGATCGGTGCTCATTTCATGGTCCCGACCGTAACTACATGCTGACGGGATGATTATCTCATTTTTCCAATGGAAATTCGCTCATAACACTTCATCAGCTGAGGAGTTAAACAGTTTAAAAAATGTGGAGTTAAATAAAAGTGACAGTCGTCTACTTACGTTAAACACCAGACGTTTCTGTGTTCACCAGACTCACCTGAAAAAATAAGGAATTCTTTAATACGATTATTTATTTGAAATGGTGGGTTATAACTCCTACATGGATAACACATCGTTTGTTGATTGATACTGGCATTGTTTTGAGTACAAATAGTAGAAAATACCTTTGTGTTTGAAGAATTTGAAAATTGAAGGGATGTTATGGTTTCAATTAATTGATGTTTTAAAAAAAACCCTTGGTAAAACAAATGTTTTCCACTCTTCTCGAGTGTGATGCCTACGAAACCGAAACGCACGTCAACAAACTCGTTCCATAAAAACTATTTTACTAAGGATGTTTGTGTTAAATATCTATCGCCTTATCAAAACCCCTTAACGTAATTTATACCAAACAAAAATAGATTGAACATAAAGGAAACGGACAATTAAATTTGGGTTGATGCCTTAATAAAATACGAGAAAATATTTCTTGTGTACACTCAACTAGTTGATCTAGCTTGTAACGTGTACTTATACAGAGTGTACAGAAAGCTATAACCTCCGAAATAGTTTGCGTGAAAAATAAACTAATGTATTTTTATGTTTTTGCGTTATTTCGAATTATTAGAGGTCCTTGAAGAAATCTAAAGAATATTTCAAAACTACAATAACGCTTATGACAAGGAAATCCGCATAGTACACCGTATACTTTTTGTCGTCTACAGATACAGGTTTACCAAGTTTACCAATACATATCTTTTGAAGTAGGAAGAATATTGAATAACAAATTGTGTTTTATCTACCTCAACTCGTGCGTGAAGCGCTATGAATCCCAGAATCATGGAACCAGCTGAGCACATCTCCCTGCGGAGGAAAGAGATTCGGGGATTTGAAGAGGTAAGTTACTTTATTGAATTCCTGCTTGAACGTGAGAATATTGCAAACACGAGTGTCACTGAGTTGGCTAGCAAACTTGTCGAAACAAAATATATTTTTTGTCATTTTGCTCTGAAAACAGCTGCTTTAGACACATGTATTGACGTAATAAAGTGTCACTTTTAAACCCAGGTAAATAGAGGGAGAAAAACATAATTTTAATGATCTAATTGTGGCATGGACATCAGCTGGTTCAACGAGTTTGTTTTGATTGTTTTAAATTTAACACTGACTTTTGGTAAATCAGTGGGACAGCTATTTCTTCAAAACAATATAATTCGAACTGCTGAGTTCAAAACAATTGTTTCTTTATAATACTATTTATTGACATTTATTTCTCATTATTATTTGCACCAAAACAAAAATTATCGTTCGTCACTCGGCCCGAAAGTGTCTTTTGTACGTTAACTTGACCTCGTGTCAAAAAGTGTCATTTCACTCGTGATGAATTATACTATTTTGAGGCTGCAAATTGTTTGGTCACGGAAATACCTGAGAATAAATTATACAGGATGTACAATTGTACAGTCTACTGAATTGTGCTCACAAAATGTAATTAATATTATAGCTAAATACACAATATTACTAAGAAGTAATTAAGAGTTAACATTTCCAACGCTTGAACCATTACAAGCAGATAGCTGTATATTTTATCACTGAGTCATAAAGTGACGTTTTTATTTTTTGCAAATAATAATCGAAAATTAATGTTTTCAGTATTATAAAGAAATTGAAAGTAAACAGTGTTTTGAACTCAGTAGGCTGAACTATATTGTTTTGAAAAACAGCTGTTCCACTGATTTACAAGTCAGTGTTAAAACTCAAAACCAACTCGTTGAAACAGCTGATGTCTATGCCAAACAAGATAACTTAGTGATCTTTTTCATAACAAAAACTACTCTAACAAATATCAGAATCGACTATCAGCTCACAGCTACACACTGAAACTAAAATTAGACCGCCAACGCAAATTCCAATCAACAACCCGCAACGAACGTGTTCAGTCGATAAAACAAAGATTTACAGTGACGCAACGCAACAATGGTCACGTGACCGTGACGTCACAACAACAATGTGATGCAGTCAACAATGACGTATCACGTGGACAACAATGCAATTAACACGGACAGTTAGGTGAGTGATTCATGATCTGGCCAATGTCGCTTGTGCTAAACACACATTCATACAGTTCAACCGTACCGCGACAATTGTTTTCAGTTTACTGATTATTGTTTTTTATTTAATTTTATTTTAACAAGAGTCAGGTTGCAATATTGAAACTGTGAGCTACTGAGAAATTTTTTTTATGAAACATATTGTTGGTAGTTTAATTAGTTCGTCTTCTGGAAGCTCTAAAAATTAATGGAAAAGGGCAACAAATATAGTTGGTTTATGATATACCCTAATTCTTTTCTAGTTTACCATTACTACGTGGACCTTTTCAATAATAAACGGTATATCCCTTTTCTTATACGGTATATCTTTTTAAAAGCCAATGGTACAATTTAGATAGTACATCCATAAACAGCTCTGATGTGTTCCCAGTGATTCAAATTGCAATTCGAGGCCCTAAGATTCACAATTTATCTGATTCAATTTTTACCGGGTTATTTTTTTTTAATGTTTTTTTTTTTAGGCTGGTGTATTTAACTTTGGACACATTAAATTAAACACTTTACAATTCTCGGTATACTTCATAAAAGATCATGACTAATTTTCAATAATTTGCCTCTTTCCTAATATTTTACTTAATTTCAAAAAATATAAATCGTCTTAACAGGTTATTTAAAGTGTTTCTCATTGAGGTTCGTTTATTTCAAAGTACTTCTTAGTTTTAACATTTTGAATACATGATAAACAAGAAATATCAAAGGCATTGATTGTAACGTGTGACTTTAACTTACCGTCTTTTTTGTAAATAAGTTTCAGTTTTTGAAACTCCGATGAATATGTTCATCTCGAGGATAATTTATCAAAACATTAATTACAATCTCACTCAAGTGAGATTTGGTTCAAGCAATACATGATTTTAAACATGACTTAATATCAATTAATTGTGAAATTGCCCCTAACTATACTCTAATTCTTTCGGTTCACACCACGTCCAAACATCATTACAAACAGCTTGAAATATTTCGGTCTCGCTATGGAGTACCATCTTCATTCACTGATTGGGTCAGTTTCAGCCAATCAGTTACTGAAGGTGGTACTCCACAGCTAAACGAGAGACCGGAAGCATAATTCAGTTTCAGCCAATCATGACTACTCCACGCAGGAGAACCGAAATGCTAATATGTATGATGTTTTGACGCGGTGAGAGCCGGAAGCATAGGAGTATAGTTGTGACAACGACCGCGAAAGACCCCTAAATCTGATTGGATCAGTTTCAGCCAATCAGTGACTGAAGACTGTACTCCATCATAGCGAGACCGAAATTTTTCAAGCTAGTTGTAATGATGTTTTGACGCGGTGTAAGCCGGAAGAATTAGATTATAGTTGTGACACCGGCTGCAAAAGACCCCTAAATCTGTATTTACGCGTGGATATTTTCTAGCAACTCCCTGAAAACTCGGGAGGGACGTCATCCCTTGTCAACTGTGGAGTGAAGAGCGCTCCATCAATTTGTCTTGATTTGCCGATGTTGATGTTGATTAAGAAGGAAGACGCTTTTGACTATTCATGCCTCCTTCCCTGACTTCACCTAACTTCCAACCCTTTCGATTAATTACTTTATTATGTTGGCAGTGAAAAATCACCGGCTGAGGGGTGCTTGAGAGGTGGTCTTCTGTAGCTTCTCAATATTCTTGATGGATACAAAACTTTCTTATCAGAGAAGTTCAGAAAAAATAGGTTTAAAATGATTAGTTGGGGGATAAAATGTGTTTAAATTGGGCACAGCCTATTAATAAACAGGAATTTGTGTAAAATGTCTAAAGTAACTAAATACATGTTTGTCAATTGACGAAATTACAATACCCTTATGTCTCAAGATCATTCCGTATTGGATCAAAAACCATAGGGATTATTAAGAGTGATGTTTTGGGACTGTGTTTATCAACCTTCTGTTTAAGAGAGCACCTGTCAGCCATTTTGTTGTTGTAAAATGGATGTAAAAATGAGCATTTTTTGAGAACGCATACAGGTTTCATCACATCTTTTGAAATAAGTTTCATAAGAAAGATGCCAACGCAATAACTTCGCTGACTACTGTTTTGAACATGTTTCCTGGAAAAAAAGAAAACTAAATTTAAAATTTCTTCAACTTTTAGATTTATGTCACGGTTTTATAAGTGAGAAAATGGAAATTAAGCTCAGTGGAGCCACTAAAACATTTAATACATTTTAAATCAAAGTTTATTTCATAAAACTTTCGATGGTAGAAAGGGCTCCCTAAGATCCTGCCGAACGATCCAATGCGACTGGTCTATATATTGTATTTGAGCGTGTACTATAATTATTGTGTAGTCCTGGCCCCATTTAATATCAAAGTTTATTATAAAACTATGGAAAGGGCTATAAGTCCTGTTGGTAAAATTGCAAGAAAATGCATATGTTCACATTGCTCTTATGGGACGAAATTAAAAGTCACTGCCACTACTGCGTACTCTTAAGTACTTCTTGTTTATCTTATGTTTGTGTAGTTTTCAGTTTTTTCCTAAAGTTGTTGTAAATATTTTATATTATTTGTTAGTATTAAGGTTAAGTGAAAGATCTAAAGCCCTAACTTCACCGTTTGTACAACCTTTGCTTTGCAATAAAGTTCGTTTATTATAGTTATCCCATCACAATTTATCCATCCTAAACAGATTTTATTGTCAGAAAAAGACATACAACAATGTCCTATACACTTTAGAAGAACTTTTACCGATCAACTACACTATTCCAAGTAAATTAATAAATTACCACAGCGATGAGCTAACCTACTAATTATGCAAACTAATCACAACAAAGCTGACAGCAACAAAAAGGTAAAAAGCGTTAATTACATTCCTAAACAAATCCAACGCATGATTTCTAAAACGAATAAGCTTGAGCTTGTTGAAAAGAAACTCGTGTGTATTTTCCTGAGAAAATCAAATACAACATCGGATACGAGAATTCATCTGAAACCAAATTGAGAACTGGTAAACATCCCAAGAGAGTCAGCTGTTGAATTATCTTCCGAATCTGCTTCTTTAGCGAACGTGTTTACTTTGATTCTGCGAATCTGAGTAAATTAAACATTTGAATCTTGCAAAGTGTTTGCGGTGTAGTGGTTCCGCATGTGAAGCTGTTGCTGGTGAGCATTTTTGCTGTTTGTAATTTATTATGATGAATTCAGACTATTTCGGCACTATCGCCACCTGAAAGTAATAGATAGTAGATACCCATTATATGTTTAGAGAGCCAGTAAAAAGGTATACAATTTCATTTCACAAACGTAGCCAGAAACACTACTGTGAATCTTAGCGAATTTCCAATAAAACAGAACAAGTTTTTATTTGTCTATTTTAAATTTGACGAAATTCCTTTATACAATATCCCGGCAGTCAGCACTGTAATGTGACTATAAGGTAACGCTAAGTAAAGGTCGAGGTTGCGTGGTAGAGAGGACTTAGTAGTCCTAACTTCGCCTTGTTAAATAAGACAAACTTTACTCTTTTACTTTCTGTATCCAAGGAAACATAGGCTAGTAAGTTACATTACAGCTTAATTTATGCCCAGTGCTCTGAATGTCTAAAGTGCAGAATCTCGGATTAAATAATTGAACAGAAATTACTTTAAAACGGTAGGTTCTAGAGCAACGGAGTTGTTTTGATCGATTAAAAGATTAAAACTTTGTGTTCGTTTTAGGCATTGCTACAATTTTATAGGGAAAACAACACTTTGAATGGCCACCGTTTTGAAACGGACTGTCCGATATAGCTGGTTAACGAACTTTACCTAGAGATTTGCAAAAAGAACAGTTGTTCTAAATTTTGTGAATAGCTCTATTTTCTAAGAAAATTCGCTAAAAGGACAACCACTCGTTAAAAATCTAAACAGAGCAATTTATATTGGATGTATGAGGTTTTCTAATTAAGACTAGAAAGGCTTTTGCAGTTCACAAATCTTATGTAACAGTCAAATAGTTTTTGAGATAATTTGAGACCTATCGTGTTATTATCCTACTAATTTAAAAATAAATATAAGCTTCACTCACTAACCAAATTGACAGTTTTATTTTATTTCAAAACCTACTAATTGCATTATAAATAAATAAATTTTTTATTGCGCAACATTGGTATAAAGAAACTCAAAGAATTCGTCAGGTTTTGTTGACTAAAAGTTTTCCTTATTCTTGCATTGAAGTCCCAGTAACGTTTACATTCACTCTTTTACTCTCTTTCGTTCATTTGTATTATATTTTCCTTGGTCTACTTTAGTCCTTAGTCCTTCAGCCAATCACTCGGTTCCCTCAAATGAACTGTATGAACTCACCTATGTTATGAAACGCTTTAGATTTCATTTTGGCATTCTAATGTCGAAAAGAACTCCTCTCTGATTAGCTACCGAAAATTAAATCTAAACCCATTTCTCCGGTTCATCAAAGGATTCCTTAGTTGTTTCAGCGCAAAAATACCGTAATAAACACCGTTTTGAGTTATTCTTAAACCTTTCAAGTAGTCCTTCTCCACATATAAATTATACCGACCGGCTTACACCGTCAGAAAAGTAGACCCAGTTGAAAGTAACACATCCGTTAAATTAACAGACCGGAAGGCAATAAACGCAAACAGCCAGGAGGGACCAGCTGATGAAAAGGTGGACGAAAAAACTTTAAACGCACGTACTCGGACCACACTGACAACGAGTAAATTTGCTTAACTGCCTCCTTTACGACGAAACCTTTCTTGTAAAAACAACAATTGCCTTACTTACTCGCGATATATTTCTCGATTACAGTACTGCATATATTTATTTGTTTAAAAGTATCCAGGTTATAGCGTCAATCAAAGAAAATCGTGGAAATCGTAGTCACTATTAGGTTTATAGAACCGTTATTTTTTCTGATTGCCTACCTTTTCTCACAAAAGCTAACTTTTTTCCGAAATAAAGATCTCAAAAATAAGGAGTTGTTTACAACCCTATATATTTTAACGCTTCCTTTCACATAATTTTGAAACAATAATTTTGTTGTTTTCTGTAACAGCCAATCATCACAATACTAGATATGACAATCACTTTTGGCGTAACTATTATAGGCTGCAGATTATTTCATGAGCAACTTCCTTGGGTAGCTGGAGTATAATAATACTATACATTATAACAAATTATCCGAGGGTGGAAGATCAGAGACTAGTTCTTCTCTGTTAAACGAAAAAAAACAATATTTTTACAACAATGATTTTACAGTGTGGATGAATAAGGATGTAACTTAAAATATATACATGGAAAATAATTTAATCATCCAAATCTATAAGTATAGTTTCATATTGGTTCGGATTTTGTTTTATTTTTAACCATTAACATTATTGTAATTGAGACTATTAGGTCTACTCCAATACCGGAGATTATATCCAATTTTATATTTTATTTCCAAACTTTTGTTTTACTTACCTTAACTTAGAAAATGACAACAAAACAATTGTACATTGTACTTATAAAATTAAGTACAGCTATCAGACAAAACACATACAAAACCCAACACTATCAACCACCTTGCTACAACTATTTCATCAACAATAACAGTCAATTATGTGTTTACGAGTTAATTGATCACTAATAACACCGTGATGCAGCTTGCTGATTACTGTTCTAAGCATATCACATCATCACGGGGCCATATAATTGACACAATGACATGAGAGGGAGGGCATAGAGTCAGCATCTATGTACAGTGTTAACTACGTGAAGGGTCGTGTCCTGATTTCTATAATTAATTGACCAATTAGTCGATTTCAGGTGTTATTTTAAGTACAGTAATCGTAGTGATAATAACATTTTTTGTCGGATCCGTGGCGGTTTGATATCGCGCCTTCGATCCCCAGTCACACTAATAATGTTCAGAGTGACTATACGGTGACGCTAGGTAAAGGTCGAGGTTGAGTGGTAAAGAGGTCTTTGTATCCTAACTTCCCCTCGTTAAAACAAGACAAGCATTACCTTTATTTTAGTTAGTATTTCTACGAGTATTATAATTATTCTTTGGCGAGTTTAGATTTATTAAAGCTCTAACTTAGTGGCTAAATTTATATAGCGAAATCTTAAAACATATATTATCGTCAACATTTTACAATATTTAGACCTGCTAACGATTTTCTTATTATATTTAGTCAGGTTCATAACGCTGCTATGTGCTCAAATCATAAATATTACAATTAAAACCAAATTTAAAAGGTAAAAGACAAAGTTTGTCTCTGTTTAACGAGGCGAAGTTAGGACTACAAAGTCCTCTCTACCACTCAACCTCGACTTTTGCCTAGCGTTACCGTTAAGTCACATTACAAATGTAAGTGGTGACTACGGGGATCGAACCCGCGCCAGCGGAGTGGTCAGCTCCGGAGTCACGCACGATTCCAACCCGCCACGGGTCCGCTCTAAATTTATTTTATTTCTTGTTTAATGGTTCGTTACTTAATATCTGGTTATTCTTTTTCTACACCGTCTTATATTTTGTGATGAAGATGGAAAGCTAAAAGATATACTGCAGTTTTCAAAACACTCCGATAGAAGCTGGCAGTTTCAAGGCCCACGCCGACTAATACATCCTTAGCTAAGTTATAAAGTCAATTATACAATATTGTGTACGTGTGTGTGTGAGGGTATGATTCACGACACCTCAACTGCGTGTGTGTGTGTGTGTGTGTGTGCACATCTGTTACCTCTGTTATATATGACCAGGGATGTTCTTCTCACTTCCACAACCCCGTGGCGAGAGGGGATGTAATGAAACATATCTAGATAGTCCGCCCTCATGTCGCTTAACAACATCTCACTAAACAAGCCATAAATATATAAAACAATCATTTACTTGGTATACTTGTAATATAATAGCTGGTTTTAGATCATAAAAGTTGTGTGTAGTGCGCTATAAATCTATGCAAAACTGTTCTTCTACATGACTAAAAGTTCGTCTGCTGACAACCACACATTTATTATTCAACTTGGTTCAGTAATCAAAGTATTCTTGTATTTTGAAAATTAGTCCAAATTATTTTCACTTTGCTTGATATGAAGAAATTTTAAACAAAAACCGTGTATATTATACCTATAAGCCTTAATCAGTGATAACCTCAATATGTATTGTCAAAGAACTTTGCTACGTCAGTGCTTATCAAGGGAAAACGTTTGAAATACATTGCAGTGACAAGGTATCTCAAAGATATTGACAAAAATCTTTAAATGCAGCCCACCATTTTGAAGTTTGAATCTGACTGTAGAAAAACTTCCTGTACTGTCAGATAATACCTGACACTTACAGCATATACACAAAGCACAAAAATAGGTAGGGATTGGCTATTCATCAACTAGTCTAGGGTCCTCAGTAGGGTACAGCCAACATAGAAGGTGTCAGACAGGAATATTCGACATTTTAAATTTTATGAAAGCCAGGATCCGAATTTCTGCATAGTGTGCCTATTGTGACACCGTTACAAAGGAAGTAAACTCATTTGAACATAAATACCTTTCAGGCAATGGAATAGTTCACATCCCATCGCACAAAGTTAGAAATAGAAAACCAATATCACTGTAGCCCACTTGTCATAGTGGGTAAATCAGCTGTATTACAACTGCATTTACCTATGCATTGATGACAAAAATTTACTTAACAAACCAGCGACAATGCATAAATGACAACTGTGAACACACTACTAGAACTACAAGTGTAGTAAGTTATTGTCGTCATAACATCTCACTACAAGCCATTAATCCTTTCTGACGGGTCAAGTGAGACTAACAGATGAAGGCTATAGAAGGTGATCCTCACTAACTTGTGGGAGTCAATTGATGCTGGGACACCGGGTATTATTGGTACAACCGGTCTATGGACCAACCGCTGTGAAGCAGTTTGGATACGACTGGTTTAGGTGGATAAGGACAAAACCAACGCTTTCATCCTGGTCGAAGACCAGATAGTCACCAAGCATGATCTAGCAATTCCCTTCCCTAGTTTCCTTGGCTGTTGACCTATTTGGCCAATCCAATCGTCAGAAAAAACAATTCGCATTGATTTCTCAGCGGATTAAAATCAACGTAAAATATAAGTCTTTGGTCATACACAAACCCTAGAAACTATCACCTTCGACAGTTGTTCGGTGTATTTTTTTGTGTATAGTGAAAAACGTGCTTTACAGGTATGAGATCGTTCCAAACACGTTTAACGTAAAACTGAAACCAGACTAAATGGGTTGAAAACAACGACATTATATAAATAGCAAAGAGCAAGATTTGTCCCAATTTTAATCATTAAATTTTTTGAAGAAAAGCAGTGAATTTATAACATTGGAAAGGGAGATTGGTTACAAAGTAACGTGTAACACACTGTAGGAACACTTGTCATAAAATCGTCAGTGGTCAGCTGAAGGGGACACACGTAGCCGACACCTGTGACTACCCCGGTGTGGGGGGGATGATGGGGGGTGATCTCACTCTAACCACGCACGGCTACGCACGGACAATCTTTATTGCTATTCTTTCTGATATTACCTTTCTTCAGTGGCGTTTCCGATCCGATCCTACAACTTTATTGAAACCTTGTGTGTTCTGGCTGACGTAATATTTATCTGATCCAGTTGGATTTCGCGAGAATAATAATAAAATCTATATTGAATGCTTTTGTACAGCAGTTTTGCCAATTACACAGAGCATTTAAATACATAATAGATAAACATGCTTGAAACCAGCAGCAGACAACTATAACAATACAACCTTACAATAACTTAATTACATTAATAAATATAAAAAACACAACAAATATGGAAAGACAATAAATGTACGAGTAGACAGACGATAATTAGACATGCAAATGAATAACTGAGATGCAACTGAATTGAGCTCACACCCTAGGACCAAGGCACTCAAGCATTCTTGGGCTAAACACCAACACAGATTCTGCCTTCGAAATTAAAGAGAGCCGGCTTTTCGCCAGCCCGTACTGATCATGAGTAATCAAGGAGCGGAGAAGTGAGCACAAATCATATAATATTAGTATGTGATGCGTACTTATAAACAATTTTATGATAGACAGTTTAAGGTGTGGAGCTTATTAGAGTCTAGGTAGCCAAGTGAGTTCAGTAAGTGATTTTGTTAACCTTGCATTGACTATATTTCCATAGTTGTAGTAAGGTTGGGGTTTAAAAAGTCGTCTTTCAATACCAAAACTCTAAGATACGGCCGAAAAGCCGTAATGTGTTGAATTATCATCTAAAATTCAACTTCCAACTTATGGGTCGATATTTATACTGTATGAGTACGTTAATCATGAACGGCGGTCATCATGGCTACGCGAAAGTTTTGGCGAGAACTAAGAATAAGTTATGTTAATTTTGGCGGGAAACATGTGCGCGCCTAGGCGGATCCTATCGTTAGAAGCAAGAATCCTAGTATAATCTGGGTATAGATTTTGTAGATTGAAATTTGAAAAGTCAGTCGATGAAAGTTGATACTTTCAACTATATGAACTTATCGACTAACGCAAACCCAATAAACGAAAATGAGAAATAAAGTATATTCGGTTGATTTTTCTTGCATCTTTCAGTTAGAGTGTGAGTTTTTCGTATTCTATAATGTATTTTAGAAAATAATTGATGTTAGTGCACAAGACGCAATTACGTTTGATAAAACGCTACAATTTGCCAAGTTGTTTCATATTCTTTGCTTTTTGTTGAACTACTTAAAACCCTATTATAACAACACAACAGACCTCTAAATCAGCCACATTTCAAGAAACAAAGAAGCGTTACAGAAACAATGGGTTATAATTTGAAAGAGGAACCAATAAGTGTTTGAATTGGTCTGGTTAGAGAATTTATTGAAAGAAGTAGAGGAGGGTAATCCACAGCGAGAAGGGGGAGATTATAATGTAAAGTACCGGAAACAACCGGTGGGGTTTTACTGTTTCCCAAATTGTTCATTGTTCAATATCTACGTTTTACGATTCGTTTAAATTAATATTCATTGGAAGACGGTATTAAAGGATTCGGTTATTGGTTTTACCCTTTGTGAGCCATATAATTTAAGCTTGTTTTCCAGTTTTATCTTCTTTTACATTGTTGTTCATTTTTGAAGGTATTTTGCCTAAAACCGTATTTGAACTGTCGCTTTAACGAGAGTAAGAGAAAAAAGAATTGATGGTTTTGTTCAGCCCTGTAAAATTGTTTTACCTATTTCTCGACTCCAAGTTTTACGAATCGTTTACACGGAAAATTTTGGAATAACGGTACACTATAACTTGAACTAGGCATATCGTACAATTTTAGGTTAGGGTACAACTAATTGTAAAACCGTTTCATATACTTGAACTACATATCGCAGGTTTGGATATACGTGTTTTTAGTCTGAGAGTTAAATTTTTGCAAAGTTCTTTATTACTGTTTAAACATTCAAAAAGTTTGAAATTTCTTCATCGTTCTTCAAACTGGCCTAATATTGATGGTTTTTGTTCAGACAAATTGCGTTTTACAGTTCCCTAACTAAAAAGATAACCGGGGTGAAATTCTTTTAAAATACCCTTAGCAATGATACAAAATGGTGTTGTTTGGTGGTTACTTTGAGACACCCAGTATAATTTTAATGTTTTTTTAGTACCCTAATCCATCTCTCGACTAAAGTGCTCACCACATCGTTCGTATACACGGAAAATAAAACGTATACGGAATAACGTACAATAGTTTACGTATCTTACATATTGTTCAAAATTTGGTCCTTAAAACTTTAATCCACAAGAAATTCTCGAAAAAATGGCTTTAGTCATTTGATAAAAATTCTTTTCAAAAGCAGAAAAATCACTGAGTTAACTTTAAAACGGAATGTCTTCGACAACTCAATGATCGGTTCCCTACCAATGAACTGTAAATTGACAAGTGAAGTAACCGTTGTCACTGAACTGGAACAGTGACATGTCACTAACAGTGACTTCTGTAACCGTTCCTCATCTCACTTCCGCTTTGTTGAACAACTTCCGGTCATCTCATTCTTACATATACAACAGCACACACATGGTTACGTTTGTCTCACGTAGCTTGTATTAATACGCTCTAAGAGTGGTCGGTGTCTGAAGTGACGACATCAGTCTAAAGAAAGTGACGTTCTTTAAGACTCAGTAACTAGTAAGTACAAGTTTCTAGTTCTTCCGGTTCACTCCGCGACAAAACATATATTTTAAAATTTGCTTAAAATATTTTGATCTCACTGTAGAGTACTATCCTCAGTCACTGAGATACTTGGTGTCTGCTCTCCTATTGGTCACAAGGCTGCCAAACGTGCGTTGGAGCAGGGATGCCAACTGTCGATATTCTCATTGGCTGTGATATTATCGAAAAGACGTCTTCAGTACTGGTTGTCAGCTTCTTGAAATTTTACATAATTACCGGAGAGTAATCCGAAGAACAATTGAAATAATTAAAAATGATTATGCTTCAACAAAGAAGAAATCAACTTTCAAGAATCTGGCAACCAGTCCTATGAGGTATTTTCTAACATCGACAGTTGACATCCCTGCTCAATGGACGGTTGTCAGCCCTGTGGCCAATAGGATAACAGACAGCATCTCAGTTTCAGCCAATCAGTGACTGCAGATAGTACTCCACAGGGAGACGGAATTATTTCAAGCTTATTATTATGATGTTTTGACGCAGTGTGAACCGGAAGAGCCTAGAGTAAAGTTTCTAGTTAATCCAATCAAGGGAAAGTGAGCAAATGTTACAAAATATTTAACTTATCGCCCATAGACATAATATAATCAACCCAAAAGTAAATACAACTACCTAAAACCACACCTAATGTAAATTCTGTGACGCAACAACGATCTCATGACGTCACGCAACAATGAACACAACAATGTGCAGTCAACAATGACGTATCACGTGGACAACAATGCAATTAACACGGACAGTTAGGTGAGTGATTCATGATCCGGCCGCCGGTAGCGCTAGCGAGTGAATTTAATTTATCTAACGACAAAACTAAAGCCAATTAAAGCCACAAAATTTTAATCGAAGTTTATACAATCAACAATTTTAATGTGAACCAGTTTTAAAAATAATGTTATAAACAAAACCTATTTATTTAGTTTTCTTTTTTTATGTTTGTTATTCACCCATCAATTTTGATGAAATTTCATATTCTCAACAGAACACAAAGGTAAAATAAATTTAAATGGTAAAAGCGCCACCGAAGTTTATACAATCCATTTTGCTTAAAGAAATTTAAAGGTGAAGTTAGGACTACAAAGTCCTCTCTACCACTCAACCTCGACCTTTACCTAGCGTCTCAGTAAAGTCACTATACAAATTGTTAAAGGTGACTGGGGGGGGAGGTCGAACCCGCATCAGTAAATTAATTAGCTCTTATTTGTGACCCCGAAATATTTATTCACAAACTGTCATAAAGGTATTGTTATTAAAGTAGCCTAATTTTAATGTTTATCGATAGTGTTAATAGTTAAATTTCCGATAATAAACCCTAGTAAATTATTACACTACGTTATTTTCAAATTCTATTTAAACAAGACACTTTTTTATCAAGGAACCACGAACTCTTACAAAGCTATTTAAATACGACTGCCGTTTTATCAAAAGACACATTAATAAGCATATAAAGTGTTTTAAACAATTATATATTTCATCAAATTATTTCTACAAAACACCAACTCTAAGAAAACATAATGACTAAATTAAGACTGTAATGTTGGACTGTAAAACGCAGTTGTGTCAACGGCTAAAGGTAAACTTTCTCTGGTGTCTAAATTCAATTACAACTTCAGCCTTTATTGAACTCATAAACTCGGAATATTGCTCTTTCAACTGTTCAATTACGGCTTATTTCTAAATACGGATTGTTTAAGACATGTTTTAATTAGAATGCTATTCAACTTTAAGTAATGGGACATGTAAAACTCGTTTCAAGTATAATAAGTTACGTTCAGGAATAGCTTGTTATGCACGCTCTTCAGTATGAAGAAAACTTCTTACTATCATCATAGGCACTGTATAGGTAGCCACCAAAACAGAAAAAAGCTAACCAAGTTTCAGAAAAAAGCAATTTTCAGTAAAAAAGTAAACAAGAGTTCCAAGAAGCAGACCCGTGGCGGCTGGGTATCGTGCGCAACTCCGGAGCTTATCACTACGGTGGCGCGGGTTCGATCCTGCTACCACTTGGTAAAGGTATAAGGTGATGCGAGGTCGATTGAGGACTTTGTAGTCCTAACTTTGCCTCGTTAAACAATACAAACTTTATAGCAAGAGCTATCACAGCACAAAGTTCCGAAAAGAAAACCCCAAACTAGTTAGAAAGCAAATCCAACCAATAAATGGCCAATAAACCGGAGAAAGACAAATGTGTTTAAAACTCGCAGTTAAAGTCGCGTCGGAGACTTTTATTTGGAAACTGTGTGACAGCATTTTACTGGAATAAAAGAGGTGTGGATGTAAAGGAAAGGGAATCACAGTAACAGATTCAATAAAGGTTAGAACATCCCCACATACAAACACACAGACAGACAGACAGGCAGAGGGGTGGAGGGGGAACGTGGGGAGTGTGGGGAGGGGATATCGACAGGATAAGGACACGTTGGTGATTATTTCCATACCGTCTTTACACATTCTGGGGTTTAAATTTTGTTTTTAACATTAAGACTTTTTTGTGTTGGTTTTTATTTGTGGTTGATTTTATTAAGATTATGTTATAATGGGTACATGACGCATAGATGCCGAATGGCTGAGGCATGAAAATCAACATAGTTCGGCAGCCCAAGCAGAGATAGCGCTGCGAGGGATTTTTTAAATGTCTCAAGTAGAACCACTGACGGAGTGGTGCGGAGGAGGCGGCGAGACGACAGCGCTCGAAGCGCTATCTGTGCATGGGCTGCCGAACTATGTTGATTTGGCTGCCTCACCCATGTGGCATTTATGCGTAATCCACTTAACATAACATTATCTTTGACTATATCGAACATGTAAACCGAGTGTATTTGTCATAATTTATAACTGTTTCTTTTGAAGAACTATGGGACATATTTATATCTATCTCATTAGTATTTCGGTTAGGTTGTCCGATGTCTCGGTCTGCTACGCTGGGGTAATTCAGATTTTTTGAATAGAAATGGTCCTTAGTGTGTGGAGGGTGGGGGGAAACAAATAAAATTTATAGATTTTTTATTTTTATTGGGTTTTGAGGTTTCCAATTCCCTTATATTATATTTCTTTTTTTTTTTAGTAAATATTTATTGTAAATATCAACGGATTTGTTTGGAAACTCGACATATAGTTGGATACCATTAACCCAATAGACCCTACTGATTTTGGGGTTCGGGGCAATAAATGTATGATTTGGGGTTAAAGGGGAGGCAAGAAATAAAAAAAAAATCATAAAAATCGATGTGGGCATTAAAAAAAAGGGAATATTATGCTAATTTCAAAATATATTGTTTTTCTACCAAATTGTTTTGTGGAGGAAAGGGGGAGTAAAAAAGAGGCATTGTATTTAGAAAGCAAATAAGCGAGGCGTCGATATTTATATAAGTTTGGATGTCTTTGTTATGACAAAATGTTATTGGTTTTTCATTCATGGAGGATAGGAGGATTTTTGTTAAGGTTAAATAAACCTTTTAAAATAAACCATATTATTTCTTTTGCTTATTTTAAATTAACACGCTAGACGAACAGTCAAAACTTCGTTATAGTGTATCGAAATAATAAAATGTAACTACGTTACAAATTACTTTCAATAATATTTTATGTATTTAAGGTAAAATGTTGTGTAAAGTTGATTATTACCAAGCATAGATGTCTGGAAATTGTCCTTTATATGTTTAATAATATTGGTTGTGTATTTAGTGAGTAGGGGAGAAATGCTTTTCGGAATTCAAAAATACGCATGACCGCACTTGTAAATTTCATACGATCATTACAAGTGATATTGCATAATTACAGAAAATAAACCTCAGTATCGACAGTTTCTTGCATTAAAACCGTCCGAAACTTTCACATTTGTATGGAAACATCTCGACAAAGAACAGGAAATAAAGGAGGGCAGTGGATCCCTAATTGAGGGCCGTGAAAGGTTCAATATCGGGGCCTTTTGTGATTCTACGAGGGCAGGAAGAATAAGAAAAACTGTGGAAAAGGGGAGCAGGTGAAGGAGGGGAGGAGGGGCTGACCAAGGTCCGTTACCTTCATATCTCTATATCAGTGGCGAGCCAATATACCTTGTAACATCTGTCCACGCAGTGGTCAATATAGGACGCACCTCACGAGAACAGCCACTTGCTCATGACGTTATACGAGTTGATTTAACTGAGTGGTAGTTTTTACAAACTGGCCCGTAGACTGTAGTGCTTAAAGTTATTAATTTCTAAACTAGTCGTCTTAAAATTAAATATAAATTCAAGTTAAGTGCAAAAACGAAACGAAAGAAAAAATAAATGGCATTTGGTGGTGATATGTAGTATTATGTTTCAGGTTAATTTTCATCTGATGACGAAATCAGATTCCCAAAACGTCGTGTTCTTGTTTACTAAAAAACTATGGAAAACGTCCGTGATATTATTTCAACCTCAGAAATCTGTTCACTACTACGGCCCAAATACGGTAAAAAAACGTGTTTTTCAGAGTCTTTGTACCTGAAAATTTTAATTCTTGTTTTATAAGTAATTTATTTATATGTCCGTATGTAGAATTAAACGGAGAACATGTTGATGATGTGATTGCCATAGTTTTGCAATTATTGAGATGCGTACAGTAACCGGTCAAACTCGAGTATATTGCTTTTTGAATCCCATAGTAGAAATCCATCCCTCGGACTTCAGCTTAAAATTTCATCCAGAACCTTCGGCCTCGGTATTCTCCTCGGGCATCGACTGATGATTATTTATCAGTAATACTTTTTCCAAGAAGCTATTCACACTTACCGTCGTTATTATTGATGGAAGTACATTACAATTTAAACCTAGAAATGAGAATCTTACTATCGTATAGTACGAGATTATGGATAGCGGATATATGTACAGTTGGATATTGGATTCCAGTATTGTCTCCTGTTCACGAGTACAGTCAAAGCTGACACTGCCAGCCTTTATCGAATCTTACTTCCCTTCCTTGTACTTGTCAAACTTCTTCAATAACTAAATCACTATTTGAGATGCCGACCACTCTCATGAGGTATTTAGGCAAATATGTGGTGAGGATGAGTGTGATGAGTGGTGTAATGAGTTATGAGGTGTAGTCTTGTTACAACCAAGCACCGACTCTTCTGTAAATAGGTCATTAATTAACAGCCCAATGACCAATTGAAATACAGTACCATCACTTGCGTGACTTCGGAACCACGCAGGTGATGGTCTGATATGTCTAAACGATGGTGGAGTTGATGCGGGTATCATCAGATGATCACTGAGACTATCGAACTCGCTTTAGAACCATAAACACATCCTCAAAACCTGACCTCCATGGATTACAGGACCACGCCACGAGTCCCAGTATTTGCCTCTCAAATCAGTTCTGGATGTGTAGGCCTAATGTATCCTGGTGGTTAGTGATTTCACGATAGGTATTTTCCACAAATATCGTAAAAATACCGTTTTTAATTTTTTTTAAATATGGCCTTACAAATATACTTGTTTTGGTGGTTATAGTTTGGAATGTATTCCATAAGCACTAAATTTTTATATCAATTTTTTTACATGAACGGGTAAAAGTGAGTTCCTTTGTAATTATTACTTTTTTAACAATTATTTAAGAATGTAAAAAATTCCTTTACCTATAGATTGCGAAAATATTTGTTTTATCCATGAAAATTATTAAATTTAAAATATAAAAACTAAACAACGACTGCATATTTGACAAATTGTTTCAATTATATTGTGCTGCAAATTTAAATAAAATATTTATGTATATGTCCATATTTCTTTTTATCACGATGAAATATATCTGGTATGCTTTTAGTATCATAACGTTGAACAAGTTCAATGCATCAATGCTATCTATGCAGACGAATGTATTGCATCAACAGTTGTGAAATGAATGTAAGAATGTGTTAACTGTACTCCTACTGGAACATGATGCATCAAGCAGTATACGAGTACATGTGTCTAGCTTTGACAGCGTCTTGTAAGTTTCAGGGGCTTAGGCAAGCGACTACTGTATGTGCTTGAAACTGGTCCCACCACATCGAACACAAATCATGAAAATAGTACGAATATTTAGTGCTTTCGATTCATACTTATAAAACATGGTATAACATGTATTAATACATGGTATTAATAAATATTGTATACCATGGTGGCGTGCTAAGCGGAATTTAGTCCGCTCGAAAGTTGTTTACTCCTGATTTGGGGTTTGTCAATGAGCAAAAATATAAAAGTTATTATATTTGGAAGCACAAGCGCTAAATCCTTTTTCAGAATTCTTTCTATTTCCTGTATTTTTCACATGTATTCCTATTCCCGAGTGCATGAAGCTGGCTCACCGCAAAAGTCCTCTTTTTTGCTAATTACCGGCTTTTTTGACTGGGGCTCGTGGCGTGGTCCTGTAATCCAGCTTCATGGAGTTCAGGTTTTGAGGATGATATAGGTCTAAAGTGGCTCAGATAGTCTCAGTGATCATCTGATGATATCCGCATCAACTTCCACCATCGTTTAGACATATCAGACCATCACCTGCGTGGTTCGGAAGTCACGTTAAGCCGTTAGTGCTTGAATTTTCATTGGTCATTGGGCTATTAATTAATGACCCATTCTAAGGAAGAGTCGGCCTTAGTTTGTAACAAGACTACACCTCAACCACTCATCCTTCACCACATAATTGCCTTAAAATACACTCATAAAAGTGGTCGGCATCTCAAATAGTGATTTTTGCTGTGTCCTTAAGTAGTATTTTAGCTAATTGAAAAAAATCCCTCTGAATACATAATAAATAAGAACATATTTCCCCCGAAGCGGCTTGGACCTGCACTTATCGACAGTTAAAACACACCCCGACATCGTCCACTAACACACTACTAAGTATAAGTAAGTAAGCCCGGTGTCGCGAGTTTTTACGAGATTCCGCGAGATCTCGCGCCCGGCAGATGAATACAAATGGTCGACTTAAATAACAACTGCTATAAACCACCCCCACCCCCCTCCTTCTGCTCAAAAATGTCACCGAGGACCAAGTGGGAGAGGGGAGGTGGGAGGGGGTGAGAAATATGGCGGCTTTACTCAAGTAGATAAGTAGGATTAGACTTTGCGGCGAAGAAGTTGAAAATTGGATTAGGTGTTCTTCCGAAACTGCTGTGTAAGAAGTAAAAATGCGGTACATGCTGTTAGAGCTACGAGAGGATATTGCACAGGTTTAACTTGTAAAGTCGATAATAATACATAGTTACACGTCTCTTGTATTTTGTCTCCGATACACGAGAATGTAAAATGGGACAAAATACCACCGTCGTACTCAGTTACAAGTTTTTGAAAAGTCTGGTTAAGATATTACCGATTTAATTGTCAATCAACCAACTATCGTCCGCAAAATATTTTTAACATTAGTCGTTCGTAATGAAGGAGATTTTTACGTTAACCATTTACATTTGTATTTACTTTAAAATGGTTGATGGTGTCAAAAATTGTACGAATGTTTCAGGACAATATTCTCATTACGAGACACCGCCCTCTCAACTCAAAGAACTTCTTTACTATTAAGCATCTTGAAAAACGAAATTTATTCCTTCAAATTTTTTCAGACCTTATGTTTCCAGATTATGTTATGGTAGGTAGTTATCGCATAGATGGCGAAAGGTTGAGGCAGGAAGCTCAACCCGTAATTGAGGTAGCCCAAGCACAGAACGCGCTGTGAAACAATTATTTTGAGACTCCCAATTAGATCCACGCACGCGCAAGTTCGTTCGTTCTCGAAAATCGTACGATAAGTAATCGACATCAGACGAAGTCGAGCATGTAAAGCCGAGGAAAAGAAAGACCGTAGAGACAGCAGCGTGCACGTGCATTCTATCTGCCTAACAGTTAATGCGTTAGTCAGCCTAATCTCAAAGTTGAAATCAGTAAATACGCGGCCCAATGTCGCACTTGACAAAATGTTACGGCGCAAAATCGCTCTCCAACACACGGAAAGCTCCCATCTGTCGCATTGTTGTGAGAACCGCGTTGCACCGTATAAGCTCACCCGATGCAAGGCACTGTGCTGGCAGGTGATACTGCGCTCTGACCACAACGCCACCACGCACTGACGGCAGTCCTAAATCGCGTCATCTCGCGTTTATGCTTGGTACAGCAACTCAGCTCACCATTCTCGCTAAACAACAACGCCCACCAACGTGGTGGTTGCCGACTTTAATGGTGAGCAACTCTCTCGCCAAGAAACTGCATTGCATCGCTGTCGTCATGTTGGCTGAAACTCACTGTAAAAAAGTGACCAATGGAAACAGTATCGAGTCAGCCAACAGAGTACAGCATCTAAACTAAATAAGTGCAAACACTCAACATGTAGCTGAGCCCAATTGAAATGTTGATCTCAGTGTTTGGAAATTAGTTAACGTGCATTTGTGCGGAGTGCCTAACTAAGTTAATCTCCCTCCCTCAGCCTATGCGTTATCTACCTACATTATCTCTGGTATAAACACCCGACGACGGAAATGCACTATTCAACTACTTAGCCGCCCCTATACAGTACTACGGAGGTGACTGTCACCTCTGAATTGGCTCACTCGAGAGCTTCTGTTCACCTATTTAAGCCCGCCAGGTGGCGCATTGATGCGGGCTCTCCTAGATTGGCTCAATTGGATAATTGTGGCCAGTTACTGCGCTGTGAGCTAGGTAGAGCCACCGTCGCGCCTCCTATCTGACCCCTGACCTTAACTAGGTTAATTGGTCACGTCACTCTAGGTACATACCGTGCGGGTGTGTAGAGACATCAAATAGTTTACATTTATTAGAGTACCCACAAATTACATTACCTTGTAAGCAAATGTCCGTTGAAACAGCTTATCATTTCTCTCGCCAAACAAAGGATGTCTCCTGAGTCACGTCAAACTACATACAAAAGTACTGATAATGCGATTAAATCAAAGCAATCAATAAATCACATGTTTTATCTATTTTACTAAAATGTACAAATATGCCAATTCAGTTAAATTGTTTACCAGACAAATTGGTCAACCAGAAAAGTAATTTCACTATACAAATTGTATACCATACATTTTAGATAACTAGTAAAGCAAGTTTTCACAAACAAAATCTTGAACTTAAATAGAACAGGATGGAGTTTTGAATCAAACACTGCAGAAATACCACAAATCTGTTGCATTCTCACAAATTGATTAAAAACAATGTAGTACTGTTTGTTCTATCAGTAGTGTGAATAAACTATACTTATTACTTATACTTACGTGTTATTAAGTGAAATACTTAGTTGTAAGAGAAAAAGATACCAGTAAATACTGAGCTTAAAGTTTTTACTTGTCTTTGAAGTAATTACTTAAAACCACACGCAATTACTTATTTATAAGTAAGTACTTAGATTTAGTGTGAATAAAACACATGGCTACTTATTTTTATAAGTAAATACTGCCCATTTTTAAGGTATCTAATGACTTACCTTTAAAATATATAATTTTATCAATTTCCTTTGGAAAAATAAAATATTTATGCTGTCAGCATGGTGAGATACCCGGGACCATAAAATGAGCACCGATCCCGAATTGAGCATTTTTTTAAAACTTCATATTCATTTATGATACAGGGTGTTCATAAAAGGTTGTCACAAGCCCAGAATAGGTTTATTAGATAAAAAAAAGAGAAAATCAAGGGTAACTTTTAAAGCTTTTATACAAAATATCTGCAATTTTGTTTTATTTTTTACTAATTGTTTTCTATTTCCAACACCACTTCATTGATTTGGTATTGAAACCTAGCAATACCCAAATTTGGAAATCAGCAATTGTAAAACATTCAGTACAATCCAAACATAGTCTCTCAAACATAAAATTACAAAATTCACAAAATTTAGATGCATATGAAACATTTTTTATTGAAAAATAAACCATTTTATACATATAACCTTTTGAATTAACCGGCCTGGTTTATTTCTTAGCATTATACAACAAGACAGCTGACGTAAATACAAGTATTTACTTATATTTGGTCAAAAGAAATACTTTACTGAAGGTTAACCGCACTAATTTAATGAAAGTTATCAGTAAGTAAAGATTTTCGCCTATTAATAAGTATTTACTAAACTTATTAAGTAATTACTTTACTTATTAGATTTACTATAAGTAATATATTGTTTATTCAAATCACTGTATGTCTCACCTATACGTTTCTTCAAATAGTTAAAATTTGTCTCTTTTTTTATAAGAAACCAAATGATATTAATGATGTTGGTTTCCAAATAAAAAAGACTTGTAGAGAAAATAAAAAGCCTTTGATCTGTCCATAATCAATCCGCAGTTAGATCACTAGTTCTAAAAACACTTGTTTAGAAAATTATGTGTTTCGATTACACAAAAAACCACAAGTAATACCATAAATTTGCGAATTCCTTGAGTTGCGTCCTAACGGTACACAGTTACTATTAACCGGTAATGTGAAACATACATTATAAAGTTGGTTTAACTCAGATGTTTTATTTGTTGGTCGTGTTTGCCCAAGTCAGTTTGAGGCAGCTATAGAGTGCAGAGTGACTCAGGAAGAAGCCAGGTGGCTAAATTAGACCTTCAATTGAGTCAATTGCTTGATTATTCCAGCGAAGCCCCAGGAAGGTCCGAGGCGCGGGCTAGCTTGGCCTCCCTGCCCCGCTGTAGGAGGTTCTCACAGACCAGGATATACCGCGCCTGCAGTACTCACAGGGGAGGCTAATTACGCTTCCAGGAAAAGGTTAAAGGTTAACTGTCTGTATTGAGAACTGTTGGTTTCCGGTTTTGTTCCAGTATATACGGGCGGGAGAATTGAATTAAGATAATGACCAAGGGTTGCAGCGACACGACCCTGTACTCGGCAGCTAAACTACTAACGAAGTGAGATTCGGTTTTATTTCTCACTAAAGACTGAGTTACTGTTTACTCTGTACGCTTCTGCTCTGGGTCCGGGTTCTGTTTGATATAATTAAAATTGTATTTATCTTATTTCTTATACAGTATGGTACATTAAATACTAGTTTTCTTATATGAATAAATACCGGAATGGCGTTTGGCTTGGGACAACAAAGGTACCGTAAGTCAGGTGAAAAAGGTAAAATTGCTCTTTTGGCTAACGATATAAAATCGGTACTAAAAGGTCCACTGCCACAATACCTTGACCTTTACCTTGTGTTACCGCATCGTCACACCGGAGTGATGAACTCTAGAGGTGGCCGTCGATTCGTCGCCAAAACAAATAGTACATTGTTTTGACGACAACTGAATATATTGTGTCAAGTTCAGTTTTAATGATTCAGCAATCATCATTAACTGTTTTCAAACATCGAATGTTAATTTTACGATTGTTATTTCATTAAAACACAATATTTTGTTGAAACGAAAAAATGTTAATTGTATTGACAACAATGTTGTTATTTTTAAATGCACCATCTTGGTAATTTAAAGGGACGACACTATTAATGCAAATAATTACGTTATTGTTTGTAAATTTACTAAATCTGCAATTTTAATTGCAATTTCTGTTGAAGAAAATAACAAAATATGTTATGGGTTTTACCTGAATATAATACATTATTTGGACAGAAGCGTATGGTAAAATTTACCTAACCTGTATGATTCCCATGCTATATAACACATTTAATCAAATAAAATTTCAGTGTATGGTGTAGAGTTGTGCCGTTTTGTTTGTTGATACCAATCATTTAAAAGTTCACATTAGTAAAAATGTGTGATTTTTACTGATATTGTTTTACTGCAGCCGATATTTTGATTTTAAATCTAAACCACCGTGTTGATCAATAATTCCGTAGAACTATTGAGTTCTAGAGTAGATAGCGTTTGCTAAAGAAAATAAATAAATGCTTAAGTAGTTCTAAACAGTAGTACTGTATTCAATAGCGGCAGCAAAGTGATATAACAGCGTATAAAATACACAAACTATGAGCCACTTTAAAATTACAATTCACAAAACGTCACTAATTCATCTTGCGAAAGATGACGTTCAATTCGGTCTACTAA
The DNA here is from genome assembly GCA_018831715.1 of Matsumurasca onukii. Lineage (NCBI taxonomy): Eukaryota > Metazoa > Arthropoda > Insecta > Hemiptera > Cicadellidae > Matsumurasca > Matsumurasca onukii. The sequence goes on along the minus strand of CM032061.1, from coordinate 54,524,487 downwards.
TCTACGATAGATGTCAGCACGGTTGAAATCTGTGAGTACGGAAAAGTAGAGTGCCGCACAACCTAGCGGCAGAGCGGTGAACTGCTAGCAGCACGGGTCGACACAGTTCTGTATACAACAGCAGGGTGGAACTCACCCTTCAGCTTGTGAATAATCCCGCTAGGGCAGCACCTCTCGGCAAAAGCTACGACCCTTCAGGTCTTGTAATATATTTTACAGTAATCGAAGAAATAACAATAAATAGTTACAAATCTCAGCAGATTTGTTATGTATTATATAATTTCATATATACGCCTGGTGCAAGATACCTTTTTGCGGTTTAACAATTTGATGTGCTAGTACTTTTTGTAATAAACCGATGTATTCTTGTATAATACACTTTGATTTTTTTAATAGTTTAGTGCAATACTTTGCATTTACAATAATCAAAAAACGCTTTTTTACCTAATAATATATTTCATTACCAGTACCGTAAGTAGCACTTTTCTTGTCCACTCTAGCTTATTGGTGTCGAAGCTATTGCTGGCTTGATACTTCGGACAATAAACTGCTTATTGGTCAATAAATCCTTGTATTATTAAACATACCCTCATGCATAAATCAATTTCAGTCTAAGACAACACTCTGTATGTTTAAACCATTTAAACCAACAAAAGTAGAAAGGAGGAACAGAGTAGTGAAAATTACTGCAGTAAATAGTCGGGTAATATAAAATTAATCCTGAGTAAAAAGTGTACATCGACAAGAAATGCATAATTTGCCTATCTGATATTTTTCGTTTCCTGGCTTGAATTATTAATCGACAATCAAAGTATCCACGGCCTGCACATTCCATAAGACTAACGTTTTGTGTATTTTTTTTAATAGAAAAAATAGTAACATTTGAAATTGCATTGAACCACTAACCAAATTTTCATTAAATTTTTTAAGGTGTCTTAACCACTACTAGTTTAAATTTAACAGGTATAAGCAAAAAATAGTCTTGGCTACAAAGTCCCTTTTTTACCACTAAACCTCGACCTTTAACCTATAGCGTTACCATTCGTTATTCCTGCGTAGCGTTACCTGTGGCATCGAACTTATTTTTTTAATAAATTTACGCAGCCAGCGAGTGATCAGCTCTGGAATCGCGCTCGACTCTACCCGCCACGGGTCCGCTTGAAGGTTTGAATATAGGCTAATTTTCCTTTACAGTAGCTCCATCACTCGGAGGAAGAGTTAAGTATTTTCTCTCTCATTAGTTTCTGAGACGGCCGCCAGGTGGTGTTAAACGTTTGATCTACGCTCCATTGTGTGGAATCAATTATTCCACCGAGAATACCCTCTCTACAGTCTGTACACTCATACACACACCTACACGCAATGGCTTGTGTCTTGAGTCGTTCTCCAATGTGTCCGCCTGTAGTCTCGTTATCTGAACTAGTCTCTGGTTAGCGGAGATTAAAAATCCATTGTTACCTGGCCGACAATGTCATTTCTCTTTGTCAAACGCGTTAGTTGGTGTTGTACCTCTTTGATTCGGCTATTTCAGGTACTAAGGGGAATTTTAGTTGTTCGTCTTCGTGGAACGATAATTCTTCTTATCAAAGTTCGCGAAATAACTAGTCTAGATATATGAAGTTTTCAATTGTTGGCGAAAACAATTCTTCAGATTTAAAAATAAAGAAGAGAAACACTCTTAACACGAAATTCAAAATGGTCTAGATAAGTTACTAGTACGGCGATCTCTTCTTACATACATATTCGAAGCGAAGCCACAAGCGCTTACGTGAATACTAGCGAATTTCCTTTTAATGGAGAATAATTAGCCTGGAAGTGCTCTTTTGAGTAAAGGGGCGTTCCCCTCAAATGAGGTTTTTGCTATTAAAACTGTATTTAAAATCCGATTTCGATCAAACTTAATATGAGCATTTATGACACCATAACTAACAAATGTGCCAAAATTCAACATAAATACAATCAGCTAGACTAAAAATGGAGGCATAAAAGGGCTTTCGAAGGGAATTTTACGCATGCTAGGTCCGGTTCCATGACTGTTTATACTAAGTTCACTCGAAATCAGATATCATAAACACAGATTGTATAACATAATACCTTTCTTCAGATATCATAAAATAATGGTTTCGGTTTGCTAATTTGTGTTATTGTAAATAAACTTTGGATTAAACAGGACAAGAAGAACATTTCCCTCAGGTGTGAATATTCACTTTTCGTGGACGAATTAGCTGGTGAAGAGATACAGACAATTGTACCTAAAAATTTTTCAAAATTTTGAAACAACAAAGATTTACAAAATTTTTATTTGTACCACTCTTTGATCTTGATTTCTAGTTATTAAAGTTTGCCATTTGAGTCAGAAGGTGTTGGGAAGCTCAAAAATGCAAACTGTTACGTTAACTACGACTTTTATTCTATATAGCGATAAAACTTGTGGCTACTCCCGGTGGTTCGGAAGCCACGTTAAGCCATTGGTCAACTCCATTGGTCGTTGGGCTATTATATTAATTAATGACCCAATCTGGGGAACAATCGGCTCTAGTTTGTAACAATACTACATCTTATCATCCATCAAAACACACATCACACTCACTATCATTCCATATTCACCTTAAAATGCCCTTTAAGAGTGGTCGGTGTTTCAAAGCAAAGTATCAAAGTAAAGTAAAGTTCAGTTCCTACTTGGTCTATTTCATAGGGACATTCGCTAATAATTACTTTGTTTTAAGACCCCGACCACTTTTAGAGAGTATTTTAAGGTGAGTATGGGATATGGGATGTGTTTTTTGTGTATGATGAGATGTAATTAAATCCAGTCTTCGCGATTCCAACACTCTCTTTGGCTGAATTGTTTCAGCCAATCAGTGAGTGATGATGGTACTCCACAGTGAGGCCGAAATATCTCATCCTAATTATTAGGTGTGGACGCGGTGTGGACCGGAAGGATTAGATTATAAGTTGTGACACCGGCCGCAAAACTTAAGAGATAAAAAAGAGTACAATGCTAGTTTTGTCTTGTTTTCGTCAAAGAAGGGAGTACCACGAGCGCAACTTTTCTGCAGACGTCTGCAGTTCCTGCACAAAGCCACGTCTGGGGAAGGTGAGTGCAGAAGATCAAAGGCGACACCTGCAGGCGGAAACCGGAAGTGCGGAAGTAAGGTCGGAACCGGAACCGGAACTGTGACACCTCCCAGTCTGTGCTGTTCTCAGCTTTGTGTCACTGACACCTTTAATTGATTCCACAGTGCCTTTGATCTGAACTGACCTGTGAAACTCCGGGCTAGAGGATAAAGGATTTGACAAACATAACTGTGTGATATACAGCGTGTTCCAAATGTTCATAATGGGGATCACGTAAATTAGACAATTTCCATGATGAGGCCAAAATGCAATCGTTGCGAAAATTCAGACCCTATTGAAGTCTTCCGAAAAATATTTTCACACATTTGCTAGTTACAGTAAAAAGTCTGTTTTCGACGAAAACTTTTTTCAGACCCGCTCTTTTGAAACAAAAGTATTTTAATCTTGTTTTATCTACACTTTTTTTAAATAAATGAAATTGTTTGAAGCCCATGGGTGTTGACCTTTGGGGCAAAGTTGAGTTTTTCTTACGGGGGCACTACTTTTACGGGGTGTCATCTAAAAGAATTCACTGAAGAACACGTTATATCTAAAAGTCTGAAAAGTGTTCACGTATGAACATCATTGCGAGCTGTTCCAAGATAAAGTCTCGTGTACGATGCCACAAATATCTAGTATCAACCCAATAAAAAACACAGAAACCCGTGTTAGCCCTCAACAAGTTCATATAAATGAACAAATTTAAGTCAATCGCTTTTAATTTAGCTTTCTATCGACGAGTTTTACATACAACTAAATATGAAAGAGGTTAAAACAAGCTTATATAATTTCACAAGGTAACAAAGACTAAAGAGAGGGAGAGGTTACACTTGCAACGGGGGATATCATATTTGAGTTAAGTGCAAGTAACAACAACTCCTGGTTTGAGGCGGGCTCGAGGAGTTATGTGAGTTAACTACTTACTTGTTAACTCTCCTGGGGAGGGATGATCCCACCTTTAATGTAACCGATGATGTAAGTATGATTAGTAAACAAAGAGGGGGAGGGGAACCACAAAGGCGCAACGTGGAGCTTCCAGGCAAACTTTACATGAGCGTGTGCTAAGGGTGAGTTCATCCCTGAGAATGAGATAGAAAATAGGGTGGGTCTTTCATAACTTGAGAATATATTTCAACCCACTTAAGAGTTTTTCAGGGATTTAAGGAAAAAGCTTATAGGGTTATCATAAAAAACCAGGGTTATGGACTAATTTTAAATTTTATTTGTACAGAAAGTCTTAATTAAAATCTCGTAAACCACGGGATTTTTTTAAACCTAGTATGAAAAGATGGTTTAATAGATAGTTTATCCACCACCTTATATAAACTCTAAAACAAATTATACTGTACTACAGCTAAAGATGTATCATATAAAAGCACCGTTTTATGGACTTCAAAACTCGTAAAGAGGCACTAAAATAAAGTAAGGCACGTGTAAGAGTGTAGAGTGTACACTATTCTAGATGAAAGCTTTTAGTCTATTAGTTTCCAGTTTCTTATTTTCTAGTTTCTAAGGTTCTCTAGTTTCTTAGTTTCTTTAGGTCGATCGGAAACCTACGGTTCTTTACACCAGTTGATTAAACTGATTAGTCAAACAACATAAAACACAACTCAGATTGAACAAACCTGTTGAGCTGGGAACTGTATACCTAACTACGGATGGGAACAACTACAACACTGTTGTGCATTCAAAAAAATAAAAGATAATTTGAAGAATTTGGGTTATGGGAATGTTAAGATAAATTTATAAGTAACAATTAATTAATTATTAACGCCCTTAATAGTTAAAACGTGTATGAACAGTTTTAAAACTCTTTTTTCATAAATGTGTTTAGCCAACAGTTTTTTTACTCATTATATTTATCAAAGGATAATATGTATAATGATTATAAACGTTAAACAGAGCAAACAACAACAAAATTGAGAAAATCGTGCACATTTTTAAAGATTTTTGGTTTATTTTCCAAACAAAAACTATCACAGACGATCTTTAATTTGGGTTTAAAATGTTTACGAGGAAAGACATTTTATTGTGGACTTTAAAGACACATTCTTAACATTTTAGTAAACGTCTTACATTTTAATTTTTTATTCAAACAAATAATTAGTTTTAAATTTATACACGTCATCCGGTGCAGTTTCAATAAACGAGTAGTTATCAAGAAAAATTAAAACTGTTCTCAACCAGGGTAAGTGCAGAGTTGGTTAAACTGTTGCGCCCTGTACAAGTGGCGCGGACTGGCGGGACAGTTTGGCGCGACTGTAGATCGCACCACGTTAAGTGACCAGGTGCTCTCCTGTGTTTGATCTATTCCCTATTGTCTGGTTCAATTACTGGTCTATAAATATCACCCACCAAGTAGGCTCAGTGCCCGTCGGCCTGCTTTGCTTTTATAGCGTCTCTTGTGACTATATAATAAATCACCTGACAGCCGTTTTCCTGCTTTGTTTATTTTAGGCTGTATCAGAAATATAGGTACTTGTCTGTCTTGAATAAAGTACCCGATTGATTAAAACCTTAATTCGTCTCTTTCAAACGTATTGCGTCGTTTTTCCTGCAGAAAAGAGTGTATTTTGTTAAATTGAACACTCAAACTATTTCTAAATGCAATATTTAAAACACCAACGTGTTAACAAACGTTTTACCCACCCAAAACGCACATTTTAGGCTTCTTTTTTCGCTATCAGCCCACCCAGCAACAACCGCACCCACGGCGTGGATATTTCTGGGTTTTGCGACGTTTCGGTAGATAAACGCGTCAACTGCTTCCTCAGGTGACGCCGCTCAACAATAAACCGGAGAAACAAGCAGAGGGGGATAAAAATGGGTTGACGGAATTAGCCTGCGACCCTCTACAGAGGCTGCTGGGTGCCGGTGTAGGTGTGGCGCACACCTGGCCGTCTCGTCTGTGTATGTAGTACGTATACGTACCGGTACAGGCGTTCAGTTACCTCAAGATATACAGGGTGTCCAGTAATCACGGGATCAAACTTCAGCAGGTCATTTGTCAAGTCAAAATAAACAAAACATAACACATATTCCTATATCGCTTAGTTTTTCGTATGTCTGTGCTTTTCAGTACATGATTATCATCTTTGAAGCCGACTAAGTTATACAATTAAAACTTCACACACACTTACAATCAAACAATAAATTTGAATAACTTTCAGTTCTGGTTTCAAAATGACGGCCATATTAAACTTTCTAAGCTTAATAATTCAAAATCCTTTAACTTTATAGTAAATAGTCAAAAGTCTTTGGACCAACTTTTATAAAAGATTAAATAAATTACCATGTATAAGACGTAAAAGTGCATGTAAATTGCCCATTATTTCGAAAGCCTCCTATCACGTTTAAGAGTGCGCAGAAGTGGTGGTGACCTTGAATTTCGTCCCGTAAGATCAATGTAAAACATGCATTTTGGGACACAAAAAACCTTTAGTTTCCATGGGATGTTATTGAAATAAACTTAGTTTTGAAGTGCATTAAATGTTTTAGTGGCTCTACTTAGCCGAATTTCCATTTATCATTTATAAAACCATGACATAAATCAAAAAAATTGAGGAACTTTGGATTTGAATTTCTTGCTTTATTAGTTAAATAATACAATTTAAAACAAGGGGCCAGTAAAGTCACTGCAGTTCATTTGTCATCTTTCAAATAAAACTAATTTCTAAATTATCATATTAAAATTGTAGGCATGAGGTGTCTCAAGAAAATGCTTGATTTGACATTGTTTTCATGAGACAAAAAACAAAATGGCTGACAGGTACTGCGCACTTTTAAGTCATGTCAATTATTAATCAAAATAATGTGGTTGAATTTCCAAAATTAAACCTTTATACCTCAATCTTTACCTTTGTCTTGTAATTACCTAATACACCATTTTAATGTAACTAAAGTGTCAATGCCAACATACAAGTAGCTTACAGCATGAAGACAATACGCGATCAACCAAGTCAGAAACGGAGTATAGGAGGCTACACCTGGAGCCGAGTATTTATACCTACCAGATGTCTAAAGGTAAGGGGTGTAGGATAAGCCGGTTATATGGCAATGGCACTAAGTATAGACTAGGCTACTTTGATCCAGCTATAATCCACTTACGTATTCGACATAGATAGCGCTCAGAATATACCTTGAACCATTGCATCGTGCCTACCTGTAAACAAAACATGGGAGTTAACAATATGTACTTAAGTAACTAATAGAATAAATATCTAAAGTCCTATATTCACCTTTTGTATTACTCTTGTTTGGTGATAAGGTTCTTGGTCAATTAATTGTTATAAAATCCATTATTCATTTATTCATACGTAGTCATTTTTACACAGACAAGGTACAATTCTGTAACTATGCAACTTAAAACTATAATAACTTATACTAAATAGAAGTATTCCTAATTTCGTCTAAAGTGTAAAATAAATGGTTTATTAGGTAATAGTCCAGTTTTCTTCTAAATGAAGCAAAGTCGTTGGTTGATCAAATTCTATTGGGAGTTTGTTAAATAATTCTTTACCAGCCTGAAGTGGAAGTTTGTTAAACATTTCAAGGCGATAGGATTCCAATTTTAACTTATTCCTATTGCGAACTTTGTAGTTATGAAAAGGTGGCAAACATTGGAATTTTGGGAAACAAAAATTAGAGTTTCAAATATGAAAAGGGAAGTAACGGTCAAAATACCCAAAGAGACAAACGCATCACGACAGGTCTGTCCGAAGCGTAGCCCAAAAATCGTTCTGACTGCCGAATCAAAACTCGTGATATTTTAAATTCTATTGTTATAAAATATGCACTGTTTCCACATTTAATGACCTTTTCAGTGATTAGTCCCTTATGTATTAATCTGTTGCTCGGGTACTCGCATTAAACCTGTAAACACCTGTCCTTGTACTCTGAAAGTGGGCTCAAAAATTCCTACTTTTACCTCTTTTGCTCTCCAATATTAAGTATTTTTTTATATGAATACTCTAAACACTTTCAATTTGATGGTTTGCACGCTATATGTACACTAATCTTTTTCTCCCCCAACCATCTCTTTTTTCGCTTTGTTAACGTCTTTCAAAAACGAAAATTTACACTCCATACCTTTCTTTTTCTTATACGTACTATACAATATTATATTATTAGTAACCATAAGAAAATATCAACTACGTTGTTGACTGCATAAGACACCAAGTGAACCTTTCGTGGTAATCAGTGAATGCCGTCAGCAAGAACGAAAAGTAGTGATAACGTACGAATATATTTAAGCTCAGATACAGACACCCTCCGTGGCCCAAGTCTTGCAACTCTTACAGTGAATGTATGTGGAAATTGCTAAGAGTCATCCGTTTGAAGATAAACGTTATCTGTCTTGCTAAACACCAAGTTGAATGTGCGTGTGTGTTTTGTTGTTGTTTGGTTGTGTGTTTTTTATAATTACATTAACTTAACTAGAATGACGGTTTGCACTGAGCAATTTCCTACTTTGTAGTTTTTAGGATAAGTTTAGTCAAAAAATAGTCTATTGTAGGCCTACTCTCCAAAGTTTCTATAGTATGTGGTCAAAATATCGAAAGACTAACCAACGGTTTGAAATTTCCTTACAACGTCCAATTTTAACAAATCAAAAGGTGAAATTCCAGTATGGTGACTTTTGTTCTAAAGCCACTTTTAAAGTAGACCCCTCTGTAAATAAACACCTGATTTACCTTCTAGAAATGAGCGGAAGAAGGTGAAAACAGCATTAACCTACCCCTGAACTGACCAAAACTAACCTAACTTAACCTAATCTTCATTAAAACTAACCTAACTTAGCCTGGAAAGAGTCCCAAATTTAATGACGTTTGTCATACTCCTCGCCTGAAAAAAGGAAAACATGTGGGACCCTTTTCTCTTAGTACTACTGTAGTTTACCTGTGATAGCTCTAGAGTCAAGTTAAAGGTAATGTCAAAACTCTCAAAAACTAGAGGTGAAGTGATGGGTTTTAAAAGTATTTGTCTTATAATTTCATTGTTTCTTTCAAAACAATGTGTGCGTCCTTACTGTGAGTAAAATATTAATATGTATTAATTTTACAAGTGAATCATCCGTCGAAAGAAAAATTGTTGATGGATAACTCCTTTAGGAAGCTTAACGCTTTACTCGTTCAGTAAAAACGTACGGTAACTTAATTTTGGCTAATGCACGACCGCCAGAGGTAAACTCAATTTCGGCTGCACTGCGTTCCAATCCTTCAACGTCTCTGGCCATATGACATCGGTGTTACCATAGCAACTGCTCCTACAGACACAACCTAATAATGCCCTCTTGATATTGGCTGTATGTGGACCTGTATATGTCGTTTCCTGCAGTATAGCAGTCGTGTACAACTGTCCAAATTGACTTAAGAAGTACTTTAGACTATTAATGTTTGGATTTTTAAAATTTGTATATTACATGAATCAATTTTTATCAAGTACAACTAAAGTCACTATGATGGAAAAATACCGAACAAACTCTACAAGGTAAGTAAAATTGTAAAGCACAAATCAAAACATAGGTCTATTTGTACTTAATGAGCATTGCTTGTACTAGACTACAGTACTCTCTAACTAAAATACTATCTTGTACTAAGATGAAAAAGGCCTATACATATTTTTAAGACAAAAACAATTTAGTCCAATGGCCGTTAAAAAAATAGGTCAAGTTTTACCAAAGCCAACTTACATTCGCCGATTATTTACGAGGCAGCTTACATCCTTGTCTATTAAGGCTACGTCACTCTAAAAACGTCTGATTTATCTCCCAGGTTGTAAATACGCTGTGGACAGCCGCCATCTTGTCACTTACTGTTGATACGAAACGTACCTGTGAGCTTTTGAGGTTATGTCGTCATTAACAGCTGATTTACGTGTCTGCTGACAGACCTGGGGCGAAAATACTCTTGCTGTGATACTATACGATCCACACGTCAACTTTGAGGTTAGGTTCGAGGACGCGGTTGATTTTGAACAATGGTGAAGACGAAACTAAATAGTTTTATGGTTAGATTAGGTAAAAGAAAAAGACTGTTACATCACGTTAACATACGAGTTTTGTCAGTTTTGTTAATATTTACTAATATCTATATATACACAATGCTACGGTGTAATTGGATGTAGTCTGTATTGTAGCCTGAAAAAATAATAAACAAATATAATTATTATAATAAGTATTTTATTTCGATAGGGGAATTGAATCATTTGTTGCAGAAGTGGAGTAAGTGACAAAATTCAGATTTATCAGGAAAACACTTTTTTTCTCAAATCTTTTTTTTTGCATTAAATAGCTATAATTTAACAGGTATTTTTGCCATTTAAAGCAATGAAACATACTCCATTTGTGCATAAAACTGCATAATTTTAGCACGAGTTTTTAGTAAAAACAACTCAATAATGATTTAGTTTCTAATTTTTAAACGTTGAAACCGAAATAGGTGTGAATAAATGTAAAGAAACTTTTATTCGCGTCACGCCCCAGACGTACAGTTCCAAAGTTTGATATAAATCTTACATTTCGTACTACTATGTGTTGAAATATATTGTGAAATTAGTGTTTTTTATTAAACACTGTGACGCACCATGACAGGATGCAAAGAGTGGATAGAAGTGTTGATGTAGAGTTTAGACACTCAGTGTTTGTTACACATTGTTACTGCTTCTGTTATCTACGTGTTGGTTTTGACCTCTGGTTATCAGCTGTTATCAAATCACCTCCACCGTGGGTCACTGATAACACCTCTCATATACGACTGCTCTGCAACCTATTTCACTTCAGATAAATACTCTGACCAACATTCGATGATTATGTAACAACTAGCTTCACCACGTATAAAATATGTTAAAATAACATTACTGTGAAGTTGACAGTCTCGTAGCAGAATATTATTTTTCTTTTTTTAATGTGCGTAGTTTCTACATCTATGTTCCGTTTAGTGTTTTTGTCCCCGACAAAGTTGTGTAAAAAGGCAGGCCGAATATTTTTTTTCAAATACAATTAATAATTGTGTAGACATAATTATTAGATAAGTTAAAACAAAGTGTGGTAAGCCACTGGTAACACAATTTTATAGCCAAATGTGTCGTTTTAATCTATATAATATTGTTCTAATATAATACCAACTAACCTAATTTAATAATTTTAATTTTGGTGCACTGGAAACTTAAATGTTTGGTGCATAAGCTCATCAACAGTGTAGTACGCATGTTTTGTCAGAATCTTTTTTAGATGTTTTTAAACAGGTTCATGGGTTGAATAGACTTGATCCCTGCAGGCAGTCTATTGAAAAATCCTGGCACCTGCTTGTGAGGCTCTCTAACTTTTAGCCTGTGGTTTTTTTGCCGAAACAAATCATTTAATGTTTTGCCTTGTGTCATAGTCATGTATATCAGTGTCTTTAACTAGACGACACCTAGTAAGGCTAGACATTATGGTTTCAAATATATTCAGGCTAGGTAGTGTCATGATTATTTTGTTCGAATATTGGCATCAAACTACCGACACTTGCTTTGGAAGTGGGCATAAAGTTTCCTATTTTACCCCTTTTGCTCCAAAATATGTCGTTTGTAAACAACCGTTATACTTCCTTGTGATAGCCAGAAAATTGTTCTGATTTTGGATGTTGATAGGTAAGACGACTAAATTCAGGATATTGTTGTATGGGAGGAAGTTTGACTTTGCCATTACTACAACAAATACGGAAGGCTTGACTTTTCACTTCTTAGCTTTGCAAAGGTTACAAATGTTGGCAGTTGGCTTTAGCAAACAATTTTTAAGTCTCATAATTTAATTCTGGGTTATAACTCATCAATACCTGACTTTATGGTTTTCCAGATAAGAAGACGTCTTGGGTGCCTTTTTTCAGAATGAATATTTTTATATTACGTTTTCAAGTGTGTATACATTTACAATCACGACTTTAGACTGGGACTCGTGGCGTGGTCCTGTAATCCAGCTTCATGGAGGTCAGGTTTTGTAGATGATATAGGTCTAAAGCGGCTCAGATAGTCTCAGTGATCATCTGATGATACCCGCATCAACTCCCACCATCGTTTAGACATATCAGACATCACCTGCGTGGTTCGGAAGTCACGTTAAGCCGCTGGTCCTTGTATTTCTATTGGTCATTGGGCTATTAATTAATGACCCATTCTAAGGAAGAGTCGGCCTTAGTTTGTAACAAGACTACACCTCATAACTCATTACTACCACTCATCACATTCATCCTTCACGACATATTTGTCTTAAAATACCCTCATGAGAGTGGTCGGCATCTCAAATAGTGATTTAGTGATAACTAACAGGTTCTTTTTCGTATATTTAAATACACATGATCTGATCACCTCTGGATTATTTTACGAATACTTAGCCACTGATGCCCTATTTATTTCAGGATTATTTTGAGTGTACGTACTTAGCTACGACAGGTAGGAGAGAGGTAGTACCACTTATAAGCATTTTAGTATTGCTATAGTTCTATTTAATACGAACATTGGTCAGGCTAAACCAGCTTTTTGGCAAACTGTATACAATTGGTCGAAGAGATGTGTTGCTGGTCTAGTTTCAGTTATGGGCTATTTATTGTTGGTTTGTATTCAAGTGTAAACAAAAATATTTTGATTGCATTATATAACTTATGATACAAGTATAAACAAACCAAAACATTATCTTCGCACGCTATGATTTATGATTACAAATTTTATGTTAAAAGTATTCTTAGATCTGCAGTGGTTTTGTCTTTTGAAAACAAAATTGACTTGGGAAATTGCTTTTAATGTAAAGACAGGTACAGACAGGTTTTTATAAAAAAAGTTTATTTACGAGAGATGTCGATATTCAGTTTTAATTTTGTGAGGTACTCATTATGTTGAAATTCAACTAATTAACGATAACGAAATGTGTTGTAAGATTGTATTGGAACAGCATGGGGTTTTCTTCGAACAGCCTTGACGCAATGTAGCTAGAAAGAGCTCATTAAAATGTCTCAACTGTATAAAATATTTTGCCCGATTAAATATTTCATTCATACTATTACTCTATGCTTAGGCTAAGTTTAAACTGTTAATGCAAGACAAGTATTCATTCATGATTTGATCAAATTTCAAGCGTTTTCTTTTGGATTATTCATAAACGACTCAGATGCACAGGGACGCCCGCAGATCTTTTGAAAGCAGTCCACAAGTAGAAAACGAAATTTCAGTGCAGCCAATAATATAAAAGTGAGTCAGAATTTGAAATATCATTGCGAGCATTACGTGAGCAAGATGATCTTCCCCTTACTGTGCAAGAGGTTCTTGCTCGTTAATAAGTAGAAAAGGTCCACAATAATATTTCAAACTATAAAACCTTCCATCGTCTACAACAAGTACCTAAACCAAACGTACAAGTGAGTATTGTTACTCTATTGAAATGTCATTCGTATGAACTAAAATCACAGAGAAAAGATCTTCTTTTGTTTTAGACAAACTTTTCGTGTCTTGCGTAATCTTGTCTCCAAAATAAAACAGAGAAACCTGGAATGGATAGTCTTTTATGATTTTTCAATACTCAATCACTCATCCTCCAAAATTAACACCCATGATTCCTTCTCTCTTAATGACAAGTTCATAGCCGAAGCAACTCTGTCATCAGCCAATCATCTCTGTTTGACACTCCAGGCCAACACAAACCTCGCTGACAGGTGATTGGTCAGTCAGCTGATGCTGATGTAAACATTCTCAGGTGCTAATGGCGGCAAAGCTTGACAGATTGTTTCCTCTTCCGGTCGCCAGACAGCGTTGTTTACACTTCCAGCACGACAACTCAACAAACGGCACCTAACTGAGAATAGTTCCCGGTAGACGATGTTCGTACGTGGTTGAATTGTTGCACTCGACCAACAACTAGAGCTACAAAGTTTTGAAACTGTACACTCTAAATATGAAAGAGTGAAGCCGATCCCAAAGAGTCAAAAGCCGAGCCACTCTTTAATGAGAGCGAGTGAAAGAATTTCACTCTTTCTGGTGTCGTGGAAGTCGGAAGTCGTAAAGCCGTTGGTTTATTCCATTGGACTATTAATTAATTACCCAGTTTAGGAAATAGTAGGTCCTGGTTTGTGACAAGACTACATCTCAACATCCATCAAAACACTCATCACACTCCCATATCATTCCATATTCACCTTAAAATACCCGAGTGATCGGTGTCTAAAAGCAAAGTTTAATGTTTCTCCCAACTCTAAACTCTATTTCAGCGCAAATATTTCCATCAACAAAGTATCTGAATCTTATTTGATCAGATACAAGATTAGAAACGCACTACTACTACTGCGTTGTTAAAAATTAGCGTTTAAAATCTTTTGGTTTTTTGATAAAAGTTTCCCTCAAAACCATGAGGTAAGCCTCTGATTGCTTGTAAATGATCAATAATGTAACTGAGGCGTGTAAAATGTGTTGAGGACGTATTGAGGGTTCAATAATGTAACTTTGCTCATCTTAGCAATCATCCATGGAGATTGTTGTTCTTCAAAATCGATTTCGGGATCGAAACCCCATCTTCAGTTGAGACTTAGGAAAACAGTATTTACATGCTAAAATCCATCCATCGGATGTTGTCTTGAAATGAAATTCACACATACAGTACAAAGGACACAGACACAAATGGTTTTACAGTAAGGACTAGAAAACTTCACAGCCCAGTTCTGGTATTTAAACTAACCTCAAACTGTCAACTACCAGAACTGGGCTGTGAAGGTTTCTAGTCCTCAGTGTAAAACCATGTGTGTCTGTGATCTTTGTACTGTATGTGTGTGTGTGACTTTTATTTCAAGACAACATCCGATAGATGGATTTTTAGCATGTAAATGTTCCTAAGTCCCAACTGAAGGTGTGGTTTCGATCCAGAAATCGATGTTGAAGAACGAAATCTGGATGATTGCTAAGGTTACATCATTGAACCCTCAATACGCCTCAAAAATCACAACTTTGCATCCAAATTTAGCGATGTCTTCCGGAATTCCTGGCTCTTGGGGAGTATACCCCCAAACCCCCCGGTAATTCACGCTCAGAAAGGACCTCAAGATCCTGGACCCCTCACCCCCATCATTCCAAGGTCCTGGCTACACACCTGGTGACTGGCCTACGGGCGAATACACGTGGCAGGTATGGGCGGTGCTGTGTGCGCAGACGGCCTTGACTCTGTTATCTCTCTTATCACAGGCAAGATGGCGTCCACCGACACACTGATTAATGGCCGTGTCACTCCTCACATCCCACCCGAGCACGCAATATTCGTAAACACATCTGTAGATCTAGGTAAGCATACCCGATTCTGTCAAGTCAGAAACATTGTGACTTACGTCGTTCAACGAGATGTTCTCGTTGGCTGTGACACTATCGAAAAGACTTGACAAAATGTTTCCCATTATTACCCGAGAGTGATTAAAGACAATGGTGTCATTTAAATGTCTACCCTCCCCCCACCATAACTTATTTAGGGAATGTTTTCATAGGATCCTAAAGTTTGTTTTGACGTACTTTGCATCACCCACCACCCAAAACCAGGGTGTGAGCCCCCAAATCTTAGATACAAATCCCCTTTGTGGCACCTCAAAAGAAAGGGAATTTGAACACAATTTGATTCAACGACGCAAAGAAAATGGTTTTATCTCAACTATTTTTGTTATACCCATTTAAAGGTTACAGAAAATCAGGTTTAAAATACCACATTTCACATACAACTTATTTTGAATCACACATTTTTCCTTATAACGTAATCCCATAGAGTATATTGAAGAAAAATGTGTCATTCAAAATAAAATCGTATGTGAAATGTGGAAAAACCGGATACTCAATCTTTAAAAGGAAAGTAAAGTAAGATCAGATTAAAGACATTTGAGTAGTTTTAGTCACTTTTGTTTGTTTGTTTTGAATTCAACATAATGTGAAAAAAAACCAAGGAAAGTTTTGTTTGTATACCTGTAATCATTAGTTACTTCAAGTTAAAATACTTATTATATACTGGTTGAAATAAAATTGAAGTTTAGTTTAAGTTGAACAGTTTTTGTATTTGTTTTCAAATTTTAACGATAAATATTCTTACAGTTTAACAAATTACATTTTCTTTGTTGAAATAATTAACATATGTGTTTAAATAAAAAAAATAAAACATATTAAGTAAAGTTGTAAACTATATAAAATCATTCAACTCCTACATTCCATAGCATTTGCATGAAAATTTCAATTGCATGATGGGTTTACAGTTTGAAATCTTTAACGTATCTTTAAATAGGTATAACAAAACAAACGATCCGAGATAAAAAGTCTTCATTCAATTTGTCTACTAGAGTGCCACAAGAACGGGGTTTGTATTTAAAATATTTGAGGGGCCCTCCTCCCCGGTTAGAGGTGGGTGACGCAAAGTACGTCAAAACGAACTTTAGGATCCTGTAAAAACATTCCCTAAAGAGGTTTAAAAACATATCCTTTTTCAAAAGTTAAGGTTGGGGGACATTTAAAACTCACGCCATTAAAGTCCCGCCATTATTACACGTAACTATTACACACGCCTTGTGAGACCCCTTGTGACGTACCCAACTATGAAACAACGTAAATACAATATCCTTTACAGTTACTAAAGCTGATTCGATGCTATAAGGGACTCAAGCTCACGTAGGGCCAAGGGTGCAAAGTCGTTAATAAATGTCAAAACGTCAGCGACCACTCCGGTCATACCTCTGCTGCCCGAGGGGGGAGATATATAGCCCCAGCCCCGCAAGACGTGATAAGAAATCCCGTCCACTGTCTGCAGATTGTTCTTTTGGAAATATGAGCTAAAATAACAACTACTTTCCTAGAAAAGCGACATTACCTTACTCATTTCATTAATGACCATTTTATAAAAATTGTTTGTGTTGGTATAACAAAATATATAATAAACAATCAAATCAGAAAACTACAAGCCACCACAGCAAATATAATTAACCACAATTTAAAATATAGCTTATAATTATAATAACAATCAACAGACTTCTTAATGGCAAGTGAGTGGTCCATAAACTCCTGAACACTGTAAAACCCTCCGGTGACCAGATAAGTTCTAAACTCTTTTTGAAATGATTTTGTGTTTTGGACATTTTGAATTTGGTTCAGAAGATTTTCAAACGGAAACATTCCTGCCTAAGATGGCAGTTGTCAAACAATTAACTAAAGTCGATAATAGTCAATCCTATAACTAGGTACTGATCGAAAATTATTACTATGAATTTCTATGACTTGAGTTAAACTGCATTTAAAGAATAGAATTATAAATATATGGGGATGAAAATTTAGAATGTCTAACTGTTTTAAAGCATCATGACAAGAGTCTATGGCTTTAGAATTGCACAATGTCTTTGATAAGTGTTTGTAAAATAAATAAAATATCCTTTTAACTTTAGGTTGTAAACAATTCCCCCACAAACAAATGTCGTACTTTAAGTAAGGATAAATAGCACCGTAATAAGCCATTGTTAAAATGTCTTTGGAGCATTACTTTAAAAAAATACTACAGACGATCCTAAATACACGTTCAATATGAAAATTCCACATAAATCTGCTATCCAAATAAATATCCAAACCCTTGAAATTCTCCACTTCTTCAATGGAGTTAGTATTAAAAAAATACCAAAAGTTTTGTTTTTGCAAACTTGCCAAAATTAAGGCGAATTACCCTCGGAAGCGAATGTTGAAGCCGGCGCTGTAAATTTGTCCAGTACAATCTCTAAGACAGCACCGACTTTTTATTGACAGGTAATTTCCTCCGAAATAATTAAGTCAACGATGTCTAGACTGGTGGTAATTATGTATTAGGTTGGGGTTTAAACCTTTTAATAGGAAGTACTTCGAGTTTCTAATAACCCCAAGCCTTGACTAGTTATAACTCACAATGTCAACACCAGACCTGGATTATGCAGATGGATCGTGCCAATTGGGTCATCTCGCCGCTCGGAACACATTTCCCTGAAAGAATCGCGATCGCAAGGAAAACACCTGGTAAAGAGTATTGTCAATTAGCGAACCTCTAATCTGTGGCTGTCAATGCCAGCTGGTGTTGATTTTGGCGGGAATATGTCAGCTGATTGTCAGCTGTTGTTGGTTTTGGCGCCAACCGCGTTACCTCACTATAAAACGTACCGGCTTGCTAATCCGGCTAATTTGTGGTGATGGCTGTTGGCTATATTCGAGAGGACGTTTCTAGTTTAACTAAATTTTGGTCGTCGGAGTTGATTATTATCAAGATTTTGAAAAACAAGTGTAATCTAGTGAACTTTGATGTTTTAGAAAAAGTCATGCCGATCGGTTCATTGTTTGGATTATTTACTTTTGTTGGTCTTAAACTAGAGACAAAGGGTTATTTTTTAATGTTAATGCTTTGAAAATAACATAATGAATATGACGTTTATTTAAATAAATGCATTGATCTACTATTTCAGTAAAACCTCTTCTTGCACATTTTCCAGCTTCTTACAACCTGGAACTAGGTCATCTTATTTTGGCTGAAGGTGATATATCCTGGCCTCTAAGGTCTACTGATCTATCGCATTGCGATAATTTCTTATGGTGATATCTAAAAGAAAGAGTGTTTAAGGAAAAACTAGGTAACCTAAGAGAATTGAAACAGGCAATCATTACAAAAATTAACTGCATTCCTCAAGAAACGTTTAATAGCGCAAGACGGAGCTTTACTGAGTAGAAAATGCATTTTACTTTTTTATTGGCAAAAAATCTATTTTACTATTATAATACACAATAGTGTTAACAGTTAATAGGAAATTACAAGGGCGTGCGATAAATAGATACAAAAATAATAGATATACAAGTATGTACATATAAAAATAAATATGTAACAATAAATAATCTACAGTAAAATGTAGAAAAAGAGATAACGATAAATGACAACAAATCTATGATTATTCACAAATAGAATGTAACAACTAAAAACAAATTTAATAGAATGGACGGTCATATGCACGATATTATTTTCAAAACAAGAACATTAAATGAAAATCCCCTTTGTTTTCTTTGGTTTTAGACAAATAAAAGTTAATTATCTGAAAAATTAACCGAGCTAAGATTTTTTAACATCATAGTTTACTAAATACCTTGTAATTTGGTTTCTCCACTGGTTTAAAATTTGGTTGGCTACGATGGTTTGAAATAAAGTAAGGAATCTTGCTATTATTCAAGGCGTATTTTAATGTCCTTATTAAATGTATAAAAGGTAGACGATGACGTATTTCGTGGATTGATCAAACAAAATCTGAAGATAGTGTCCATATTCACACCATTATATTTTGAATAAAGGATAATTTATCTACCACAACTACCCAATCATTGAAGGTCTTGCCGTTTGCTGGAAAATTCGAAAAACTATTGTCACGTCATCAGAGCCCCTATAAAGATGCCGTTGGATGAGTTTCCTGTGTGACAAAGGCGTACACACTTTTGATGAAGTATTCAGAATCATCAAACTCTGATAAAGACGCAAGGTTATGAATCAGACAGGAAGATTCCACGTCAGTCTCAATACTCATTTAATGAGTCCAGCGCCTAATTAAAAGTGAAGACTCGAACAAACAACCTAGAACCCTATAACCTTATCAGTCAGCTGATAACCTATGAACACAGCTCTCAGCACAAACCAAATATAGAACACAAAGTAGACTCTTGCGTTAGTTGTGGAAAGTGGGAAAAAAGTTCAGACTCAATCGTGACAAAATAGTTGATTAAACATGTCCAAAGATAAAAGCTCTGGGTGAAACTATTGATAATAGATTAGTTTTTGCAATCAGTTGAAAGGTTTTGTTTCTGAAATATTGTTATTAACACATTGTTGTATTTCAAAGTTGTCCAGGGTTTTGCAAAAATGAATATTCGGGTACAATCATGACTAATATTTAACTTGATCCTTGAATAATTAAAATTAATTCGAAAAGAGTGTTTTCATTTGTGAACTTATTCATAGTAATTTGAGAATGATAGAGTGTTTGTTGATTGCACAGTATCAACCGCCATCTTGTTTGTTTTTCATAAGAACAATAGTCTTGCATTTTCTTTAGATGTTTTACTCCTACAATCTTCATCGGATTTTCATAAAATAAATTGTATTTTAAAGAAAATGGTCTAGTGACTTTGTTGAGCCGAATTTCTAATTTCCCTTCTGAAAGTTCGGAAACGGGGAATTAAAACCTAAACACCGATTTATTGTTTGATAGGTTCACAATAAGCCAAAGAAGTTGTTAAGAAGTCACTGCAGTTTAAGATTATCTTTCACATACTCGTTGTTTGAATAAATACGATGACAAATATAGAAAAGAAGTTATCCAAGAAAGTTCGTTATTTTACACTATTTTTACAAGACGATTGACTGGTACATGACAATACAAATTACTTTAAGGATATGCAAAAGTTAAAGCCTCTGATTTTCTTTTAAAGGTGTCATCTTAAGACCTAACAAAGCTTCACGTTTGTATAAATTTAATACCAACACTAGATTCAAACTGATTTCAAAAGCAGGCTTTGTTTTAAAAACAATTTTATACCCAGAATCAATGAGTTTGAAACTCCTATGAAATAATGTATAGTCTCATTTTCAATGTAATCTCTCTGATGAAGGTATGAAGCAATTGTGATTCTGTGCAAATCCCAATACTCATAGCTTGGTTAACTCATTCTGTTGATTCACGATTTACCGGAAACAAACAGTGATACCAACAACAGCAGAGATGGTACGACAGCCTGTGCAATAAAAAGGTACAGTGTCATACGTGTGGAGATTATGTATTTATTTTTTAACAGCATACACCAGTTTAAAAGTTCAGGGTCCACCTCAGTAGTCACCGCAGAGAAAGGCTGAATTAGTTCGCCCAAGGAACACACGACACCGAACACTTAACAACTGGCTAAACAACGGGTTTTCTTTGAACTGTTGCGGCCTAACTGTCAAACCCTCCACTTTCAAGGGTTTATAAAGTAGATAGCGCTTTTAAATGAAGGTTAAATTCGCATATATTACTTTTATCTGAAAAGAAGAAGAGTTTATCTGTGTTTACCTGTGATTAGATCATTGATAAACCTATTTTTAGGTTCTTAAATTAGGTTTTAAAAACATTCTATACTTTATAATTTTAAATATTAATAGAATACAAACTAAAAGACAATTTGAAAAATGAAATGACAAACCTAGATAATATATTTTTTCTTTCATTTAAGAGTTGTTTTGTCAAAATAGCAGTAATACTAAAGTCTCCATTTTATTTACCGCAAACCTCTGCAACGACGCAAACCGAGCAGCTGAGGCGAACCCTTAAATTCATGCTTGAACAGTGTACATGATAAGTATTATAGATATACAAGTAATAGTATTGATACAAAGTAAATCGGTGTACAGCTCTCACATTGAATCTCAAGTTTTAAATGTGAATAGTAAAGTAAACTACTATAATATTTACCCTTAGTTCAGCAAATAAAGTATGTTTATAGATACAATAGTTTGCTGTTGGGAGTATTCTATGAAAGAAAGGTTTACTCAGAAAGTTTTTGCAATCAAAAGTGTTATCAATTTTATCTGGCTGAACGCAGAAACTGCGCATTGAAATGTCGTAAATGATGAAATGGTATGAATCATAAAATTCAACATAATTAATACATCCAACCCTTCATACTTGACTTTGATCAACTTTTCGAACAAGATCTTTTATTGCAGCCTATTCGTTAATAATAACTGTTTCATGATACTTTGAGGAATAGAAGAAGGCCCTACTTTTGTGGACGTGGAAGCCCCAACTTTCGATAACAGTACTATCCAGATGGGAATATTTTAATTTTGAACTAACTACACAAGTTATTTAGCAGTGTTTTAACTTTCAAACCAAAACAAATTTGAGTTGGAAAAAGGCCCTCTTTTTTTAGAGTGAGCTTATGTATGTACTGTTTATATACGTTACAATCTAACGATAATGATTAACTACAGGTTTTGTGATTGCAGAATTCTATTGGCTGTGTTTCAAAGTTTAACGTAAGCAGTTTCGAAAAATAACTTGGCCTTAACTCATGTATACCAACTTATCAATTCGTGAAAAAAACATCACCAAATATGATAAGAAAGTGATGGATTTTCTGTGGTGATATTGACCCGAGCAGAACGAAACTAAGTTGTACTTAAAAGTACTAAAGTACTTTCTCTAAAAACTTCAATTATGAAATTATGAATTATTGTCTCAGGTATTAACTATTGATTCCTTTGTTGATTGCCTTTAAAACAACTTTACTAAATTATTAACCAGTATACTCGTAGTAACCCCTTTCAAATTTTAAGCTGCTATTTATTCAACTTTTTAAGATTATTTCCTTCCATGTTCTTTTACAGTTAGAACTTCCTCCTTCCTAACTATGAAAGTTCTGTGCACATTTTAACGTTGGTAGGAGTAACTGAAAACCTTCTACTGAAAGTTAGAGTAAAATGTAAATCCTCAAGCACTTTTCTGTTTAAGTGTAGCACATGAACGAAAAAGGGCGAAAGTTAAACTTTGATAATTTGATTTGAGACACGGACAACTCTTAGAGGGTTTTAAAGGTGAGGGTGGTTTTGATGGATGATGAGATGTAGTCTTGATAAAAAACTAGGCTCGACTTTCCCCAGATTGGCTCTTAATAGCCCAACGACCAATGGAATGGACCAACAGCTTAACGTGACTTCCGAACCACGGAATACATTTTACAAATTCAAACTCACCTTTCTTCAATATCCTCCTGATAAACGTCGGTTTCCGGCGGCTCGACATGACTATCCCTTTCAAACCGTCCAAAGGAAACTCGCACTCCGACCACACACTCGAAATGTACACAACCGTTCACAACAGTCTTTCAAACAAGATTGAAAACTTCAGTCACCACGAATTTCATCACTTGCAGAAGCTAACACATCACCAGCACTGAGCACCGGACCGACACATCACCGCTTCTGAGCACAGAGTGAAGAGTGACTAACTGTTATCAGCGGCACTGCGGGTGGGCAGAGGTCAGTGATAAGAGAGATAACAGCTCCAGACACCCTCGTATCAGTGCTATCTCCGGTGCTCCGGCCGCGGCCAAGGGTTAATCACGTCGTGGACGTGGGGGAGGGTTGAGGAGGAAGTCGAAATACGTTGTTCGGAAGATACTATATCGTTTCGGGGCTTAAAATTCGACCGGTAAGTTTGTGTAGTTCTTAAGTATTTTAAGAGTATAAACCTCAATTTCATTAGAAACCCGGACTATTCCGGCCACTTCAGGAAGAAAACTACTCCTATGTTTCGGTTAGTTGGAAACTCCACCCTTTCTCAAGGCCCAAGTCAAACTTACGCTACATTAGGTTAGGCCCTTGAGACGGGTGGGTTTCCAACTACCCGAAATAGGGAGTAGTTTTCTTTCTGAAGTGGCCGAAAAGTCCGTGTTTCTAATTAAATTGATCTTCACCACTAATTATGAATTTTAAATCTAACATAAACCTAAAATTATTCAACTTTAATACTAGATCCAAATCCCTGTTTCATAAAAGCAGCTGGACTCCTAAAATGGAGAGTAAAAATTTAGAAGTACTTGTATAATACATTTTCTGTTCAAGTATTATTAATTTGTTGTCTAAGGCTTCTTTTAAAAGTATTTTCAAGATGATTTACTCTCCCGTTTGGGGATCTGCCTTCACTACAAAATCCAAACGGGAGAGAAAACTCCAACCTCTTTTAAGCTGCTTGAAAACTAGTTGATTGATTAAATGTTTAAGTCAAAAAGTGATGTTGAGAATAAATGTGATAAAGTCAGATGTTACCGATGAAACGCTCTCTGGACTTTTATACCTACAAAGATTTGTGTACAAGCAATACTATTCTTTGTGTCTATACATTATCACTAGTGTCTTATTGCACATAACACAGTGTGAGAACTGTGTGTAGAGTACAACGTATCTCAGTCCAGGAACAGAACACGAGACGAGGACAGATGGTCAGAACAGTCAGCTGTTTCATTTATTAGTTCAAGTGGCAGGGCAATGTTGTTCCCTCCATACAAGCTCCATACAACCTCCACCTCCACCCGTCCACCGGCCATCTGTCCGTACGTACTTGTGTCCAAACCTGACATATCAGCAACGTTGCTGCTCTAGGTGCGTTGTACAGGCTGAAATCATGTTTCGCGATCACAATGCTGTCGGCAAAGTTTAAAGTTGAAATAGCTAGTTTTCCGTCAAAGTTATATTTTAAAAGAAACAAAATCCAACAGTCTGCGGTGATATAACTCAGTAGGAAACCAGCGTTATGCTAGCTAACAACTTGAAGTTTTAACACCAAAACACTGAATAACATCAGGTTTTTATATCCAGCAGCAAACCTGGAGGTGTAAATAATCTACGGGCACCTCTGTTGTTATAACTAACAAATTTACCTGTATAAATCATCCCCCATTACAGGAAGTTCGCAAAGATTCACGGTAGAGCTTGTGGTTATGCGTCGGCAATGTCCTTCATTTATTTTGAGGATGCTGAATGTACCTACATAAATATAATAAGACAATATGATGATACGATGATATGATGGATTCTGTACATGGTAATGAATCCATCGAGTTTTGGTTATTTGAAGTGTATATACTTTGCAAAGACCCAAACTGGCGCAAAAAATTCTAGTCTGTATGTAACGCTTTTAAGGCATATTGGACCGCTTTTAACTCAAAACCGGCTGAAGCTATGGCGGTGAAACTTTAAGGGTTATAGCTCATTACACAGTTTACCTTTATCTGTGTTTTGTATCAATACAACAACCACAAAATGAATGGCAAGGGACCAAACTGGGCGCTGAACACAATTTTCAGGCGTTTTGGACAGCTTATAAGTCAAAATTGACTGAAACTATGGCGGTGGAACCTTTTTAAGGGTTAAGCTCTTCACGCAGTGTGTCTTTAGCTAGCCTATATTTCATATCCATACAACATCCACAAAATAAATGGCAAGAAATCGAAATGGACTATTAAAATGTGTTTAGGCATTTTGGACTGCTTATAAGTCAAAATGACTGAAACTATAGCAGTGAAATTTTGTTTGAGGGTTAAGCTAATTACGCAGTGTGTCTTTAGCTATATTTGAAGTCCATATAACATCCTGAAAACAAATTGCAAAATACCAAAGCGGGCTCTAAAAACGGGAGGAACGCGGAGGTAACTATGACTCTCACAAGGTAGCCAACACTTATAAGGGGAAGATGTTGAACTAACAGGCAAACTAAATAGTTTTTCTAAGGATAATTAAAGAAACCATTTTTCGTTTAGTTTAAATTTGCAATTTTCTTAAAGTATACACACAGATATGTTAACAAAGCCCCGAGGCGAAGTTCGGATACTCTCAGCTAGAATTACAATAAAATTACACACTTCAAGACCAACTACAACACATTACAAGTTCAAGAAGATTCGTACATCAAACCCTCTTCATTTACATTGAACCGGTGTAGGAATAACTATACAACATAGATAGATTTCTATGTTCTTCTGTAATACAAGCTCATACATACGATATTTGTTTCATTTGCATCAAATAAGGCTTGGTGGCCTCCTATATGGTTATTCAAACCAAATCGAGAAAACATAGCCGGCGAGTAGCCTCAAACAAGAGCTACCGTGAATCTAGCGGATTTTTAGTAAAGAATTATATAAAGTGTCCCTAAGTGGGATGATTTGACGGATGAAGTGGTTTTGATGCGAAAAAGGTCACTTTGTGTATAAATTAATTTAGCAACTCAAATAAAGCCCCGATTTAATAATATAATAAAATAACATATTCAAACTGAACATTGAAATTTGAAATATGTTTTTGCAAAAGTTAAAAGTATTTCGTTTCACGGAAATATTTCGTTTCCTCCATCCGTATGGCGAATGGCGGAACGGTGATACTTTTATTATATTTTCCAAAACATAAAACTGACATTAAATACACTTCTTATAGTACAGCAGCAAATAAAAACACTACAGAAAAACTATTTGAAATATATCAGCTGCCTAAATCCGTTTATTTTGAAGTTCCTGATGTTGATTTAAAACATTGTTAAATTAGCGTGTTTTGTTTTTGCTCTTAGCGTAAATTTAACGTTTCAAATAGAAATTAATTGGAATTTTTCAAATTATAGTTTAAATTAAGTGGTTAAGATGGTAAGTACTTTATGTTAACACGAATTATTGGTTATTAGTTTTAATCGAATACGGGTTTTGGTAATTATTATTTTTAACGTTCACATTAATCGTGACTGTGTTTTGGAGCAACGGATTCAAGGTATCTTTATCAAAATTATAAATTATACATCTTAAAACTACGGATATATATTTTAGACTTGACCACCGTCTTTTATACATCCCTAGAGAGTGTAAATAAAATTGGTTTTCATTTTTATTGTTAAGTTAATCTGCCAGTCACCATGGGTCTAGCAGCCTGTGCGGTGACCTTTGCCAGGAAATAACTACCGAACGTTGACTGAGGCGGGGCTCGAACCTGTGAACTACGAACCCGCAGTCTCACACACTCCCGACTCAGCCAACACACCGGCAACCAGTTTTCGCATAATTTATTATCAAATAGCAACCACCACCTTAAAGTAAATGATGTATGATAAAAGTGGCTAAACAAAATGGGTTTTAAGATCTCTATTAGGGGTGAATCTACTATTGTTGTTACAATATGGTAGCACGAACGTGTATAAACTTTTTAACGAATTCTTGTTATAGTCTCAGAGAAGCTGTATCTCCATCCACATCGGCCAGGCTGGGGTTCAGTCAGGCTCCTCCTGCTGGGAGCTCTACTGTATGGAACACGACATTCAACCTGACGGCAGAGTGAGTATAAGCTGGTGGACTGTTCATGACTATATAATATATGTCTAAGGCTTTTAACTTAATTATCCTAGACAATTGATATACTCGTAAGAGGCCATTCTGCTAGGCCATTGTGAGTAGAGAAAACATACTATGGATTTTAAAAGGTTGATTCTCTTTAAAACGTGGTAAAAGGGTCAAAAGCAAACGAGTCAGCAGTGTTAGTAACATTTTTTGAAAAATAATAACAATTTCCCTATTTCCAGCACCAAACTTCAATGTAAAACTGAGTTCACAAAACCCCAAAACATTTTATTCTGCAGATTGGCTAATAGTTCTGTAGGTTCTATTTAAATCGTCTTGACCAGCTTTGTAAGAATGTAAATAAAAATACATACAATAGCCCAGTAATTATCAGCCCAAACAACTCTAATCAAAGGAGGAAAATTCAGATGGTTTTGAAATGTGGTACACTTGTTTAGGTGTGCTTGAGAAGAGCGTGAACAAAACTTGAATTTAACTTAAGAGGATTAGTCAACCAAGCAAGAACCCATGTTTCCCACTACAATAACGGAGTATTGGTATTGCTCCGGTGGACGAAGGGAAGGTGAAAATCCAAGTTTATCTTCTGTTTCAAACACTTCTGCT
Source organism: Matsumurasca onukii (assembly GCA_018831715.1). Taxonomy (NCBI): domain Eukaryota; kingdom Metazoa; phylum Arthropoda; class Insecta; order Hemiptera; family Cicadellidae; genus Matsumurasca; species Matsumurasca onukii. Next base: position 54,496,872 of record CM032061.1, on the reverse strand, counting down.
CTAGTAGGGTTGTCTTGTCTGGCTCAGTTCTTTGAAGAGTCGCGCGTGCCGCCGACTTTGCGTGTCAAGAAAAATGGTAGTAGTGATATTCCAACTTTGCTCCACTCACTCAAAAAGTAGCAAAACATGCTCTCGTAGTCTCCTGTTTCCAACGCCGTTTATGAACCGACACGTACAAATTCCGGTTTATATGATATAGGGTAAGAGTGGTTCTATATCCCCTATACACGAAAAAGACAATAATTACTTGTAAAAAATTATACACTTTTAAAATAGCCTGTTTTTAATTTTTTGGCTAATATTGACGTGCGACCTTTTTAATACCAAGTTATACACACATCGAGTCAACCTTTGAGAGAACATGGAAAACAACCTTTCTAATCTCAACACCAGAAAATAGCGTCCTAAACGGGGGTCTACGAGAGCATGATTTGAGCAACTTTTTCTAGGGTGATCAAGCCTCTTTAATAACGTTAAGGCAATAGAAACTTACGTTATAATTTGTTTTAAACATTTGTCTAGTAAACATGTGTATTTGTTGTAGGTGCTGGAACACGCGGACGGGGTAGGCAGAGACTGTTTCGACACATTCTTCACTGAGACTGAGAAAGGCAACTATGTGCCCAAAGCTGTTCTGGCTGACTCAGAACCTACTGTTATAGGTAAACTCACAACCAGTTTATTTCAATTAGATATTACTGTAGGCCTAATACAATATGTTTTCAAGGGGTTCTTTGTAAAACAAATTTAAAACGATAAAATGATACATCTTAACGTTGGCTCAAGATGTATCTAAATTTAAGGTTTGTCTTGTTTAACGAGGCGAAGTTAGGACTACACAGTCCTCTCTACCACTCAATCTCAACTTTTGCCTAGCGTCACCGTATAATCACATTAAAAATTGTAAATGGTGACTTTGGGGATCGAACCCGCTCCACTGGAGTGAAGAGCTCCGGAGTCGCACGCGATACCAATCCACCACGGATCCGCTCCCCACGCTTTTATCTAATTGTGTTTGGCGTTGTTCTGAATCTTAACTAACTTGTCCGTCTTAGATTTCGAACCCCAAAGAACCGGTTCGAAGATTTTGAACCGCAAAGACATTGGCCAGCAGTGGCCAGTTCAAATTTCAGCCAGGGGAAAGTTTTTCCTTCAATTTCTAGAAATAATGGCTTTTAAACTGTTTCACAGACGTCTTACAAATTCAGATCAGAGGTGCCCAACTTTTCTCCGCTTTCCTTTACATCCGAACTCCATTCACCCATCACAGACCTACCAAATCGACAGCCAATCCCTATGTAAATTTACCTGAAGAAATACAAGCCTGAACGTGGCTGTTTTGCTGTTTAGGTGCAGACAATAAACACAATCCTATTACTGATCATGGGCCCATCGCAAGTAACGATCATGGGCCCATGCTGGTCAGAGGAGAACGAAAGCTACGAAAAATCTATAAAGTTGCCTTTGAATTAACGCTTAAACTTAAGTTATACTTGTGTGGTTTCAGACGAGGTACGGACAGGAGTGTTCAAGGATTTGTTTCACCCTGAGTACATGATCTCCGAGGGGGAGGACTTCGCTAACAACTTCGCCCGAGGATGGGCCCGAGGACATGCTTTCGCCGGGAGAGTGGCAGAACAAGTCAGGAAACTGGCAGAGTCCTGCGATGGCTTGCAGGTAAACCATTTTGGAGAATTTCCTTTCACTCTTAATATCAAAGAGTGAAAACCAATCGCAAAAGAGTGAAAATTGAGGCACTCTTTAATGAGAGCACTCTTTAATTTGGGGTTTCAACACCTAAAAGAGCGAAATTTCGTCTCTCGTGGAGCCAGAAGGAAATCTTTAATGATGTCATGCGGCTGATCAAAATAAAGGTTGATAGACAAATTCCAAGAACAATACATTTTCCAGGTGTACAATGGTGTGACAAATTCTCTAAGAAATGCTGAGGGACAAATCTTTTACTTAGGCTACTTTTTAAAATTATTTAAACTGTTTACTTACTTATACTTTTTTACATTATGTGAATCCCGAATGTGATCTACCAATAGTAAAAGTAACATAGCTAGAGTTTTTTAATATCTATTCTCAGATTAGATTCAAAATATTGTCTATTATTGTTGTAAAACATTGTTATTTGTTTTTGCGTCCAGGGATTCATACTAGGCCACTCTCTCGGTGGTGGGACGGGCAGTAGTGTTCCTCCGATGTTGTTGGGATTGCTCAACGACGAATACCGAAAGAAGACAAGGCTTCAGCTCTCGGTGTACCCAGCTCCTCAGGTAAATAGAATTCAAAAGTAAATTTAAAATTCTTATTTTTATCTTTGTTATCGGCGAAAAAGTATTCTCTAATTCGGGACTCTCTTAGAAAGGGTTGACTTTCTGATTTTCTGATCCTGTCATGTTTTTTTCGTCTATGAGCTGTCACAGTTCAATAGTTAAACTTGGTTCAACTCAGGTGAGCGTATAAAATTAGGTTAATCATAACTGACAGGTATTCGGAAATAGTGAAAAGTTGAGCTATTTGAACCCTCTTGTTTATTTAGTAGGCTGTTAGGGCTGCAAGTCCCTAACTCTTACCACCCAATCTTTTAACGTAGCGTTAACGAATAGTAAGTGGATAAAAAAAGGTCAAGTTAGTGTTGTTTAACGAGGCAAAGTTAGGACTGCAAAGTCCTCTTTACCACTCAACCTCGACCTTTACCTAGCGTTACCTTAGCACTCACTTTACAAATGTTAGTGGTGACTGCGGGGATCGAACCAGCGCCAGTAGAGTGATGAGCTGCGAGTCGCGCGATACTTCCAGCCCACCACAGGCCCGATAAAAAATAAAATTGGATAAAATTGTTATTGGTGATCAGATGGATCGATCCCGTGCCAAAATTGAGCTCTGAAGTTACGTGCGATACCAACCAGACACTATTCCGCCTATTTTTTCGAAAAGTAGAATGTAGAACTTATTGAGATTGTGCACATTTAATTGTAGGGACTTAACAGGAAAAAGAAGTTAATTGTATGGCCTTCAGATAGACTAAACTAAGCGTTACAACTCAAGCGTTATTAACAACAATGAATTACACTCTGTATACTAAAAAACGTTGTTTTCATTTGTTTTATTTCGGGTTTAATTGAATATTGGATTACAGATCTCGTCCGCCGTGGTAGAGCCTTACAACGCCATCCTCACCACCCACTACGCCATGGATCTGAGCGACTGTGCCTTTATGGTGGACAACGAGGCCATCAACGATATCTGCAGGTATATAATTACACTAAAACGGGGCTGATCACTCTGATATCTGACAAACTATGACTTGAGAGCGGGCCCAGTGGGAGTCTGACTGGTATCTTTACCTGTGTAGATGACCTGATACTGGGGTACAGGAAATAGAGAGATCATGTCTACAGCTGGGTAGGTTTTTGGATACTCAGTACGACATTTTCTTTATATGGATCAAGAGAGGGACTAACCGGAGGTGTGCTACTGAAGGTTCATTTTTAGAGTAAATTGGCTGGAAGAGACTTGGCAGAGTGAACGTTATTGGTTGCCTCCACATTGGATCTAGAAGATCTCAGTGAACCAGTTTGAAACCGACTAGTTCAGGTGGCTAAGGATAAAAAGCCAACCCCTCCCCACCCCTACCAACATCTTAGTCGAAGCCAAATCGGTCGCCCAAGCCAAAGTGAGAGGCAGACCTATGCCATTCCTTACTTTGTTCCATATCCTTCCTACTCCGTTGGCCAGCACAAAAAGCCTAAAGGCTGAGTTTGCTCACCAAAGGTTTTCCTTGGATGGCGACCCATGTGGCCATGCAAAAAATTACTTTATAGTGATCGTTTTTACGACACAATTACTGAAAACAATGTACAACTTCCTGCAGGTTTTCAAACAAATTATGTTTTATTTGACAGACAACTGTTGACCATAGAGAGTCCGAGCTACGCAAACCTCAACAGAATCATTGGACAAGTTGCATCGTCCGTTACTGCCTCCTTGAGATTCCAGGTACAGCAACAGGAAATGTTTAATAGGTTTGAATCTGTTATGTAAGTTCTTATTTTCATGTTAATCAACACATACAACAGCTGTTACAGATCAACATAAGTTATAGTCTGTTAATAACACTTCACAAAACAGCTAAAGTAATTTACACAGCTACTAAATTTCTTGGGTTAACACTAAAAGTACAATCAACTAGTAATGCATGAAAAGTAAGTTATTGTGAAATGTCTGTGTGTTTACAGGGTGCGCTGAATGTAGACCTCGCAGACTTCCAGACGAACCTGGTGCCTTTCCCCCGCATCCACTTCCCCCTCGTCTCGTACGCACCCCTCGTGTCCCCCAGGTAACTCCCCAGCTGGGTAATCAAGCTTACAGCTTCTCCGTGGCGGGTTGGAATCGTGCGCGACTCCCCATAGTCACAACTTACAATGATAAAGTTACGGTAACGCTATATAGGTAAAGGTCAAGGTTGAGTGGGATAAAGGACATTCTAGTCCTAACTTCGCTTTGTTAAACATTTACCTTTACCTTTGTTGACTGCAGTAAACAACACTTTACTGGCTGAAAAAGAAGTGGCAATGCAATGGCTGTGTGTGTGTATAAACCATACCATACTTGTGTGTGAATAATTAACCATACTTAAATGCTCCAATAGTCTACTGTAATATGGTTACGGGGAATCTACTGTATTTGCGACGATGCTTTCGAATCACCCTGTACAACAGAGTGGCACTACCACTTTCACTCTGTCAACCATCTCTTGTATTGAACAAACTGCCTTTATTAAAGCTACACTGTCACTCTTTTCAAAATAAACTTAGCTGGCTATGGCTCCTTACTCTGTTGCGGACTGAAGGAGTTTAAATTTCATAAAGCTATATCCTTTAAAAAATATACTAGAACCCTGTGGTTAATAACAAACATTAATCACAGTCATGTAATTCATTCATTCATTTCACCACTTTTTGTATCATCTTCACCTTGTCAACACAATAATTTATTGTTATTGACAAATAAATGAAATTGTCCAGAAATTATAAAGTGCACAACAGTGCATAACCTAACTTTCCAGATGTCAAAGGAGTGTGAGTTGTTAACATTTTGATATAAAACAGAATTTTATAAAAGTTGTTCTTAATTTTTAAAATATATTTCTGGGCGCTCATGATGTCTAGCGGCGGCAAATCCTGAGACGTTGACCGCACATGACGCCAAAACAGCTCATAACAACATAAGCTCAACACCACTTTACTGAAATCAGAAATAAAGAAAAGGATTCATCATTAAAATGGGTTTTCAAGTTTTCAATTTGATAGCAAATTGCATGAGATCTGAAATGTCTGTACTGACGAATACAAACGGCTTTGGCTGGTTGATCCATAAAATGAGTACAGTTGAAGTAAACAAAAAACCCTAATCATTAAATTGAGTTGTACAATGTTGTGTGTAGATACGCCCGCCACAGCAGTCACACTGTGAGTGACATCACGAACGCCTGCTTCGCGCCCACTAACCGCATGGTGAAGTGCGAACCGCAGTCAGGCAAGTACATAGCGTGCTGTCTGCTGTACCGCGGCGACGTGATGCCCAAGGACGTGAACCGCACCATCTCGCACGTCAAGATGAACCACACTGTGCAGTTTGTCGAGTGGTGCCCCACTGGCTTCAAGGTGAGCACAAAATCTTAAGGGTCCGCCTCAGTGGTCACTTCAGTAAAAGCCTGAAATCGTCCGCCTAAGGAACACACGACACCGCGCACATAACAACTGCTTAAACGACCGAGTTTCTTTCAACTGTTGCGGCCTAAATCTCTAACCGAGCGCTCGCAAGGGTTTCCGGTGGCCCGTGTTTCATCTTTCAAAATCATTTTTACATTTATAAACTTGATATATTTGAAAGCTAGAGCGAATGATTTCTAATGAATTGTTCAACAGTTTCACAAATAAACTTTGAAATTGTTTAAGTTTTAATGCTTTTCAAATCCATTTTCTCATTTAGAAAAAACTCTTTGAAAAGTCAAAGCATCCAGAGTTTTACAGACCTGTGTGTTGGATAGTGTAAAAACTCGTCAGGGAGTAAAATGGTTCAGTTGAGCCATTCTCTGCAGTTTAACCATCGATTTTGCTTGCGAACTTTGGAGATCACCTCTAAAAGGTGCTCAACGCCCTATAAGTAAAATCAAGGAGGTCACTCTTAATATTGCGTTCAGGGTCATTTTTCCGTCTATGACTTCGAACAGAGCATTTCATCCAACAGCCTCCTATCTACAACAGCGTAAGGTAGTTTTACAACCTCAAAAACCCTATTTACGAATACGACATTTCCGAGTATTTGTGGATGTCGTAAACGGTGATGAGGTAACCAAACCTATGCTTTTACCTTTTTTTACCCCTCAAGGAGCTGAGTTCGTGACATCCTAAAATATCGTAGACTAACATTAAGTGATGGCATTGACTCCTCCTCACTTGTGTACAGATCGGTATCAACTGCAAGCCGCCCATGACTCCAAAGTGCAGTGACCTAGCGCCGTCCCCCCGGGCAGTGTGCATGGTGGCCAACACCACCGCCATCAGCGAGGCTTGGTACCGGCTCAACTGCAAGTTCGACAAGATGTTCAGCAAGCGTGCCTTCGTCCACTGGTACGAGCTGGAGGGCATGGAGGAAGTGGACTTCAAGGAGGCCAGAGAGAACCTGGCCACCCTCGAGCAGGATTATGCTGAGGTATGACATAGTAGTATACAGGGTGCCTTTGTCCACTGGTACGAGCTGGAGGGCATGGAGGAAGTGGACTTCAAGGAGGCCAGAGAGAACCTGGCCACCCTCGAGCAGGATTATGCTGAGGTATGACATAGTAGTATACAGGGTGCCTTCGTCCACTGGTACGAGCTGGAGGGCATGGAGGAAGTGGACTTCAAGGAGGCCAGAGAGAACCTGGCCACCCTCGAGCAGGATTATGCTGAGGTATGACATAGTAGTATACAGGGTGCCTTTGTCCACTGGTACGAGCTGGAGGGCATGGAGGAAGTGGACTTCAAGGAGGCCAGAGAGAACCTGGCCACCCTCGAGCAGGATTATGCTGAGGTATGACATAGTAGTATACAGGGTGCCTCGTCCACTGGGTACGAGCTGGAGGGCATGGAGGAAGTGGACTTCAAGGAGGCCAGAGAGAACCTGGCCACCCTCGAGCAGGATTATGCTGAGGTATGACATAGTAGTATACAGGGTGCCTTCGTCCACTGGTACGAGCTGGAGGGCATGGAGGAAGTGGACTTCAAGGAGGCCAGAGAGAACCTGGCCACCTGTACCCTCGAGCAGGATTATGCTGAGGTATGACATAAGTATACTGGTTATGGAGAAGTGGACTGGCCACCTCGAGCAGGATTATGCTGAGGTATGACCAGGATGCCTAGGTATGACATATAGTATACAGGGTGCCTTCATGGCCACCCTCGAGCAGGATTATGCTGGTACGAGCTGGATGCATGGAGGTATGACATAGTAGTATACAGGGTGCCTTGTCCAGGTACGAGCTGGAGGCATGGAGAAGTGGACTTCAAGGAGGCAGAGAGAACCTGGCTCAGTCCACTGGTACGAGCTGGAGGCCATGGCCACCCTCGAGCAGGATTATGCTGAGGTATGACATAGTAGTATACAGGGTGCCTCACTGGTACGAGCTGGAGGGCATGGAGGAAGTGGACTTCAAGGAGACCAGAGAGAACCTGGCTCTCTCGAGCAGGACTATGCTGAGGTATGACAGAGTGTGCAGGGTTATCTGAGATATTCTAGGATATGCATTAAATACAGATGATTTACCAAGAAGATTTTCACTGCCTGATTTATATAGTCGGAGCATTAGCTACTTTTTAACTGTTAATTTACCTAATTTTTAGCTTATTTTAGAACGGGGGAACTAAAAAAAGTTGAAACTTGGCATATTGCTTACGCACCGTTCGTTTTGCCCTGCATTGCAAAACGTTATCTAAGTCAATGTTAATATATCTCACTCTAAAGGTGGCCTTTTGAAATCTTTACATGAAATTGGCAAAAGCTATAAACAATCCATAGATGCTTCTAGCGGGTTAAAAGCGCATTTTTGCCACATATCTAATGTATTTTATTTGTTCCTGAATCACGTCCTAGATTAGACCCAGAACCATTACCAATCAATCAATAAACGCCCCAAATACCCAACAACTAACTCAGTATCGACAACACAAAAAGAGAGCTTGACTGTGTAAGGAGAGAAAGAAAGAGACGTTAGCAAAATATCTCTAACTTATTGGCTTTGGTCGATTTTTGCCAAAATTAACGTAAATATTTCCAGTTTTGCCAAAAATAACATAAAGATTTATAGTTTTTCTTTTGTACGTAATTCAGGTTATAACAGGAATCCATTCACAACACGATGTACTTTGTACTCTCTCATAGATACTACAGGAAAACAAAAGTCAAACACCACAACAGGAACTGAGCTTGCTAGAATATTTTTACACTAGAGAGTTAAAAGTAGTTTGTCTTGTTTAACAAGGCGAAGTTAGGACTATAAAGTCCTCTCTACCACTCAACCTCGACCTTTACCTAGCGTCACCGTATAATCACATTACAAATTGTAAGTGGTGCGGATTAAGCCCGCACCACCGGAATGATGAGCTCCGGAGTCGCGCGCGATACCATTCCGCCACGGATCCGCTAAAGTTGCTAAGTAACTTCAGGTTGTGTGTTTTCAGGTGGAGAGAGACGGTGACGTCGACGTCAACAAAGACGAGATCAGCTGTTCAGTCAGCCACGAGTTGGCTCGGTATTAACACAACAATATTGTATAATTATACTACAGTGATATTGATTAATCTTCATTCGTTTGTGTCCTTTATTGGCAATAAAACCTACCTACACAATATCATAACTTGGCTTACATTTTGATATTTAACTGAATTACATAAGGGTTTTAGAATATAATGTATTTTTCATTCGGTAATGAAATTTAATTAGGTCTAATTGGTCCGATTTTGATTACTTGAATGTGACCAAATCGTGCGATCTTCGAGAACGTACAGATTTACGCGTGCGTCAGTGGCTCTACTTGAGACCTAAAAGAATTCCCTTGCAGCGCTATCTGTGTATGAGCTGCCGCAACTATGTTGAAATTCCTGCCTTAACCATTTCGCATCTATGCTTTATCTACCTAACGTAACATAATCTTTAGTGTATCTAACGTAAAGTCCCAATGGAAAGAGTTTATGAGCAATTTTAGGTACCAATGAAAGATATCAATTTGAAAACATCAAACAGACATTTTGTAATACTTATTGGCAGAACTTCGTTGAGGCCCTATGTTCCACCTAGGAATCAATTGACATAAGTCAAGTAATTCAAGTATTGGTTTTATTTGATACGATATTTCGACGAATATGTTGGTATAGATATGTACAAGAATATTCCTTTAAATCTTTTAAATATGTATCTTTTAAAGAAATATTGATTTACTGCGTCTAAGATCTGAAGGAGAATCAGAATATTTTATTTGCATGACATACTCGTATTACATGTATGGCAAACGGAGGTGACGAAAAAGTGTATGCAAGATTATTTTGTCCAATGACATTATCGAATTCCAGTTCAATGGCTTCAATATCGCTGGGTGTTTTTATTATATCCCAAACATTGGTGTAACTTGTTTAGCCTGACAACGTAATATTGCAAACCCTTTGAAAAGTAATAAACATAAAAAATGGTAAAATTCACAAACATTATTTTGAATGTTATAGGAAAATGTTGAACACGTTTTACATTCCTGTTGCAACTTAGTGTAAAGTTTTATCGTCCCCGACAAAAGACGTTGACCCTTATTTACACTGGGCTGGAGGAAGGCTACTTGAAAATCATTTTCGGAACTTAAATATTGGCCAAAGAGCTCAACCCTCCCCCTCGCGGCTCACCCGCAGGCATTGTTGGGGCAGGGCTGGAGCTCTCTAGATCTGAGGGGAGAAGGATTTTACACTTTCAACGTGTTCGATGATTCACTATTGGAACATAGAACACAGAATTCCTTCAACAAACGGAATGGTAGACATTTTATATTATAGTGAGGTGATAATAATAAAACTTGCTCTAGCATATTGTTTTGGGGTAGTTGGCATAGTTTTAGATACTTTCCGGCAATGAGCTATAGCCAAAACTTGTCAAAATCGATTGAATAAAACACTCCTGGGTACTTTGCAGTTTAGTTTTAGCGAATTTTCTTAGGAAAAATGAGATTTAACAGTCTTGCTTGATTTTTATCTACTTGCTATTTTTCTGTGTATTGTGTTATTGCTTTGTTATTAGGGACTGTTGTTAGGTGTTGTTATTTGGTCATTTAATTGAATTATTTAAGTTATAAAACAAGTCAATGATTTGGCATGAACTATGGACTATACCATTTTTTACATGTCTATTTATTGTACATTTAATGGCACATTGTAATTGGTTGTTTAACCTGTAACTACTTAGCATGAATAATAAAAACATAAAATAAAACATAAATAAATAACAATCATGCCATCAGCATGAAGGAAACACTCAAAAATTGTGCTAACTCCGTTTTATGGTAACTCCGTAAAAATTATAAATCCTAATGATTATACACCCATGAACAAAATTATGGAACCAAATGATTTTCTTTCATTTCATCGCCTTTTTCGTTTAAAATTGGAATTTTCTTTAGCAAAGTGTACGTAAATACACTCATGGACAAAATTATGGAACCAAATGGGGTTCTTTCATTTCATCGTCCTTTTTTGTTTAACACCCTGTATAAATTTGAGTTTTTTTTAATAGTTGTTGGTTTTCATATTTATGTACGCTTTGCTAAAGACAATTCCAATGTCAAACGGAAAAAAAGGAAAATGATGGGGGTGTTAAAGAAATCTGGTTCCATAATTTTGTCCATGAGTGTATTAAAACCAACCATAAGATTACAAACAACTCAAAATTATCCAGGGTGTTAAATGAAAAGGGGCGATAAAATGAAAGAAAACCATCTGGTTCCATAATTTTGTCCATGAGTGTATTTTGTGAAATATAGCTAAATTCACGACGATGCAGAAACTTCAAGTTTATGGTGAGTAAGGAAAACTTCTTCTAGACCAAACTTCATCTCGTTACGTTAGACAAACTTTCATATTGTTTCAGTCAGGTTCTATTCAATATAATACGTACAAGTAAACCATTTACGGATTAATTAATTATAGCTGATCGTCTTCTTGCTGCGTACGTAAAAATATTAAAGCAGCATGTAAAATATTAAATAAATTTTAAAAAGCGTATTGTTAAATGGTGTCAACTGTAAATAAACCAATACACACTTTACAGTATTGGAAGCTTATTTAAATATATACAGCTTTTAGCTGCTCCCCCTCCGTTTCCCCATGGGCACCCATACTCAGGGGCAGAGGAAAATTATTTTTCTTAAAACAATTGTTAAGATAAAGTAAGCAACATTTAAAAGTATAATTAAATCAAAATATTATTAATTTTTTATCTGAATTTCAAGTAAATGCATTTTTGCACTATCGTTAAAATGCTAGGTGGTCGAGTAAAAGTGGTAGTGCCCCAGAGTGATTCAAAAGGCTTTGCATTTTTGTATTTAAAACTTGTGCTTAATGTTATAGTTTTAAGATCAAGACGAGATAGCATCATCGCTAGAAAAAGTGTCATATTGAATTATTAACCTTATTTCCAAGCTAGTTATAATTTGGTATTACAACAGAAAATTGTAATCTTCAATTAAGTATGGTGAATTTCTCTTCCAGAACGCACAACACGTGTTTCATAGGTTATACTGTATTTTTTCCGAGGGAAAGTCCTCCGGTATGTTACCCCCTTCTAGAAGATATAAAATAGACGCCCTTGGTTTACCCCACGATTCAAAAAACGTTCTTTCCAGCTAACACCTGCATGATAAAACAAAAAATAAAATATTATGCTTTTTTAGTGAGAGTAACATCCAAATTCACCATGCTCACTGTAACCCTTTTCTTGTGCTCCCTTGGCATATTTTCCTACTGAAAGACACCCCACATCGAACCTACCTTAATAGCTCTTTCACAAGCAGTTCTGAGACGAAAATACCTCACAAACAACATAAGAGAGTCGATAGAGATGGCTGTTTATCTTGAGGGCCAGGACACTTAGAAAGATAAACGTCTTGACATTTTTATCGTTAGGGAATAAATAAAGTCCGAGAAACGGACCCTCCCAACACATTGACTGTATAAAGATGGATAACCGGTGATAAAGATAGTGGAGAACAAACAATGTGGAAATATTGCCGAGAAAACCTGAGCGCCATGGTGAAGTGTTCATGTGTGTGACGCTAAACCAGGGGTAGTATTTAGAATTTTGCAAAACCTGACTTAATGGGAAAAATATTTAGTTTCATAAAAATCTCCCCTTTTTCAATTATTCCGGTTGAGTACGAGTATTTCACAAAACCAAACCTATTAATGTCTATACTAGTATGTGCAGGTTTTGTGGAAATATAGAGTGCGTCTCGAACAATAAAAAAGGTTTTGAATTGCTTTCAGTTCCATATAGTTGGCTGATAGCATCAACTGCCGTTCAGGGCTGAAAATATATCAATATGAAAGTATATCAATATCAACCAGATACCACCTGAACTACAAGACTCTCAACATAATACAAAATCATTTTAATCCCTTCCAAATGAAGTGGGAACTAACGTTTTAAACAATTTACCGGACCAAATCAAAAATGAAAACCAACGTCATATATTATTTCGAAGAAAATTGAACAAGTTATTAATTATGAATACATTTTTTTCTACCGAAGACTTTTTTCAAGTTTAAATTGGAAAATAAACATGATATGATCAAAGGAGCTTAAGAACTAAAGATTAAAATGTATTGGTATTGTTACACACATGAAAATGTATAGTAATAAAGAGTTATAATAATAATTAAATATTAGGCTACGTATTTTCTGTTTAATCAGTTCCCCATCTAGCTAAAACAGACTTACAGCTCTATTCCTTAAAATAAAAGGTGAATGGTGTGTTTTTACACTTAAATATTAATGTTCAGGTATATCCTATTTTATTTATCTCTAAGGCTTTCGAAATTTTTAGATTCAGTTTGTGATAATAGCTGTTTTCAGTCGATAATACAGACGGTATGATAACAAGCAGAAGCAATCTACATCACACATATACAGGATTTTCCGTAAACACTAATATATCCCAAACATTTCTCCGCAACAATACGCAACCGTTGTTACGGTCGAAAGAAAACTACAGTAACACTAACCAAGCTTTCAACTTGTCAAAACTTTATATATATTTTTTTCATTTGTTGAGCCTAAACTATTTAACACATCAATCACAATTTCTGATTCATGCCCAGATACTCTGGATGAGGCTTAGTTATAAAAAATAAAAATCAAGAAGATATTAAGCGTTATACATTTTTTTGCCCGATTAGAAAAGTATGATTAATAAGATAATACCACTGGGCATTATAAGCACAGAGAAATATCAATTTCTTTAGTAAATGAAAATGTTAAAAATTTCCTTCATTGTCAAGTATGATTCGGTCAATTAGCCGTATTGAATTTACAGATACAAAACATTAGAAAGGAAAGGACTTCTCTAGAATTTTACACTCTTTTATTTAGCCAGTTATATTTTATAAAGGGTTTTATTTCGTTTGTTGTTGTCTACTCATTTATATAGGAATCTCCCATCATCCCTTCTATGTTTACAGGACCAGGTCCTGATATAAATCTGTCAGGACTCCAGACTCCTTAGCGTTTCAGACGTATAAACATTTGGTCCTGGCTCAGAAACACGTAAACAAATTAAATACCAACAGTCTACAGTGCGTACCTTTTGACTAAACCTTACACTATAACCTCCCTTACTTAAATTATTAAAGTAAGCTCTTAAAGACTTTTGAAATGAGAGCTGCGTTTTTTGTGTGAATTAAGATACACACGTGAATTTGACGATACCAATAGTCGAGAACATCTCAAACTGCTATCAAGAGAGGCAAAGCAAAGAGTTTTACTTTTTATAACTACTTGAAATCGAACTAGCCTAGATGGATATTTGATTAGGCTCTACATCATTTTGTAGTCAAAAGACATAACACCGAATATTGCTTAGATGTTTGTAAAAACAGTACGTTTTCACTATAGGACTAATATGCAACTGCAAGAAATGTTTTATCTAGATTTAAATTGTATTAAATGTTATATAGTTTTCCCCCATAAAATGTCATGGGAAATTCGAATGTAATTCTCGTACGCTCAAGCCTGAGTAGGCTCAATTGTCAAAAAAGGCCTCACATATTTTTCTAGGCTACACAAACCAGGCCTACTAGAAAGAGTACTTGTATCGCAGATGTAAACAAAAGCACGTGGTGTTTGGATTCAAGGTCGGACGGTACGATGTATCGACGTCGAGACGTGGGTATCGATTGTGAGTGCGTGAGTTGGTTTTTGGCGCCAACTGAGCCCCTCACCACCCTTGCGACCCCCCCCCCCTCCGAACCACCCTTGGGGAGAGGGTGTCAAGTGCTCTTTGTGAACCAAGCTCAGTGCGCTTCCACCCTTGAGACAGGAAACATCCCCACAACAACACAGTGTACAATCAAACTTTCGGACTTTCGAACTGATCGACTCGATTTAGTCGTTTATTCCTCGTTCCAAAAACTGTGTACCGACTCCCCGAATCGTTCAACTTTGTTTTTAAATATCTTTTAGTTTTTTAACTAGCTGTATAAAAAGTCAACAACTAGTATACGTCACACGCAATGTCTAGCTATATCTATATATATAACGGATTACTGGTTTTGTTCAAAGAGCAAAGTTATATTCAGCTTTAAAAAATGTGGCCAGACAATTTTACCGATGTGGCCGTCCTTTGGCAACATCTTAAACGTATATCGATGCTTTGTTTTACAATAATATGGTATAATAATTGATATAATGATTAAAGCTTCGATATAGGCCTATTACTATTTGAAGAAGCCCGCAGGGTCCTGAAATCATTATCTCTTCTTTTCAAATTTAAGTTAAATTTTCAAATTAATAATAAATAATTAAAACGTATAGTACATTTGGTAATTTGTTTTTTGAGTCAATTAGGTAGGCATCCTTCTCTCGCAGTGGCATGGTAGACAAATAAAAAAACCTCAGGAACTCGTTTGTAATCAATTAATTTACCGTATGTACTTTGTGTGTTGTCAGTTTTCTGATTCATGTTAAATTTTACTTGGTCAGAGATGAAGGAACTTTCATGGACTGTTATGGACATTCAACTGAAAGGCAAACCAGTCGTAATCAGCGTGCAAATAGTTTTGAAGTACTTGAAACAATGAACAACTGCTGATAACATCATAACAATTTCTGCAGATCACATACTAAGCATTACAGATAAACTTACGTAAAATGTGCAGAATGCTTATCTTTGAGGACTCACCTGGAAAAAACAACAGTAATTATTAAAACAAAGTAAAAAGCTACAAAAGAAAAGATTCAACTGATTATTTCAGGAATTATTAAAATACACTATAATACACTACAATATTGCTAAAATAACAAGCGGAGCCGTGTCTGATTGGTATCGCGCGCGACTCCGGAGCACATCACTCCGGTAGCGCGTGTTCGATCCCCGCGGCCCGCAGTCACCAATAATAATTTGTAGCGCAAGGTAAAGGTCGAGGTTGAATGGCAGAGGGTTCTTTGTAGTCCTCAAATAAAACAAATAAACCCTTGATTGCTAAGGATGCCTATGAGCACTTTGCGATTTGCACGTAAACATATGCAAGGTTCATGTTTTAACACGTCGACTACAGTTAAAGCATTAATACCTATTTTGTTGTTTTTGGCCATACTTGTACAAAATTAACTTTAACGTTTGTACCTTTTTTGACAAACTACAAAACGGACATTATTTAAACTGGATAAAATATTACAACATGGTTTAGTTTTTAAGTAAAAAGGAAAGAACGGACTTTTCACACTTCCGGAGAAAACACTCCTAACGTTTCGTAGTTAGTCCACCCGTCTTCAGAGGACTACGGAACTACATTTAATTAATATCTTAACTTAAGACTAACCTAGCAGTCGTGCCCCCGTAAGTCTGGGTGAGATCCTTTCACTTTACCACATCTCTGTGCAGCTATTTGTTTTTTTCAGCTTGAGCTTGAGATATAACGTGTCCTCGTTTTACTTGTCCATCAAGCCATCAATTTTATGATGTAGCGCTATTGTGGAATACTCCTAGGTTAGTTCTAAGTTAAGATATTAATTAAATGTAGTTCCTAGATCCTCTGAAGACGGGTGGAGTTTTTAACTAGAAACGTTAGGAGTAGTTTTCTCCGGAAGTGGCTGGACTCCGTTCTTTCCTTTTTACTTAATTGCTCTCCGCCACTATTATGAACTTTCAAACTAACATGGTTTAGTTCTTCACAACACAAAAGTTCTCCCGGTTGACACTGCGTCCAACTAGCTTGAGATATTTCGGCCTCGATGTGGAGTACCATCTTCATTCACTGATTTAACATTCAAATAAAAGTCTATAATTATGAAATTAGGTTTCTCAGAGTTTCCCAAAATTGTACTACAAAATTATCAAAATTTGTTTCATCAGACCAAAGAACTTATCAAATACAGTTAAACCTAGTTTCCAAACACTTTTTAACTACAGTGCATATTTTTTAATATTTGTTTATTTCACCAACAAATGCGTTTTAACAAATTAAGTTAATCAGCCCCGTCCTCAACGCTCACAACCCTTGAACCTGTTGGTTGTTCTAGAATAATTTCCTGCGCTGTCTCCCACCTTCACCTCCTTCACCCCCCCCCCCCCCCCAAAGGGCAGATGCCAAATTGTGTTCCGTCTGGAGTTGACACCTCGATAATGATTCGCCTCACCTCAGACATTACTACAAATTAGCTGCCGTACCTTTGCCTTCTCTGTGGTTCTGGTTCACTTTTATTTACGATCTGCAGTTGTTAAACAAAACCAGATGATTTCCCCCAATAATAAAACTTAACCTCAGGCGTATTTAAAACTCGGCTAGTAACCAGGAATGGTTATAATAACATCATTTTATCGCGACAGTTCGGAAAAAGTTAACTTTGTGAACTATTACAATTTATGTCGTTATTACAACTTAGCATAAAATAACATAAATTACTTAAATTGTTTGACAAATCTCGTTTAATTTATTGATTTCAAAATGTGTATTAAGAGTCTACCTCAGTGGTCACATCAGAGAAAGGATGAAATCATCCGCCCAAGGAACACAGGACACCGCGCACATAACAACTGGCTAAACAACGGGCCTTCTTTCATTTGATGCAGCCTAACTGTTAAACCAAGCAAGGGTTTACGGTGACTGGCTTTTCAACTTTCCAAATAATTATGACATTAATAAACATGATATATTTATAAACTAGAGGGTTTCCAACACATGTATGAGCCCGATTTTCCATAAGTTGTTTAATAGTTTCATAAATACACTTTGAAATTGTTTCTGTGTTTTTCAATTCCATTTTGTACAACGCATAATTTCGAAAAAAAATTCTCTGTACGCGTGTTGTAAATTTGCGCTCTCCTCTAGTTTCCAAATTTACCATTTTATTGTAAACCTTATTTTGAAAGGTAAACACGTTAAATTGAAGAAAAGTCGCTACGCAGCTGAGGCGAATTTAAAATTTCTTTCTTGGGAATATTATATCTGTTGGGCCTTTATTATTGGTTTAATTTCAAAACCAAACCATCTCAAAGACTACAAAAACAAACGTAGCGATTAACACCATGCAATCCAGAACGGTTTGGATTACCACATCTCTCTGAAGCCGAGGGTTAAGTCGTTACTGAAGCACTCGCTAAGAGATGTTTGTTTATAAGCAACATCAGAAAGCGATCTGCCGCTAAACAAGCAAACTCACAAGCAACAAACCTGTCTACAGGCTGTGTCGTAAACCTGTCTGCAGGTACTCGTCATACTATAAACAATACACACTATCGGAAACGTATACCTCATTTATGGCTGGTGTGTGTTTTCTTAGTGATTAAATAGAAAACCCTCTTATAATCTAGTTCTTCTACTGCAAGTTTCGTGTTGCAGCTGTGTTCTGCTATGGCCGACATTTCAATATCTTCCTGTTTTAGTAGATTAGGGGGTAATAACTTATACAAAGAAGACATTAAACTTGCTTGGCAGTCGAAGAAGTCTTGGACGGTTGGCAGCCCTGTGACCAAAAGGATAACAGTCAGCAAGTATCTCAGTTACAGCCAATAAGTGACTAAAGATGGTACTCCACAGCGAGACCGAAATATTACAAGCCAAATTGTAATGATGCTTTGACGCTTGACGCGTTGAGATCAGGAAGACCTAGATTATGGTGACACCAGCCGCGAAAGCCTAAAAGTTAATTTCAAATAACTTGTGTTTAAATCTAGTATGATTTTGAAAGTAAATAAATCCATATAAATAATGCAATTTAAAACATTTATTTATATTGTGGTTAAAGTTTTAAAGGATTGCTAAGGTTCTAAAATATTTTCTAAAAGTTCGAGCTTAATTTTTTCAAGTCTAATGCGGAATTCAAATCGTCATTAAATAGAAAATATCAGCTTCTTTCAACTGAATTTTCAAAATTTATTGACTCGGTATCCTTTAAATTGACTGCAATTTATACTTTCAACGATAGGAACTAGCTTGGCACGCACCCGTTTCCCACCAAACCCATTCTTATTTAGTCTATATTTTCGTCGACTCTCACGTGACTAGTATGGCCACCGCATTAACTTTACTTTTTCAAGTCAAAATACGCGTTTACAGAAGAAATCGTTCAACGTAGACAATCGGGAAAAATTTCGACTAAAACGTTGAGTTTGAAAATCAATTTTAAAAGACCGCAGGTCAAGTTCGAACTGTAGAACCCATCTTTCACATTAGGTTTTCATATTATTACCTAAAGCCAGACCATTAACTAAGTATGAGACGGAATTATGATGCAAAGTGCGTGCGAAGTGAGCTATCACTGATTGTTTAGTTGATCCAGGAATGCACTCTGTCTCGGTGTAAACACTGATGTTGAAAAGATCTTCTCCACAACATTATATCTCCACTTAGCCGACTCTGCCAGCGATTCGTCTTCTTGATACACCAAGTCTATTCCAGGCCGACACCAACAAACGCCACTTAGCTCATTAAATATACACCGCCTTCATTTAACCCAGTTTGAGGATTGGAACCAAAACTATTTGCGATTGGCTAATCTGATGGTTTTAGCCCTACCAAAGTGATTACAATTTAGAAACATATCTCAAGAGGAAAAACCAAGTAATGATCAAAAGAGATCCTTTTGAAAATTATTTTCTGCAAATGGAAACCTTATAGCTGTAGACAAAAAAGTTTCAGATATAATACTAAATACATAGTTTGATTTAACACGTAACATAAAGTGAAGCCGTAAATTACACTTTTTACGAATTTCATTTGGAAAAATGAAATATTCATGGCGTCAGCATGGTAAGGCCCAGGCGACGTCAGAACCGATCATGACACCAGAACACGTTTTGAGCATTTTTTCAACCCTTAATATACATTAGCTAATTGAAATAACAAATTGCAAATGAAATTCGTTTTACTCATGCCAGCGGCACTTTAGCGCTGAGCTGCGTGTCGGCCTGGTTATTTAAATCTATTGCTGGCCGCTGTACTCCATGAGAGAAGTGAGGACATTACCTTTTTCTCGAGATGACACGGACAACAGAAAAACACCATACGAAGCAATCAATCCCCAAGGGTTCACGAGCATCCAGTAATATGTCCTACTTATTATTTTATGCAGTTGTTTTATTACAGTATACTACGTGCTGTGTGGGGAGGCAGGTGTGAGTTGGCGGTGTTGTCAGGTTGGTAGCAGTGGTGACAGCTTTCCCGCGCGCGCCAAATCACATTTCCCTCCACGGCGCGAACCGAATCTGCAGACAGTAGACACATCAGCTGTTGACAGCCGACCAGCTGATCCACGAGCTGCGAGAGACACTGGCTTGTACTATACACAAATTATGCAGGAGATCTGTTATAAAAGAGTTATAATAAGTCAAGTCACCTTCCCTCACCTTAGAGATTTATGTTTGGTGTTCGTGTTGCGAAATAATTTGACTTATTTGAGATGGAAAGGTCATTGAAACTTTACATAGAACTGTATATAAAGAATAAAAAAAATTTATTGGATTATTTTTTAAAATAGTGTACGTAAAGGTTTACGACGTTTGTTTAACTATACTGAAATAACTAATTAGTGTTAAATGCCACAACTTTAGAGACGTCTCGTCTACGGATGGATACTTTGACATGAGACATCGATCCACTCTTAGAGGGAATTTTTAGGTGAATACAAGTTGAAGAGCTGACGCTATATGCAATCTTTAAGTTTCAAATACTGTATATTTAAGAGCAAAATAACTGTATACATTGTAAAGAACTAGACTGGAAACACATTTCCACAACGATCTCTTACATGGAGGGCACCGTCGGAAAATTAACAGAGCAATAATTTTAAAATGTAGGCAACTGGATGTATACAAATATGTTTAAAACAAGATTGCCTTGTTTTGCCTACAACGTTATTGTTCAAACTCATATTTTTCTCATATTGGCACGTGTTCCAAAGTAAACATTGGTGCAAACATCTAGAAGACACCAACTACAGCGTGAACTACCGTACTGGGAAACATAAGATCCGTTTACAAAAGGGAGACCGTCCAACTCCAAGCTTATATTGAAGATGTTTGGCGCACGGTTGGACTCTTAAATGCGTTAAATGAGTATGAGAATGGTAAATTAACACGTTGTAGTTAGTATAATCGTTTACATTTTGGCTCATATCCCATTCGCGCGTACAGTTTACACGGACAATAGTGAACATTTTGGTTCTAAAGATAAAGATTCAACTTGGCACTTTTGAAATTTAAGAAATGGAGAGTAGAGTTGAACATAAATGCACGAACTTTCAATCTAAAAATTTTAGAGACAAGTATAGTATTTTAGTTCTGTTATTCACTTGAAGGTGTTTTACTATTGTGGAAGTCTTTGTGAAGAACATACAGTTTCGAATCTATTTAAATGATACGCAAATTTTTGAACTTCGTAAATTTTTGCGGTTGACCCGAAGTAAAAGGTTTATTTTGTTTAACTGGGCGAAATTGATAATGCAAAGTAATCTCAACCACTCAATCTCGACCAAGATAATGTTATGGTAGGTAGATTGGGCATAGATGGTTGAGAACATAGTTGCGGCAGCCCAAGCACAGAGAGCGCTGCAAGCGTTGTCATCTCATGCCATCTCCCCGGTATCGATGACTGTGGCCAAATTGTACGATTTTGGAGAGCGACCAAACTTGAGCGAGCGTCAGTGGCTCTACTTGACACTCTAATCTTTGATCTCGACCTTTACCTAGCGTCGGAGTGATGAGCTCCGGAGTCGCGCGCGATACCAACCCACCAAGGGTCCACCAAACACGACATTGAAGGATTCCATACAGCAAGAACTTGATCTTGACGACGAGTAGATTTACTGTGGTCAGAGGAAGTGTCGCTTGCGGGCCACCTAGCGGGCGTGTAGCGGACCACCAAAACGTTGGCTGCGGGCCCGCGGCGAGGTGAGAGGTATTTATTTTGCCCACCTGTCAGCGCTATCGCTTACCGACATCTTGAGTTACACCTTGGTGCCATTGTCTTCACTTGGCACCCTCGGCGCCACCTAGCAGAAATAACCAACAATCGGCTGACAGAATGTACAGATATCATTTACATAACCTAATACAATTTTCGGGGTCCGAAATTTAAAACTACCGCCTCACTCTAATGTACTTTTTAATTCTACAAGTTTTTTTGAACTTTTTGATTAAATGTTATCTTTTTCCGATTGGTACGGCAAATGTTCATTGTAGATCGATCTCATTGATACTCCGAATCAGAGTACATTAAGTTTTGTATTTTTAGGTACATTATCTAAAGTATTTTTTTATAAAAAGGTGTAAAGTTGGGAAAATCAAGTTAAAATTAAATACGATTAAAATTAGATTTAGGCAATAGGACACTAGGTCAGGATATGGAGTAAAAAAGGAATAGAAAGGACAGCAAGCTCATCTGGATAGAGTAGAAACACATAGAAGAACACAGACTGTTAAATTTTCAGCTCTACTAGGGCCTTTGTCTAGAAAAAAGTCAAAAGCCCTAGTAGGGCTGAACATTTGACAGTCTGTGTTCTCCTATTTGTTTCTACCTTATTCAGGTGAGTCTCCCCTTCTTTCTATTCCTTTTTGATAGCATAAGTACAAATCAAAATGCACCTGGTGTACATTATACAAATACAACACTTGGATTAACTTTTACGAGATATTGTGATAGCAATGTGCCACTTGGCTTCTTCAACTATTCTTCAGGTGTACCCCATCAATGGAAAACAATTTGTGACGGACAGGCTTTGATAAGTACTTTAACCTCTACAGGAACAAACCTACCCATAAATAGGTAGTTTTTCTGCTTTTTTGAAGTTGTTTGTTGAGACGAAAGTAGAATTTCTGAGGTCAAAACATTATTACTGAAATTTTTTATTGTTTTATTAAACAAAAATAGCACGCTATTAAGAATCTGGAATTTTTTTCTTCCTCTCCACTACCTGATTTGTCGTCCGCTTCTTCCAGCCAGCCAGTCAGTCGGTGGGCAGCTGTCACTGGTTATGAATGTGCTTTGTTTCTCTATTTGTTTTTAATCTCTTAACCTTTTGTCTGTTAATGTAGTATTGTTTTCTAGGCAAATTATTTAAGTGTAAGGGGGAAACCCTGTAGTTAAATGGTTGATGACTGATCAGCTTTAGCTGAGTACTTTTAGGCTAGCTCATTTCTTAATGTTGTGTGGTTACTTTTCACCTGAAGACGGGCATCAGATTCCAGATTCCGAAACGTCGTCTTCTTCAATTGTCGACCTCATTTTTACGGGTTTTATGATCAGAAACTCTGTATTATTGAACCAAAACTATTCTCATCATACAAAGTGATCCAAACAACGCACTTTAAGCTTTCTACTATCCGAAATCGTAACAAAACACAAGCATTAAACTCCGCCAAACGCCATCTTTCATTCTTTCCCGCGTTAAAGCGAAGACAAATCACCACCATTAAAGTCAATTAGCTGCAGGAAACAAGTTCAACAAGTGTACACATTTACACAAAGTGTGTGGCACAAAGTTGATGTGCAGCAGACATGAAATCATAATCACCTGGCTGGTGACACAGTGAGAGAGCTGTAATGTGCGCGATCTGGCAGCAGATCTGAGAGTTCTGGAGATCTAGATATAGTATGTTCACCTGCAATTAGCCCTGTAAACGTTGATCTGTGTGTTTCCGACCCACAGAGTAACTAGCGACTCAGCTGTGATTTGTTGCAGTGTCGTCAGTGCAATCCCGGCGCGCGGTGTCAAGGTGGTCTCTGCAATGAGTGAATGTGACAAATAAAACATGTTATGTAATATTCACTCTATTGTATTTAAAAAGGAATACCCAAAAGCGTGGCGCTTACTAAATTCTTTAGTAAATTCCTAAATAATTTACTATATTGTGGTGTAAATTACACCAGAAGTGCCTTTTTGGGGGAAGTTTTCGTCAAGAACTTATGGTTTTATCTCGATAAAATTTGGTAATAACCTTTATAGTAGCTTCCCGTACGTGTGTGTACAACAAATCTACAAAATCCAATCAGTCGAACTAAAGATAATATTATGGTAAGTAGATTGCGTATATATGCTAAATGGCTGAGGAAGGAAATCAACATAGTTCGGCAGTCCAAGTACAGATAGCGCTGCGGGGCAAGTTCGTTCGTTCTCGAAAATCGCACGATTTGGTCGCAATTTCAGTCATCGACATCGGACCAACTCGATCATGTGGTGTCGAGGGGGGAGTTACGGCGAGAGACTGCAGCTCTCAAAGCGCTATCTATACTTGGGCTGCCGAACATTGTTGATTTTACTACCTCAACCAAGGCATCCACGTGCAATCTACTTACCACAACATTATCTTTGGCTGAACCAAGATCTTTGGCCAGTGAAAACCCGATTTGATATATAAGTATTGAGTGTTTTGTTAATAGGTAACTACGAATATGCCAGAAATAGTCCTGTCCATCCAATCAGTAGCCAGGAGACACCGCGCTAGCTATAGAGCGGGAGTAGGTGTAAATTGAAGGCAGAAATAACTAAGCTGCCATTAGGCTTTCCGGTGGATAAAATGTGGATTTAACGACACCTTTAGCGAGAGTTTGATGTTTGACAAAAATATCTGACACTCGAGTCCTCGGCCTGCCAACACAGCGTACACAGCAGCAGTGCGTGTGACGTAGCAGCGAGCCACAGGGTTCAGCTTCGATACGGACTTCACAATGAAGACTAAGTAGTGAATCATTTAAAGTTAGACCTTTTTAGAATAGAACCCGGAGACCTCAATTGGCTGATTATATTGGTAAATAACCTTAATTATGTAGAATACGTAAATCTTCCATTGCTTAAAACTATAAATTCCATGCAACCAGCATTAGTATTAAGTGGCTAAAATTTGGATTCATACACATCGAAGTCCTATTCAAACATAAACCCATAGTATTTGCATTCACCCAATTATCATCCACTCGAATTTGTTCCATCTAGCCCCTTGGTCCGTGGTCTGTTTACGCGGAGGCCCAGTCGTGTGCCATAAACTCACTTATGTCATAGAATGATTCTGCGTCTAAAATTTGAAAAAGCGAGTTTTGAATGCCTTTGGCAAGGTGCACTTTTGATCGAATTTGGCAGCCTGTTGATGAGTTGAACTCCTCCTGCCTGTGAAGGCAATCTTTCATGAGCTACCGCTCTGTCTTTCAGTGTGGTAGTTCTCCCTGCCTCTGGTTTCGTAAGAGTGGATATCACTACCTCTTACGAAGTCGCATTTATGTTGAAAAAGGCAAATTTCCTGAATTTAGAGGCAAGGTAATGTCAACAGTTTCAAATTTTTGAATGCAGGTCTGCACGACTCTCTCCATTGTAGCTTTTCTATTGTTCTGACCGTTTGATTTTGGATAGTGAAATTTCTGGAAAAGTGTTCACTTTTACAGCCTCCACACAGCGCTACTCCGCCAGAGAGGTGTGCGTAGATTAAGCCATAATATGCCATCATCAGTACCTGAGTTGGGCAATATTTGGAAAGCTGTCTCAAAACATAAATGCCTGAGAAAGTTTTGAGAAGGCATAGTATACATGAAAATCCCAGGTCAAACCTCGATAAATACAATAATATCGTGGAATGATACATACTATGTGTCAAAAAATACTCCTAAACCTATTGTATTTTACTGCCTCAACAAAAACTATAAGCTCAAATTAGTGTTCCTCCTCAACAGTACTAACTATTGTACATCTTTTTTGTTTAAAAAAAACTAACTTAATATGTTTCCTATTTGTATTACAAGATGATTATTGTAGGGCACGATTTATTTCACGTTCGAGTTCTTGACATTTTGAAATATGACAACAAATTGCTAATTAATTGCTTACCGTTGTTCATCCGTTGTTTGAGTTCGGTTAGTAAACCTTGTACGAAACTACCCCCAGATGGGATAGGGAGGGGGAGTGTGGGATATTTTCCAAAGGGGATGTGCCACGCGCCGGCACAGCCGCCGCGATCGCATCAACGTCCCGCCAAAAGCGAAACCGGCCCTGGACAATAATTATTATTGTATGACATTAGAATGGGGGTTGATTTTGAATAGCGCTCCCCCCGCTGCACCTGGAGCCAGCAGCAATCAGCTGGCTGCGCTTTGTGCGCTAAAAATAATGTCCGCTCACGTGAGATAAGCGCATACGGGGGGGAGGGGACGCGTCTCCTCTGTTAGTTAATTGCGCCCTCGGCGCACACAGAGCAGATTGAATAAAGGTGATTAGACTGCTCAGGTTCTATAGGTGACGTTCGGGTTAGGGACAATTTAAGGCTTTGCCTAAGTCGCGTTTCAAATTGCAAGGGTGTTCACTCAATTGTACGCCGTAGTGTTCTTCTTGTTCAGTAAAAAACTGTGGAAAACGTCGGTACTAATATGTCAACCTCAGAAATTTCATATTCCATCACGGTGGCTTAAATTAAATATTAGAACACAAAAAATAACTTTCTGTTTTCCCCCTGCTATTTAATTCTACCATGAGAAACAACCAAACTAATTTTCGCCTGTTAATATTCCATCACGTTATAGCGCATATGTAATAGTTACATTAACTATCATGTTTCCATTAACTATGTAGATCCAGTTCCATCCATTCGAATCCCCGTCAGCCACATGGTCGGTCTCCCAAAATCGTTTAGCATTCTTATTTTCAAATTTAATTGGAATCCCCCTAAAAAAACTACTTTAACGTCGGTTAAACGAGTTTTTTCCTGCCTTTTTTGCCTACTAAAAAACGCCAAGGTGACCAACCACTTTTGCGTTGATGACTTGCCGATACATGTGTATTCACCCAAATGACAACCGAATTTCTCACTTTATTTTTTCAAGTTGGGTCAAGTAAGTCACCACAATTCCTAACAGTTCTTCTACTAAAATCAATTTTTTAATTCTCGAATTAACTGCAGAGGGCACCTGCTGGTACTGGAGCTGGTGACTGTGTAGTGTGTACCGGCGCTAGATGGCGCCACTGCTGCAGGAAGTGCTCGATAATTAGATTACCGGTAAAGAAGTGGTCTGAGACCGAGCGCTGAGGGGCCGGTGCTTTGCAAGCAGGCACCCACCGACGTTTGTAGCTTGAACAACTGCCGTTCAATCTTTATTCATAAAGGATTTTTATTTGTAAAAAAAAAAAACCACTAAATAATAACGTTCTCGAAACTCTGAAGGTACAATATACAGGGTTTTCATCACATAAATGGTGCAGTTTCGACCATCTAATTGTAACGAGTCAAACTTAAAATTCCAGGATAGTACCATTGCATCCAGGAACTCAAAGAGTTTTGTTTTACATGTATTACAAAATAGATGTGACTAGAATCGTGAGAAAAAATGTAGTTAAGAAAAATCTAGTTTAAACATACATGGTATAGAATAAACCTATACCTAGGGTTTTCTAATTGTACATTATCGCTATACAGGGTGAGTTTTAAATACCCCCTTCCACCTTAATTCTTTTGAAAAAAAAAATTTTAAACACGCAAAAAACATAGTTTTATCTCAACTCTTTTTTTGTTATACCAATTTAAGCATGACACAAAATCAGGTTTAAAATGCCAAATTTCACTTACAGAAATTTTGAATAACAACATTTTCTTCAAAATACTCTGAGGGAAACATCACACCCTATGACATAATTCCATAGAGTATTTAAAAGGACATTTTGTCATTCAAAATCAATTGCATGCAAAATGTGGCATTTTAAACCTAATTTTGTGTCATCTTTAAATTGGTATAACAAAAAACGAGTTGAGAAAAAACGTGTATTTGCGTCGTTGAATTTGTGTTAAAATTCCTTTCTTTTGAGGTGCCACATTTTAGGAGGTATGTTTGTATTTAAAATTTAAGGCCCTTCCCTCGGATTTTGGTGATGCAGAAAACGGTGCAGTTTACAAACCGAGACCGTTTAAGAATGAAACTAATTACCTACATTGTAATTGAAGTTTATACAATGTTGAACCAAAAGGACAATCTTTTCAATCAACTGTAAACAACTGAAAGAAGGAACTGTAAAGTGTTCTGTTGTCCATAAATGCCAACCAACGTTCAAAATAAAATTTAAAAAGTGTATTAATTTTACTAAAACTAACTCTAATTTTTACTCTAAAACTACTTTCATTGTTAATTTACAGATGATTAAAACTTAAAAGAAAAATAGCCGTTTTATATATAACTATAATCTAGTTCTTCCATACACCGTCCAAACTGGTCATAATTAGATTGAGATATTAAATTGCCTCGCTGAAAGTACCATCTTCAGTCACTGATTGGCTGAAAAAGTGACTTAAGATGGTACTCCACAGCGAGGCTGAAATATTTGAACCTAATTATGAAGTTTGGACGCAGTGTTAATACAAAACCAAAGATTAGTCTTTGCATTCAATTGTAACAAAATCTAAAATGGGCAAGTTGTAGTCGAATGAAAACGTTAAAGTACTTATTACACTTTGGCCGCGACTGCCTTAGAGTTAATTTTTTTCACTTTCTTTAAATATTTTCCACATGCATATTTTACAGTAAGTACCGTTTTTGTCTAGAACATTTAAGAAATAATGACATCAATATAAGGTCTACCCTCATTTATTGTCATGGGCGCAAAAACGTCGCATACATTAGAGAGAAGGTAATGATTTGTTTTTGCTAAACCCTCGCTTGAAATTGTGTTTAAGAGATGACCGCTAACATATGAAGGGGAGGGTTCGTGTTTTTGTCCTTTGTTAAAGGGGTCGTCTTTAAAATGTGTTCTCCAGCAAATTTATTAGGGTCGCTCCTTTCGAAAAGACTGCAGTTGAAGTTATTCACGTGTTCTTTTGCAAAGAGGCGTTTTACTGAGATTACACTTTCAATATAGTTTAAAGCAAAACATAGCCGACACGTAGCCACAAGCACTACGGTAAATCTTAGCAAATTTCCAAAATAACAGAAAAATATTTCATCTATTTTGAATGAGACAAAATTCTTTTATACACTATTAGTAATGTTTACAATTTCTTTTTTTAGATTTGCCTTATTTATTTACTCTATGGTTTTGTATAGTAAATAACAACGGCTGTTAATATTTATATTTGTTTTGAAAAAGAAAGTTGTTTACTTTCTGAAATCCAAGGCAACCTAGACTAGTAAATTTAACTAACTAGTTAATAGGTTAAAAGCAATTTCTGCCCAGTGCTCAGAATGTCAAAGTGAATAAACTCTGACTAAATAATTAAACTGAAATAACTTTAAAACGGTAGTTTCTTAGAGCGACGCGAGTTGTTTTGATTGATCGAGAAACGAAAAATCTACAATATTCGTTTATAGTAAAACTACAATTTTATTGGTAAAATCGAACTTTGAACAACACTATCTTTAATAGGATTATCCGATCTAGCTGGTTAATGAACTATAGGCTACCTAGATAATTGCAAAAGGAATATTTGTACCAAATTTGCTGTGACACAAAATGCAATACTCATCATACCAAGACGTCGTAAATAGACTCATATTTCCTTTTGCTAAATGGCTTAGACATGTATTCAACTATGTTATATTACATTAATTGCTACTAATTATTTATTACTAAAGACATTTGAAGACAAAAAGGACCCAATAGGGACTTGAACCCGGGTCTCTTGCTTGCCGGGCGATTATGCTGACCACTACACATCCGGCCCAACTATTTATGCCTTCAAATTTAGAGAAATACTTAAATTGCTAATAAAGAACACTAAGCACTTTTGAGAACTTTCAATTCGTTCGAAGTTTACATATTTGTGAGAATGATTTCATTCCAACTTGAATAAACAAGAACTTTTATCATATTTTGTTATATTTAGCTAACCTTTCCCATTTACACCTCCAAAAGTTTCTCTAGGTCAAAACTACTCGTTGAGACGAACTACTTGTACAAAGTTAAACAAAACGTTGTCCTTGAACGAAAACCTCACAACGTCAATACAGTTGAACAATAAACCCGAATATATCCCTTTATTATCCGGAGTTGATGGTTTTATTACATGTTCTAGTTCTTGTTGTGATTTAGTGGAAAGTTGATGAAGTAGCGCCGGACCACCCATGGACAAGGGGAGAGGTTTACAGCCACGAGGAGTGATGTGAGAGAAAATAGACATGCGCGCTCCTGGTGTATCGAACATGCACTTCGAGACGAAATAGTTAACATTGACCTAGAAAAGATTGTTCAAAACGTGATCTCGTAGTCCCCTGTTTCGGGCGCAATTGTTTGGTGTAGAGATATAAAAGTTGTTGTTCTCAAAGGTTGTCTCTAGGTTTGATTAAATCTTCTTTTTAGATCTTACTTTAGAATTAGCAAAAAACTGTTAAAGTTGGACAAAAATAGGCTTTTAAAATTTAAGTGTATTATATTTTTTCACAAGCAGGGTTTGTCTTTTTCGTGTATAAGGAGCATAGAACCAATCCTACCCTATCATATAAACCCGAATTTGTACGTTTCGGTTCTAAAACGGCGTCGGAAACAGGGGACTACGAAACCATGTTTTGCCACTTTTTGAGTGAGCGGAGCAAAGTTGGAATATCGCTACTACCATTTCTCTTGACTGGCAAGGTCAGCGGCACGCGCGACTCATCAAAGAACTGAGCCAGACAAGACATGGTGGAGTTAAATTATTTATTTCCATCATGGACAAGATAACCCTAGCAGAGCCAATGTTTTTGAAACAGAAGATAAACTTGGATTTCCATCTACCCTCGTCCACCGGAGAGAAATAATCAATACTCCGCTATTTCAGTGGTAAACATGGGTTCTTGCTTGATGACTAATCCTCTTAAAATCCCATACAGGGCCCCTCATCTGTTATCTAAATAAAACCGGTTTTATGTTGAAAATTTGAAAAAAGGTATCACAAAACATGGGTTGTCTAATGTTTGTTACTTTCATCTGAGACACTTTGTGAGATGGAACACCCAACGATCATCGATAGCAAAAGCACTTTAAACTCTTACGTAGTTTCTACAAAATACTCTGGACTGTTATGTTTTTAAACTTCGGGTTCTAATTGAGACTTGATGAGTAAAGTTAAACTAAAAAAGCGTCTTCTACACTTTAAATACAACGAATTTCTTCCTTAGTTTTGAAGGTTTCTATACTTATAGGTTGACATTGAAAGTTCTTTTAGAAATTAATTTAACGAAGACAAATTAGGAACAAATAGAAAAGCTACAAAGTCTGAATTAGAATAACCTAAGTTCTTCATTTTAGTGTACAACTATTTGTAAAATCTAACCGTTGCAATGGGCTGCAAAAATGTCTACACAAATTAGTTCATAAGTTCCACTATACAAGAGGAGATTTTCGCAAATGATGCCAACGCCCTAAAATATTTTAAACATTCGATTCCCATTAATCTTCTTAACTTTAAAATAGGTTAAATAGGATATCTTTTCCAACAAAGGTGGTTTGACTTAAACATTTATGTTTCTTACAAAATTACATAGCATTACCACTGTTAAACTTACATCCCCATTTTAACATCTAGACATGGATATTTTGATTGATTTTTTACACCTGTGGAAAAGAACTTAACATATTCTCTTCTAGTGTTCAACTCTTTCTCCAAGCTAAATCCACACTCGTCTCCCTAGAGACTGTAGGTTAAGTGCCATTTCACTGTTGTCTAGGCCCCTTGCCAAACAGCCTCTACACCTTTCCATCCATCTAAACCATAAACATAATCGTAACTTTAAAGTAATACCCAGCGCCAAAGAGTTCTTTTAAGTGCAGGTAGGATGTTCACAAATAAAGATTCTACTTCGAGCTCAAAATTAGTAGCGAATGCATTCCGCTAACAAATATACACCTCATCATACGTAAAAAAACACTCATCACACTCACCCTTCATTCCATATTCACCTTAAAATACCCTCTAGGAGAGGTCGGTGTCTCAAATCAAAGTAAAGTAGGCCTAAAGTATACAACACAGAGACACTTTTTCGTCGTTTGTCTTATGACATAAAATCAAAGCTCTGGTAATTTACGCAACACTTTCAGTTACTACTCTTGTATCTCGTACTCTACAATTTCTAAGAACAACATAAACTGTGCTCTGATACCGTATAACCAAAAAGGTTATGGTAGGTAGATGCCCCATGGCTGAGACGGGAACTCAACATAGTTGAGACAGCCCACGCACAGATTGCGCTGCGAGCGCTGTCTCTCGCTGGCTCGAGAGTTTGTCTGATGTCGATGACTGAAATGTGACCAAGTCGTGGCTCTAATTTAGATTCTTAAAAGGATTCCCTCGCAGCGCATTCTGTGCGTGGGCTGCCTCAACTGTGTTGAGATTCCTGGTTCAGCCGTGTGGCATCTATGCGTTGATTACCTACCATGACATTGTCTTTGGCGTAACTTACATACCCTTCATTACTAAAGAAATTTGAAGACAAAATGTGAGGATGTATCTTCAAATTTCTTTAGTAATAAATTATCTATTTAGTGTTTAAATACTAATTAAGATCTAACATACGCTTCATCGTTACTACGGAATGGCCGCGTCCATTGTTTACTTTCTTTACTAACGACACAATTAAAGCAATAATTGAGAGTCACTTAGAGCTAATGTCCGCGCCTATTTGGCAATAGCCTACCTTGGAGCAGCGGCTAGGTGTTAGTTGAACATCTTACCGCTACAAGCGCTGCTGGCGTCTGGCCAATCATCCATTACCTGGCCGACAACATAGCCTATAGCGTTCAGTAGGCTAACTACGCAGTCGGTCAAACCTCAGCTTTAATTACTGTACTGTATTTACGAAAATCTATACTGTATCAAATGACACTTATTAGGTTTAAAGTGAAATCACTGCAAGAGTAAAAGAAAACTCGAATGAAAAGTTTTAGTTCGATAATTATTATCTGTTATCGATTTATTTATTTGATTATTAACTTGGTAACCGAACGTAGAGTTTGTAATTATTGCTATCAGTGTACAGTACTTAACCTCAAATATGAGTCCTACGTACAAACCTAATATTCACCGTGTGAAAAAACTTTCATCCCACTTCTCTTATGTGAGTGTTCCCGTAACCGTCTTAATAACTTTGGGACTTTCGGTTTGAATCTTCACAAGCTTTAAATGATTAACTTTCTGCTAGCTATATACAATCGGATATTATACCTTTGGTTGAATGTCAAATAATAGTATATTTCATCACTATGTCCTAAAGTGAAGCTATATTAAAAGATCAAAAGATAAAGATACTCTTATAAAGATCGGTAAAATTATCTTTATCTCGCTAGGGAGAAAACGATCATCAAAACAAACCTCGATTTCCTTTGGAATAAAAGCGAAACTTAACTCGTCAATACAGCTGAGTCATAAACAGCTGTTCTTAGAGCAAGTTGACAATAAACGCTTTGCTGCTTTCAAATAGCTCAATGGCGTTTTTCATTTTGGTTGGGTTTAATTACTTTTTTCTCATTTCTTTCACGTTCGCGCTATTTGGACACACCTACGCTTCATAGTGAAAGGTACACACAGACTCTACAAAACAAGCCTACACATTGACACAAACTTAGCAATGCTCCAAAGCTATGACGGATTCGAGTCATTTGTCCGTCTTTAAATTCAGCCTGTTAGAAGAACCTTGAAGTACAAATCCAGCAGCAGTTGGCAATGAAAACACAACAGCCGTGTTCACCTCTGTTAAATCCGTTCTACTCTCGGGAGAGGTTAGGTTTTGTGCCATTTCACTGTTCTAGTTCTAGATTTTACTTGACTAGGCCCTGAGCCAAACTGTCTTACACCTTTCAATCCGCCTAAACAATAAACATTACCATTACTCTTAGCTGTTGTTTCAGTGTGTTCGTGTATGAAATTGACCCGAAAATGGTTAGAAGTAGAAAAACTTGATGCTTGAGGCTTGATGAAATGAAAATGTTTTGTTTCGGGCGATTTAAAATTATACAAGGTGAGTTTTAAATGCCCCCCCTACCTTAACTATTTTAAACCCTTTGAGAAATTTTTGTATAGGATTTTGAAGTTTGTATTGACGTATTTTGCGTCAACCCAAAGTTTTAAATACAAACCCCTCCTTTGTGGCACCTCAAAAGTAAGATAATTTTAAAACAAATTCAACGACGCAAAAAACGTTATCTCGACTCGTGTTTTTGTAATACTTATTTAAATATTGCAAGAAGTCAAGCTTGCCACATTTCACATACAATTTTTTTCAATTACTAATTTCGTTGAAAATCTTTTGAGGGAAATACTACAACCATATAACATAATCCCAAAGGGTATTTTAAAGAAAAATTTGTCATAAGAAGTTTTTTGAGTAAAATGTAGCGTTTTAAACCTGGTTTCTTGTAATTTTAAATCATTTTTACGAACGAGTCAAGATGAAAACCTCTCACTCTTATGAAACTAGAGGCAGGGAAAACTAACGAACTGGGAGACACAGAACTACAGTTTATGAACGTTTGCCTTCTCAGGTAGGAGGATCAAAAGTGCCTCAAAAGCTTTTAAAACTCGTCTGAAATAATTTGACCGTAGAAGCACTTTATAATACAGACGAGTTCATGGCACATGACTGGGAATGGTCACATGGGCTTGATGGGTTCAATTCGAATGAATGAGAGAGTGAATGCCAACAATGTATGTCTAATTGGAATTTCAACATTAGAATTTGTGGTTAATTTTAGCTTTTTCAATTACAGGAATTGACGATTGCATAACATTTACAATGATAACGCAATAAACAATTTATTAGCGAATTTTCTTTGAAAATAGAACTATTCATGTCTCTCGAAAAATAGAACGAAACGTCGTAGAAAGATGCGGTTTGCAGTTTTTGCTTCCTAACACTTCTTGAGTCAAAAGGCAAAACTTTATATATTATTTGTGTGTGATCACGACCTTATCGGATCGATTTTCACGAAATTTGGAACTTGGTTCCTTTTGCAAATCTCTGGGTTCAGTTCGTTAAAGCAGCTTTCGGATCATACCGTTTCAAAGTTATTTCTGATGGCCAATTTCTTTGACATCCAGAGCACTGGACATAAATTAAGCTCTCATATAATTTACTAGCCTACGTTTCCTTGGATATAGATAGTGAACAGGAAAAGTTTGTCTTGTTTAACAAAGTGAACTTAACCACTCAACCTCGACCTTTACCTAGCGTTACCGTATAGTCACATTACAAATGTAAGTGGTGACTGCAAGGATAGTGTATAAAGGAATGTCGTCTAATTTAAAATAGACAAAAGAAAACTTGTTCTGTTTTATTAAAAATTCGCTTAGATTCACAGTAGCGCTCGTGGCTACGTGTCAGCTTTGTTTTATTATATGTTATTATAACAAGTTGGTTTTAACCTCTTCAAGAAAGGCGCGTACTTTTACTGGTACCGTGTAAATTTCAACTTAAGAGCTGGCAGCAACTTTGTATCACATTCACACGTCTAGACGAAGCTAATCCCCTCACGTAGTGCCGTAAAACTCCGTACAGAATGCGTTAGTGTCGTCATCATATGTTTGGTGCCTTAAGCACAGTGGAGTACGCAGTAAAGACTAAGAGTAATGGAGTTCTACAGGCCATTTCAAATTAGTTCGTCTCAACTCTTCCACGTGAATTTAAGTTGCTGATAAGTTGCAACGAATATACAAGTGAGATTATTTAAATTGATTTTTTTATCCCGTTGTCAGACAGGTGTGTTCCGCGCTCTTCCAGTCATGTCCCATGAACTTTTCCACACTATAAAATGCTTTTTCTATCAAGATTTTCGTAGGCAAGTTTTCACGGTTTTCGGCGTTTGGGCACTTTGGATGCAGTTTGGCAACCGGTTGACAAATTGAACTCCTATCTGAGAAGACCAACATTCACGAACTACCGTTCTGTGTCTCCCAGTCCGGTAGTTCTACTTTTATGGTATCGCATTTTGAATTGAACAGAAAACAAGATTCGAGACTATAAAGGCAAAGTGCACTCATCATTAAAATAGTCAAAATATTTAGGGCTCATATTCTTGAATTTGAATGAATAAGTAAGTCTTTTAGGTCTATTTTATGTGTAGTCTGTTATGGAACTATTGACTCTTAAGACCCAACCGACAAATCATTTGGAACATAGCTTAAAAGAAAGGCTGTTTCTAGTAACATTTTTAGTATTATGTTTTGCAGTGTTACTAAAGGATCATAAATTTCTGATTTCCACTAAAGCTCGCACACTGCTTGATATAAAAGATCTCGATACCTCAAATACCAGTAAAAATTACAATTAAATAACGCTTTTTGAAAGCTCTTCTACTTTCAACCAGATAATGAATTATTTTGAAATCAAATTCGAATTAAATTCATTTAATTCAGAATTCACTGATCTGACTTTAATTTAAGATTCAAACAAACTCATTTTCTTGCGTATATCACCACAGATAGTCTAACATTGTTAGTTTATCTCTGGTATCACCAACGAGAACTAAACAATCTGTAGAAAAAGTGAAATACGCGCAAGCAACATTGTTGCCTACAAAGTGAGTGAAAGTGCATAAAGTACTCTGCGTAGCCTAATTATCACAGCTGATGTGCTTTTGGCGGGAAACTTACACGTTTTGGCGCCAACAGCGACTTTAACTCGTCATACACTTCAAACCTTACGACCGACACTTGGAGGAGTTTGATCCGTGGTTATATTTAGTAGTCTTCAACTACGTCAATGAATTGGACTGGAAAACAAGACGACCTTCAAAACACGTTGTTCTAACAAATCTGAAGAAAAAATCCATATGAACAAAAAAACCCGTATGGTACAATAAATAGTGGGAATAAAAATATTTACGATTGTAGGCCTGAAGAACGTATACTTAGATAAACACTCGATTCTAATCTATTACTATTAGTATTTCGGTTAGGGTTGTCCGGAGTGTTGAGATCTCGGAATCTGTCTGAGGAAAATTCAATTTTTTGAATATTCTTAGTGTGTGGAGGGTGGAAACGAATAAAATTATATAGATTTTTTTGGGTTTTGAGGTCCCAATTCCCATGTTATATTTCTTTTTGTAAGTAAATATTTATTAGTAAATATCAACAGGATTTGTTTGAAACTCGACACATAGTTGTATAACATCTAAAGACCCCTACTGATTTTGGGGTTTGGGGGCACAATATATGGATTTGGGGAGGGGTTAAAGGGGGCAAGAAATAAAAAAATCATAAAAATCGATGTGGGGTATAAAGGAATATTATGCTGTTTCAAAAATATATTGTTGTCACAAATTGTTTGGGGAAGGGGGTTAAAAGTGGGGGTAAAACGTTGAAAAATCATAAAAATGGCACGACATATAATCATATAAAAATAAGCCATGAGATAGGCCGGCGGGATTAGCGAGTTTTACAAAGCGGGCACCGAGGCTGTAGGCCGAGGTGCTTGACGAGCGTCCCATGGCGCAGCTAGTAATTAAATAATTGTGTTCCCTAAGTTAACTATCAAACCAAATTGAAAAAATAGCCAAACCACTACGGTGAATCTTAGTAAATTCTAATAAAACAGAAAAGTTTTTATTTATTAATTTTGAATTAGACGAAATTTTGTATACGCTATTAGTAGTTTTACAATTTCTTTTTTAAGATTTCTTTATTTACTCCATGATTTTGTATGGTAATAAAACAACAGCTGTTGATGTATTTGTTTTGAAATAAAGTTGTTTACTTCCTGTGCTCTAGGAAACCTAGGCTAGTAAATTATATGACGGCTGATTTATTTGAATTGTTGGTTATTAAATATACAGTGATTTTTACCATTATGAACAAAATAATTAATTTTTGCCCAGTCCTCTGAATGTCAAGAATAAGAAATAACTAATTAAATTAAAATAACTTTAAAACAGTAGGCTCTAGAGTTGTTTTGATCAGCGTAGAAAGTAAAACTCTACTTTACAGGGTGAACTTTGTATTCATTCATGAAAACCGGACCAAAATGCGGCTTGCAGATTGGTCACTCACACACGCACACACACATATATGAATAGCTCTGTGTTCAAAGAAAATTCGCTAATAATAATACGATTTTTTGTAATTACTATATTTTTAAAAATTGTGCTTCTAACAAGATCGTAGCAAGTTGATTATGTGATACGTTATGCAAGCATTTGAACTTTGAAGTGATAGAAAACTAACAATTCCACGCATACTCTCTTAAGAACGTTCTTCACTAATTTTGACATGAAATTTTCATCGCTTCAGTGTATTATTTATTTTGTTTTAATGTTAAACTGTTCAGGGGCAAACAAACATTTTGAAAATATACTAATACGTTTTTTAAGCTAGCTATAAGCCTAAAAGGAGTATAAGTTTGTTGCTGCCCAACTCAATAAAAAATCCACTTATTTATATTTTTAAAATTTTCATTTGGTGGTCCACAAACTAGCATATTAAGTTTTCCCAACGTAAAGTGTAAATAGGTGTGATTAAATTCATTAGGGTATTGTTTGCCGACACCTCAGCTTGGGGGAGGATCGACGGTGTCGGCACCTAGCGGCAGACGTCGCAACTAACAAGTGGCGTGCTGACGCCAGACCAATTGTGCGACCCATCAATACCAATAAACAAAGCATTAGAGTGTGGGAGGGGAGGAGAGGGATACTGTAGCCTACAACACTTGATCCCGCTATTCTACAAGGCTAATCTCAGCTCCAACTGTCGTCTGTCCCGAGCGTTCTTACCCGCCTAGGCCTACGAGGAATTCATCTCGATCAAAAATTCTCATGTCGACCACGAGTGCTCAAAATTGTCTTCATGCACATACAGGGTGAGTTTTAAATGTCTCCCCACATTGATTTTGAAAAAGGAAATATTTTCAAAATCCTTTTGAGGGAATTTATTTTGGATTCTGAAGTTTGTTTTCACGTACTTTGCGTCACTCACCTTCCAGCTAAAATCCGGGAGAGGGCCCCCAAATTTTTTAAATACCCCTCCTCTTGTAGCAAATCAATAGAAAGTAAGTTTCAACCCAGTCCCCCTGGCGATGCAAAGAGAATTTTTACACTTCAGAAACGGGTAGTCAGAATTATCAATAAGGGTCATTATTTGGCTCACTGTAAACACATCTTCAGACAACTTAATATATTCACTATGTCATCTGTATTTATTTAAGTAACTTAATGGTAGGAAAAAACAGATATTTTCACTCTCAACTCGGAAAATGGAAATCCGCCCCAAAATCCTAGACAGTCAAAACAATTTTCCAAATCTCGAGACAACAACACTAAAGCAAAACGAGGCCTTCTATTTGCATCAATAGAAGTATTCAATAAGATTCCAAAAACAATACGGAATGTCGACACTCTCGCCGCCATCTTGTACTGGCTTAACGGATTCCGCGGTTTTTTAACATGTTTACTATGGTAACATAAATGTCTATACCGGTTTTTATTGAAATCGAATCATAAACAGTCTTTATAATTCCCAACCCCCCATTTTAGGGAGGGTGCCCCCCTAAAGAGCACTATCAGTGTAATCTCCCGCTTACAGGATATTCACTAGGATTACGGTAGCGCTAATGGGTTCGCATCTACTATGTTTGTTAGATTGTTCTATCTCGCGATGTTGAAACCCGACAGAGGGAAAATGACTCATTCGTCACGTGACTATATTTAACCGATCAGCTGATTCCACATTCTTTGTCACTGTCGCTCAGCTGTTGTTTAGAAACATTTGTTGCCAACAGGAGAACAGAGGAACGGAATGTTTTCTTTGTAGAAATTTCTTGTTTAATAAATGTTTAAAGTCACCTTTCACCATTGAGGTAACCTTGGTAAGATATCCTAGAGCAGACAATACATCATGAAACAACTAGAAGAATATATTTGATTTTTTTTTTTTTTTTCAAAAAGTTTACAAAAATATTATAGGTTTTGTTTGATACATCAGTTAGTAACGTAAAACTGCGATCTTTTTGTTTCCATTTTCCACCCTCAAGTCAGAATACGTTTTATACTTACGCATTTAATAATACCAAAGATTATTGTTATCGTAGGTAGATAGCGCATAGATGCAGAATCATTGATATCGGACAAACTCGAGCATGTGGAGCCAAGGAGGAAGAAAGACGGCTCGCAGCGCATTCTGTGCGTGGGCTTCCTAACTATGTTGAGTTTTCTCCTTCAACCATTTGGCATCTATGCGCTATGTATCTACCATAAAATTATCTTTGATGATACTCACTACGAGTCCTAATTTGGATCCAAACTGGCTACTGGAAAGTTTTCAAACTGGCAAACTGGCTTGGTAGTTTGAAAGTCGTTTATTGGGTTAAATTTAAATAAAAACAGGTAACGCTTAACTGCGACTCACACTTTTACTTATGAAAATGGTAGTATATAAAAAATCAATTAGTCTATTACATGTCATGGCTTGAAATGTATACAAATGAACGACAAGCTCAATCAGAGTTATTCGTTAAATCTGGGCACGTTTAAAGTCTCAAGACAGAAGGCAAGGCGAGAAAGTTAAACCATCGACTGCCGGAGAGCGGAAAGAATTCCCATTAACAGTTAAAGAATGTCTGCAAGATCCAGACAAAGTTAACTACTTCTCTGACTTTGTCGTGGATCTCCGCAGTTGAGTCAATCTGGTCACCTGAAGAGACTTTTATACCATAGTTACGTCAAGGTAAAACCAGGCCGACACGCAGCCTAATCGCTAAAGCACCGCCGGTATGATTGAAGCGAATTTCCCTTAGCAATTTAGTGGACCCGTAGCGGGTTGGAATCATGCGCGACTCCGGAGCTGATCACTCCGCTGGCGCGGGTTCGATCCCCGCAGTCACCACTTACATTTGTAATGTGACTTTACGGTAACGCTAGGTAAAGGTCGAGGTTGAGTGGTAGAGAGGTCTTTGTAGTCCTAACTTTACCTCGTTAAACAAGACAAACTTTACCTTTTACCTGTACCTTTAATTTGTTATCAATAGATCCTCAATATTATCCTCAATAGATATCAATACAGAACTCCTCCATGGCTACACCATCCGGTTGAGTCCAAACAAAGTTACGAAGTCAAAAATTATGTTCCAAACATTTCTCTATATACCTTTTTTCGAGCATCGTTGCCTGGACGGTGTCGTGCTACTTCCCACCATCAAGGGTTGATTCTAGGAATCATCTACCTGTCTCAGCGCAGGTATACCTGCCCGTTGCGTGGCGGTGATGTCGTACAATGTTCAACATTCCATTGTCGTTTTATTCGGAGGTTAATTTGTATTTTATAGCGGTTTATTCCAAACTTTGTTAATATCATAGTTTTGTTGTTAGCGCAAAAGTAAAACTGCAGCGGCTTGCATCTTTTAAACTACTTGCATGTTTTACTACCAACTCAATTAGTTTTCTTTATTAAACTTCTTTGTGGTAAGACAAACAGAAAATGTATTATGCATTTTTTATTTAAATAATTATATAAATTACATCAGTGACGGAAAAAATACGTTTTGAAAAATCTATGTGCGTTTATTAGAGATGCAACATTACAAGCCTCGGAAGAGCAAACTACTTTTTACATTCCATTTTAGATAACAGCCAATATTGAGATTTTTTTAAGTACTTTAAATAGCGCCCTTTCGGCCTCACATGAAGACATTAAAAATAATGTGCCCCACGTCAATCTTGATCATTTCGATGGAATCGCCCTTTCGGCCTTGTCAATCTATAGGGCAGAATCTATACAATGCATCTTTCTTATTTTTCGTTGATATATACAATTTACACGTAAAAGTTCTGTTCATGATGGCATTACTACTCAAACTTTGCTATATAAGCGAGTAAACGGAGATATTTTGAAATATCTGATTCTAAATACTTTTACAAGCACTTTCTAGTTCTGTTGGCTATTTATCCGTATACTTCTTCTTCCTTTTTCTTGTGGAAGATTTGCGAACAAGGCGCAAACATGGGTAAGAGGTTACTAGCCTGTCTGCCAATTACCTGGAATCGGGATCTGTCAACCTTCGTCAAAGTTGGTGGGAAGTAGCAAGTAACACGGAATCGCCTGGACTAGCTACTTGGAATAAAGCTACGAAAGGCTCAAGGTTAAGAGTGCGCAGTAGTGGCTGTGACCTTGAATTTCGCCCCGAGCAATTTAAAAACACACATTTTCTCGAGACACTTCACGCCTACAGTTTTCATGGGATTTGTATGAAATAAAGTTTGTTTTGAAGTTCGTTAATTGTTTTAGAGACTCTGCTGAGCCGAATTTCCATTTCATCTATACTATTAGTATTTCGGTTAGGGTTGTCCGGAGTGTTGAGATCTCGGAATCTGGCTGGGGTAATTCAGATTTTTTTGAATAGAAATGGTCCTTAGTGTGTGGAGGGTGGGGGAAACGAATAAAATTATATAGATTTTTTTTTTATTTTATGGTGTTTTGAGGTCCCCAATTCCCCATGTTATATATCTTTTTTTAGTAAATATTTATTAGTAAATATAACATTTGTTTGACTCGACACATAGTTGTATACCATTAACCCAAGGCCCTACTGATTTTGGGGTTCAGGGGCACAATATAAGGATTTGGGGGGGGGGGGGGTTAAAGGGGAAAGAAATAAAAAAAAAATCATGAAAATCGATGCGGGGTATAAAAAAGGGAATATTATGCTGATTTCAAATATATATTATTTTTTATCAATATATTTTTGAAACCAATGAACCAATGTTGTCTAGCAAATTGTTTGGGGGGAGGAGGGGGGGTTAAAAAGTGTGGGTAAAACATTAAAAAATCTTAGTTATGTCCAAACAAATAAAAGCGCATGCACGAGGCGTGTCATTACAACAAAGCGGCACCGAATCTTGGCCGTAGGTAGCTTGCAGCTAGTCTTTTGTAAACTGTGACATAAATCAAAATTGAGGAAACTTTGCATTTGAATTTCTTGTTTTTACTAGTAAACTAGTAAAATCTTCGAAAATGTGGTCAGCGGAGTCACTGCATAACATTGTCATCTTTCGAATAAAAATTGTTTTACTCGTATTTTAGTTTACAAAGTCAGATAACAATTATGGAAATTGTGTTGACTAGTATTAAATGAATGAATATGATTTATTAGTATGGAATGTATGGATGAATAACACAGTGACAAATTAATGAAGCCACTTATTTCAAACAGATCTGATGGAAATGTAGTCGCGAAGTATCTCAAGCAAATTCCTCTTTTACTTTGTTCTTATGGGACAAAAACAAAATGGCCGACAGGTACTGTGGCACTCTTAAAATGGTCAGAGGATTTATTGGTCCTATAACTTCACGTCTTCACATGAGAGACCATATTACGCCAACTTCGTCTGTAACTTCTCCCGTAATCCATCATCTACGAGTAACGCACAAAAATAGCCACAGACCAGGAGTGAGGAGCCAGGAGGTGAGGAGGGATGAACGACTAAGTCAGTTTCTGACAAGAGCCACCCTAGACAGGTTAATCCACGACATGGAAAGTGTTTCAGCAACGCGTCGCTAGGCGGCAGCACCTGTTCCTTGTTTATACCACACATACTCACAACACACACACACAACACTACGCGCCGCAGACGGAAATAATTCACAACTCGCGACTACAAGATGGATAAAAGGCGATAGATGAAAGTCTAAAAGAGGCCTTTTGTTAGTTGTAAGAAAAATCATACTGGCCTACCTTAGACATGGCTTAAGAGTGCGCAGTAATGGCTGTTACCTTGAATTATACCCCATAAGAGCAATGTAAAAACACGGCTTTTCTTGGGACACTTCACGCCTAAAGTTTTCATTTGATTTATATGAAATAAACTTTTTTAAAGTACATGAATTGTTTTAGTGACTCCCCTGAGCCGAATTTCCATTTTGTCTTTTATTTAACAGTGAAATATATCCAAACATTGAAGAAAATTTGTATTTGGATTTCTTGTTTGTACTCGTAAACTAATAAATTTTCAAAATGTGGTCAGCAGAGTCACTGCATTACACTGTCATCTTTCAAATAAAACCTGGTTTCAAAAATGTGGTCTCAAGAAAACCTCACATTACACTCATCTTTCAAATAAGCTTAAGTAGGAAGTGTCTCACCTGTTT
Source organism: Matsumurasca onukii (assembly GCA_018831715.1). Taxonomy (NCBI): domain Eukaryota; kingdom Metazoa; phylum Arthropoda; class Insecta; order Hemiptera; family Cicadellidae; genus Matsumurasca; species Matsumurasca onukii. The sequence continues at coordinate 54,453,074 of CM032061.1, read as the reverse complement.
TACATTGTTCTTATGGAGCAAAAACCAAAATGGCCGACAGGGGCACTAAGATCAACAAAAGTAATATCATTCTCCATATACATGACATTTTACAAGACGCTTTGTTTGAAATTTTTTTGAAATGACGGAATTTCTGAGTTTGACATATTAGCTAATTTTCCAATGTTGTGTTATGTTTTAGTGTACTTTTCACCTGAAGACGGTATCGGATTCAAAATTCCGAAACGTCTTCTTAATCACTAACGATGGGAAACGTCCGCAGTAGTTGTTCAAACTAGGGTTTTATAGCACAATATTGATTTTTCTTCAATATTGAATAACATTGACATATTCAAATTATTTTACCATACCATGTGGAACAAAAGTTCAAGACACTAAAAACGGATAACCATTTTGAATAAAAGCACAGTAATATGTGCTGAAAATTGAAGTCTCTCAAGGAGGTGATAAACTGTCATAATTCCAGAGGCGTCAAACCCTTCTATAATAGAGATAGAGGATAGAGCGAATCCCACCCAGGGCACCACTTGTAGCATGGAGCGAAAACTGCACATAATGATTAAAGCTGGTTTATGTACTTAAATAAGTAAATAAACAAACTAAGTGTACAAACTCGTCTCCGGAAGCATAGATCTATTGAGGCTGCCACATATAAAATCTAAAACCTGTACTTTCGTCAAACAATTAATTTTAAATTTCAAACTACGTTTTCCCATAAAGAAAGAAATTTTGTATATATTTTATTATTTTAGTTGTTTTATTATATTTTATTTATCAAGGACGTTTTAAGTAATTTATGCTGCAGTATTAATGTATCTATGCATGCTTCCAGGGACAACAATTTCCCATTTTCCCACACTCAAACCTGAAAAAATGTTTTCAAAACTTCCTCGCGTTAAATTTTCTATTCCGTCAGAACATTGCTCCGGCTCTATCCGACTCTTAAGTGAGTATGTAAAAGACAAAAGCTTCTTTTCAAAAGTGTTATCGATGTCAAGTTAAAATGTAGTGCGGTTTAAATATAAATTAAAGAACTACGCCTTTGGTTACCAAATCGTGAAACAAACTTAACTCTCAACCTCTTACGGCACATCCACCGTAAGAGGCACAAAGTGTTCACAGTTGTCAAGGGCTGATGAAGGAGTGATGAGATGACACAGGGGTTGCTGGGTTTGGCAGAGAGAGGAGGGGGTTATCTTGGTTTCCGGTCCATAGCCTCTCAGGTGTTTGTTATCAATACTCTTATCACTGATAGACTTCACTACCTTTCTTTATAAATTGTAAGAGTCGATGACGCTGCTTCACTACTTCAGAACCTTTTATATCTTCAACGTAGTCTTTTATATTGAAATCACCTGTGATACATATTTGATGTTTATCCACGTAAACGTAGGGATTTATAAGAAGTATGTGTAAATAGAAAAAATCAAGGGTTCAATTTAGTGTTCCCCATGTACGTAACAATAAACTATACTTTTAAGTACCGTGAATTAAATCAGTAATAATTGACCCATACGAAGAAGTTAAAATTAATAATCAGTTCTACTTATGACACATAAATGTTTTTTTTTTAATTTGATAGGTAGGCCTACTGTAAACTTTCAAGAAATATTTTTAATATTATTGTTGTTGCTTACTAAAAAGAAAAAAATGTTTGGATCGAACCAGGACATTTCCAAAGACATACGAGTATTTAAACATTTTGTCTTCAAATTTCTTCAGTATTATAGCTATTTAGCGTGTATACAAATTAAGATCTATAATATTAATTATCTACAATATTACTGTCTAAGCTCTATCATCTGTTCTTATACAGACATCTACAAACATTCGAACTGACTAATAGACGTACATTTTTTTAAATTGGGAAATAATTACGTTGTTGATTTTAGAGCCATCATTTAACTTTTGGAAGTGCTGGATATAAATTTATTTATCAATAATTAATAATCAAAATATAAATTATATAAACAGTCATATGGCACAGCAAAGGTCGTTTATAACATTGAAGAATATAAGCAAATTCAGACCTAAGAAGAAGCTGGCAACCAGTCCTGAAGAAGTCATTTCGATAGTGTCACACTGTCACAGCCAATGAGAACATCAACAGTTAACATCCCTGCTCCAATGAACGGTTGGCAGCCCTGTGACCAATAAGATAGCAGACAGCAAGAATCTCAGTTTCAGCTAATCAGTGACTGAGGATGGTACTCCACAGCAATACCGAAATATTTCAAGCAAATTATAATGACGTTTTGACGAGGTGTGAACCGGAAGAATTGGATTATACCTGCTATATATTGATTATTTTACGCAAAAATGTCACTTGAGACATCATTGTATTTATTTACAGTCCATTGTTTACAGTCTACATTTTGATAGGAATATTGTCGTCACTCTATTTAAAAATAATAAATAAACAAAAGTTATGGAATTAATAATTTAAAGAACATATTACGTTTTTTTATTAATTGATCTTTTGTCAAATGTTAAACCTGTACAAGCGGCTCTTGTATATTCCGGTATTCTCGCCGTGAACGTGGCTACAAGCGCACAACTTGCAGCGGGCCTGCTTCGGCAATATTTTTTTATAAAAGAAAATATTTTTCCACTTTTTGACAAGTATGTAAATTTAAATATGCCATTTTAGAGAAATGTTTTAATGAATTTTATGAACAGTCTGTTTTTGTTTTTTTTTAGTCGACGCCATTTTCATGCTGGGCAGAAAACGGTTTCATTGAGCAAAACGCTATTGCTAACTGAATACATGTATTATAAAATGTCATGTATAGTTTTCTCTCAATTTAAAAACGGTATTTACAAAAAACAAATTTAAAAACTGTCAATTTAAACAATGAGTTTTCTTGTCCTAACAGCCCAGAGTAAAGTGCACCAGCTTGTAGACAATGTGGAAATGGGTGCCGGAGACGGTGGCAGAGGGCAGACAGACGACAAGGGATAAAATCGAAGTCGGGGAACCCATAATGAGCCGAGATGGCGACATAAGAGTGAGGGAGGGATCAAAAAGGGAGGGGAAGTTAAAGGTGTCACGCACCGGCAGGTTGAATCGATCTCGGCCTCATCTTACCTGTGTCGGGCATCTCGGCGGAGAAACGACAGTAGTGGAGGAATGGCGGTTGAGAAACACGGTAATAATTGTCCAAAAATGATAAAGCGAAAGGAAATTTTTATTTTGTTTTTTTCGTGAAAATTTTAAGAATACACTTCTTTTTATATATGAAGAAATAAGTAACTGATGATGGGTTGTAATTTAACCCGAAACTAGTTCTGCCAAACGACGTTTTCCAACGTTGGCTTTTAAATGCAAGTACCTAATTTTCTACAAGACGGTGTAGAAACATTTATTTGTTATACTTCTAAAATTTAGAACTATGTATTATGATTAGTTAATGGTACAAAACTCCTCGATCGTAAGGTACACTAGGCCTATTTCAAAGTGTTTATACAAAAGTTCGTCCCTAAACTGGAAATTTAAAAATATTACTTTTCAAGCACTTGTATTTACAATTCCGAAACCTAGTAATGTATGTTTATTATAAAGAAAAACGAGCATGTCTAGTTGTCTTTACATACTGAGGCAGGAAAGTCAACGAAGTTGAGGCAGCCTACGCACAGAATGCGCTGCGAGCGCTGCCGTCTCTCTCCCCCATCGGCTCCATGTGCTCGAGTTTGTCCGAAATCAATGTCCTCAGAATTTACCTAATCGTAATATTTAAAGATTTTATCGTAAAGATTTCCAAGAACAACCTAACCTTGCTTGTGCGTAAAATTCTCTACTTGAGACTCCTTGCAGCGCATTCTGTGCGTGGGCTGCCTCAACTATGTTGAGTTTCCTGCCTCCATTATGTGACATCTATGAGCTAACTACCTACCATAACATTGTCTTTGGATAACTAAAGTTCAATTGATCGATATTTAGATCTAATATTTACTACCGTTTATCATTGATAAACGTATTACCTGACCTCATACACTAAGTGTATATCATGTCCTGGTTTATTCCACTAGATAAACTCTCTGGTCTGAGGGTGTCGAGTATGTACCCAGGTGCTTGTTTCTACGGCTTGACTTTAGTGGACTTTGACCTGTTCTTATCTCAGTTCCGCATGACTTTGTTCTGACACATATTCTCTGTTAACATGTCCGTTACTTCGCTTGCAACTGTTACTCATGTAAGGAACTGTGTTACCTATATATCTTGTTTTGGCTTTGAATAAATTGTCCTTTGGTAAAATTCCTGGTATTGAAATATTATTACGGACCTTTCTATCGTTTTTGAGTGAACGAAAGGTAGATAACAGGGATCCGAAATCTAACCCCGTCCGTTCTGCGCCACTGTAAAGGGTGGTTATAAAAAAGTATGTAATCTTTACAATATGAAAACCACCTCCTTGTTGCAAAACGTTAATTTTCAACGTAAAATTTATTTTTTATTTTACAGTTGAAATACAGTACGAACACACAAGTTATGAAGGTAAGAGCGGTGCAAGTAGTGGGGGGGCTTGAGAGGTTACCGGAAGTGGTTGACAGTTGATGTAACCTGTGACGTAACGACCCATTGTTGCCACTTCCGGTGATCGATGACGTCATTGTCCTCCCCACCCCTCCACCACTTAACCTTCCCCTACATCGCTTCCGTCTGAGAACCTGAGAATTGAGAAAACTGCGCTCCTTTTTGATTCCGTGTGTTAGTTATTATTACTTTTGATCGAATTGCGAATGTCATTTTTTTCTAAATAATATTGATTGTACCGTTTTAATGTTCGTATGTATGTATACACAATGCTCAAAATGTACGATATCGAAGGTTAGTGGTAAATATTTTTAGTTTTTATTGTGAGTGTCTAGATAAACACTGTGTGTGTTTTCTATCTAAATTTGCATTTGGATTTTTTAAGGAAACATTATACAGAGTGAGTTTTATATATCCCCACCACACCTTAACTTTTAAAAAGAAAAACTTTTAAAACCCCTTTGGGAATGTTTTATAGGATACTGAAGTTTGTTTTGACGTACTTGGCACTACCCCCTTCCACACCCGAAATCCGGGGGGACGGCCCCCAAATTTTTTAAATACAAACCCTCCCTTGTGTCATTTTAAAAGAAATGGAATTTAAACACAAGTTCAACGACGCAAATCAAATTGTTTATCTTTACTCGTTTTTTTGTTATACCAAATTAAAGATGACGCAAATGTTGGTTTAAAACGCCACCATTCATACAGTTTGTTTTGAATTACAACATTTCCTTCAAAATACTCTTTGGGATTATTTTATAGGGTTGTGATGTTTCCCTCAAAATTTGGAGGGGCCCTAGCCCCCGGAATTCGTGTTAGGGTGGGTGACACAAAGTACGTCAAAAGAAATGCAGAATCCTATGAAAACATTTCCCTAAGGGTTTGAAAATATTTCCTTTTTCAAAGGTTAAGGTGGGAGGGGGACATTTAAAACTCACCCTGTAAATAATTTACACTTGCAGGGCTTAAAGATTATATATATACTTGTACAGCGTGACGTCTTTTCGAATGTCTACATATAATTTTTTAAGTTTAAATACTGATGACTTTTACTTACTTAGGGATAAGTGAAATACTGTACAGTAATATATATTGATGTTTGACATAGTGTAATATTGGTTTACTCTGATGATCCCAGTAACTAAACATTCTGCCTATTAGGGCTGCCGAAATCATTGTGTTTTTAATTTTAAGCAAATATGTCAATAATGTATCATATTTTTATCCAATAAAACCGATGTATATAACTTGATAGACAAGATTTATTATAATACACCAAACCGTTCATTGCACACAACAGTTTCGACTACTACATAAGCGTAGTAAAGTGGAACATGAAGGGATGTTAAGAGGTGAGGGATGGGCGGGGAGGGGTTATAAGGTCAAACACCTGAGTGAAACAGAGTGGAACAGCTGATAAGTCAGGTCAAAGTCCAGTGAAACTGAAACCTACCCCCGACCCTTCATCCCTTAACCAACCCCCCCTTGACAGAACCACGTAGTTCTCAAGCACTAAGGATCGGTCTTGGGTAGGTTAAACTGCAAGATTCAACCACATTAAAAAGAAAACTGATTATTGTTTGCCAAAAATAAAGTATACCTCACGGTGGTAAATTGCATTAAGCTCTTAGGTACATCTGATAAAAATTTAAAATTTGAAAAATACAAATATAACTAGTAAGAAAATATCTTCCTCTATATTTTTATAAGAAGAATGACTATATCAGTGAAAGTGCACTTCCAAACATATGTTTAGAACTAATAATCCTTCAAATACTTTCTAAAATATCTTTTAAGGAATATTTAGATGAATTCTTGAGGGCTAAAATGACTTGAGCATACTACCATAGACGATATAAAAGAAGAAGAGGAGCTACAATATGACGTATTTTAAGTTTTCAAGTAGTTAATAAGGAGGGACGACGTTAACTTTAAGGAATATAGAAAAAAGGAAATATTTTAAAATCCCTATGGAATGTTTTTTGCCCTGATACCCCCCCCACCCAATAACCCGAGGGCCCCAAATTTTAAACACAAACCCTCCTTGAGAAAAGAAAGAGAATTAAATATTTAACGACAAGCAAAGAAAAGCTACTTTAAGTTTTAGAAATCAGGTTTAAAATGCTCCACATTGTTTGCCTCAACTTTTGAAAAAAAAGTTGTATGTGAAATATTTTAAAAACCTGATTTCTTGTCATCTGAATGTTAGATTTTTTATTGCATCCTGAAGTTAGTATTTGCCAAATTTTTCTTTTGAAACGCCACAAGAAAACCGGGGAGAGGGCTTGTATTTAAAATTTGCGTGGCCCTCCCCTTCCGTGGGTGGGGAAGGACCTGATGAATATGTCAAAACAAATTTCAGAATAAAAAAAATATTCCCTTAAAGGGTTTTAAAATATTTCCCTTTTTCAAAAGTTAAGAGGGGAGACATTTAAAACTCACCCTGTATACTGTCAAAAGTATGTTTACCTTTAAATTAAAAATGTCATCGACTTCAGATTTCAATAAAATCGACAGGTTTCCATTCAGAAGCATTTTAAAGAAAAGGCATGATCTTTGCCTATTGTACAAAACACCTATTGACAAAATTAATATTCTACAACAATTCTAATTTGTTGCTTCCTAATTTTAACTAGTTAATGAATTTACATAAAACACATACCAAAACAAACCAAACGTTTCAATACTAAAGTAAATTCAAATTAAACTGCGTACTTACGTTCCTAGAGTCTTTCAAAAATGTGTAAGAAGACATACCTGCAAAATAAAACAAACATTATTATTCTTAGTCATAACCAATACAGTACTAGATGGTAATTAAAATAGATGAGTTATAAAAATGTCAAACGTTTCAGAATGATAACCCACTTCTTCTGGTATTGAATGAAAAGTCGCCATAAACTGTAAATAAACACCTCGAGACCGAAGATTAATCAACCGTCTCAAAAGACGCTATAAGTTTCTCACTTGTCACAAGGGACAAGCCGAACAATTAATTAAAACTTCCTCTCGGGTTGTAAAAAGAAATTTAAAACTGGGGTAAGAATATATCTTCCCCAGGGGACAGCGTGAGGGGCTCTACCTAACACGGGGGGCGGGTCTAGGGGGAAGGGAGGGAGCAATAAATTTGTAAAAATTAGACGCCGTAGGAGCTCACCTACGGGGGTATAGAGTTTCTGGCAGTCGGAAGATGGATTTATTAGTGGAAGGTAAATAAACTAACTTGAATCAAAGAGGTTGATTCAGTAGTTGGGGAGAGTGTAAATTATACAGTAGGGGCTAGTTTAGGGTAGCTGTTACACGCACGGTGTACGGGGTTTACATTGACTTGTTCTAGAAAAAAATCGAGATTAATAATTCGACCTGTAGAGTGGCTACAAGGGTCCAAAATCGGGTCAAAAGGGCACTTCCGGTGTAAATTTTACTGCGTTATATAAAATTCGCTCAGATTCACGGTAGCACTTGCGGCTACGTGTCTACTGTGTGAGTTGCTTGCTTTGTATTAGAATTACTGTTATGCTTACTGACTAAAATTAATAAATTCCAACGCTATCTTCTAACGCCAACCAGTCCCTACCTGAAATTTTAAATAAAGGATTTAAGTATTTGATACTTAAAATGGTAAATTTCCGTGAAGAATATTCTTTTGGTTAGGATCGACCCACAAAAAGATGTCTACAACGTGTTCTTGATACGTGTTGCCATTGAATTTCCCAATCTCCTAAAACTATGCGTCTCATATTCCACTATTGAAAAACACGCATTTTCGTCCTGAGAAGTATACAATATAACAGTTTCTGATTATTCATTCTGAAAATTCATATCAGAGAATCACTCATCTTCTATTGTAGCCTATTAATGTCAAAAATGTGAAGCCTACACAGTCAAAAATAATTTACTCTTGAATATTTTTACCTCTCTTCGGAACAACACCCATCAATATACAAATGGAGAGAGACAACTTTTGAGGGGACAAAAGAAAACAGTTTAGAAAATCCCCCACTTGGGAGCGCTTCCGTGTTTTCTTCCACGCGATTCAATTCATATTTTCCACAAAATGTGTCTTGTTCCTTGTCGTACAATGTATCGTTTGGAAAACAGAACAAAAATACAAACAGGAAATATAAGATTTTCCAAATAGCGTGTAGAGCAGCGCAGCAGAAGCTATAACCGGCTGAGTCAAAAGTATGGATACACCCGGTTTAATTTTGAAATGCGTAAAGATAGACAAAAGAATTCAGGATACCTTTATGAGAAATAAAAGTAAATTTTTTAGTTAATATTTCAACACTGCCCATTGCCCCAAAATGGGAATTTATTCGGGGCAACTCAAGATTTTCAAACGGTAAGACCCATTAGGTGACACCTCATTTTAAAGGCCAGTGGTATAGTTCGTTAGGTATAGCATGGCCGGTGGCCTTGAGATTTCCTGCTGGCTGCTTATGGCCCTATAGCCCATCTCACCGGCCATGCTAAACATGACGAACTGTAACTAGAGCTCTCTATCGCAACCCAGTACAAAATGGCAGCTCATTGAAACAAATTAATGTACTGTGTAATGTATAATGAGTTTCCCAATAAATTACAGTATATAGCCTAAACCACAAATAAAAACACACCAGTGTATAGGCCTAATAATATTTTTTACTTTCTATAGTAGTATCCAATGGGGAATTTTTACAACTTGAATCCATTGAAGTTAAAAAATCTTACCTCATAAATCCAAAATACGGTATAGAATAATAACTGGAGATGGGTCAGCGTAAATTGATATTGAAAAGGGAATTCACCATTGAAAACAAGAACTAAGTATTATTGCCAAGATTTAAGACATAGAGACATGTAAACTTATTTTTTTAACAATGACAAAATTTCCAGTTTATGCAATATAAACTTGAAACAATTATTGATGTATATTTTAATATTCAAGATACCGCCAAAATCAAGCTTAGGCCTACTTCACCAGAAATGTGGATGTCGAATTACCAGCCCACCAAACTTCCTTGCTTGAAAAAGCTTCTTCGTATAGGCTATAAGGAAAACATACGAGGTAAACTCTTTTCGGAAAAGGCTCAATAATTGGTTCATTGACAAAGTGGTTAACAGTACTATTCCAGCAAGCACTGAAATCGTTTTCCCCCAGCATTTTACAGTAATGGTTTATTTCTTTATGTTATAAAGAAATTGGTCCATTACTACCACTCATCACACTCATCCTTCACCACATATTTGCCTTAAAATACCCTCATGAGAGTAGTCGGCATCTCAAATAGTGATTTAGTTATTTTAGTAATGTATATGCTTGTTTTTATTTCATAATTTATTTTTGGTTTTATTTATAGCCTTATACTTTATATCGTATAAACTTTGTTGATGTATGTTTATTTTTGCCATCTCTTAAGTGAAATAAAAATACTGTCTTTCTTATCTGTTTACAATTAGGTACATGTAATGATTTTAAAACTGGTTAAGTGTAGCATTATACCCACCGTATAGTTCGATCCACTATAGTTATATGTACCGCTGTAGTTTTTACTGCAAAAAGCAGGTTAACTATGTCCTACACTGGCTCTCTGAAAGAGGTTAAGGGTCCGCCTCAGTGGTCACCTCAGAGAAAGCCTGAATTCGTCCTCCCAAGAACACACTACACTGCGCATGTAACACTGGCTAAACAACGGACCTTCTTTCAACTGATGCTGCCTAACTGCCAAATCAAGCTCTTGCGTTTACGGCGGTCCGTTTTTCACTGTTCAAAATCATTTTTACATTAATAAACATTATTAATTTGGAAGCAAAAGGAGTTTTCTGGACACGTATATAAAGCCCAAATTCTCATAATTCGGTCAAAAGTTTCTCAAATAAACTTTAAAATATTCCAAGTTTTAGTGCTTTTCAACTCAGTTTTGTACACTTAAAACGCATATTTTCCAAAATAATGCTCTATACGATGTCAGAAAACTCCTCTAGCTTCCAAATATATCATGTTTATTAATAGGAAAATCATTTTAAAAGGTAAAAAACGGGCCGCTGTAAACCCTTTGATTGAAGCGTCTTCACACAGCTGAGGCGCACTCTTAAGATTTAATTCAGCCAGTGTTGTGTCGAGTGAGTTTCAGCCGACTGATAAATCGGCGATCATCATTTCACCGCCCGACTCCCGCGCTTTTGGCTCACTTTCCCGCCATTCTCCCGCCACCGCGCCAAATTGTGCGCAGCCTCTTTTGAAGTACTTATCTTAACTACCACTACAGTCTTGATACGCGCTTATTAAAGGCATTAAAACACTAATAATCTTTCATCTGAAATCACGTGTAAGGAATATTGACAAGAAATAAAACATTTAACATACGAACGTCATTAGTTATCATCAGAGTAACAGTTGCTAGAAATAGAAGTAGGCCTACTAGGTTATAAGAGGGAAGTTTGTTTACAGTAAGACCAAAACCCTGTATAACTGTGGACTCAAGGTCATGTTCGAAATTACTGCCATTTTTTACCTCTATTGTAGCCAGACGTAGGCTAGGTTAGGTTGAAAAAGTTTAGATATAGGTTAGATATTTGAAAGAGCCGAGTTTCAACAAAATTAATAATCACGTTCATTAATTAGGTCAATATATTTATGAATAATAATGGTCCGTATCATAGTAAAAGTTAGATCTTAAGCAAAGATCTTAAAGATCTGGAAGAAGATGACTTTAACACTTATTCATTTGATTTTCATGTCATTTGTACTATTATTTTATTGTTTAATTCTTTTATTTTAAAATTGTTTTTACTATTAAAAGCTGATTGGCAGCACACCTTCTTTTATAGTAAAAATAAAACTATTTTTAATTTTTTTAATTATATTTCGATCTTCTGAACAGAAACCCTCTTCAGATTACAAAAATAACAATACAAACAATTATAAAACCAAATAGTTTAAAATTAAAACCATCATATCATATGGATATTTTAGGTTAAGTTTTACTTTGTCTGTTTTGACATACTATATCCTATTATTGCATGAAAATCTTCATAATTCATTTAAATACTTTGAAAGTTGCGTGAAAATTAGTAAACAACAACCGGCAGTTAATTAATACATACTGTCTATAATATTATAAATTTAAATTTTCTTTCAACAAATTATTCAAATAGGGTTTATGGTATGTGAGTTTTGCTAATATGTGAATTTAGAATTTATAGTCCATATGATGTTTCCAGTATAATGTCCTTTTAAATAAAACTTTTTCATAACGAAGAATTTCTGTTCCATCATAATTAATTTTGTGGTTTTCGAAATTTTGTGCAATACTAGATTATTTCTTATTATGCATTTTTCGTTATATTTATGTTGCTTTATTCTTGTATCTAGAAATTATTTAGTTTGGCCAATATAATTTGTCAAACAGTCATGACAGGGAATTTTGTAAATTAAATTTTTATCATATTTGTAGTTATATTTTATTAGTTTTGAAATTAGTTTCTGATTTATGGAAAAGGATGTGGTATATGTAAGTTCTTTAGTTACTCTTTTAATTTTCTCAGAAAGCCTTTAACATACGGAATTTTATGTATGAAATAGGTTTCATTTGTTCTTCATTGTTGTCATGAATGGTTGATTGTTTTATTGTTGAGTGTTTTTTTATGAATTGATTAGGATAGTCATTATACTGTAAAACTTCATATATTCTTTAAGTTTCATTCTACTCTTCTTCTTTATGAGTTGAAACAAGGTTATTTCTATGGAACTGTTATTTGTTTTACTGTTTATTTGTTTATTTTATATTTGTTCACTTTTTTATTTGTATGCCTATAATTTGTCCATACTTATCATTTTTTGATTGTTATATTTGTTTTATTTTTTCAAAGTTGATGTTTATCCTATGCACTTTTTGTGCCAACCTGAATTAAAGATTTATTTATTTAAGAAGCAGTATTTTATTTTTATCATTAACTTCAAATTAGTAAAAGTCTTGTTTTACTAAACACATTCAAAACTATATTTACTAATAAGTGTTCAAAAATATAATCGTTTGAATCATTAATAATTCCCGAACGCCTTCTTTTCAGTACAATTAAGCCAAAGTTGCTCCATTACTGCCTAAAGAATGAGCATTATTGTGTTGAACTGTGACTCACCCTCGAGGCTTGTGTATTTGCAAGGTGATTTATTTCACTCAATACCTCCTAATGAAATGCGCGTGAGCTATTGATCTTTTTAATGAGAGTCCGACAGAGGAACAAAGGTACATTACTCAACAACACACAACAACAACAATTGCCGAGAAACAACGTAAACACACCGATTATACCAATTAAATCAACAGTCCTCTTGTCCGCAAAACACCAATTTCGTCAACGGTATAAATATGTGAATAAAAAATCCTCTTAATAATGAAAGGGCCTACATGTCTTAATAATAAAGTGAATCCAATTTTTGTTGGTAATAGCATAGCACGAAAGTCATCTTAAGTCATTCTGGTAATCTTTTTTGAAATTTCTGAACTGTGTGTTGAATTTTCTTGTAAACATAGACATAAACATTTTTATTGTCACAATACAAAACTATTTGTGTTGACAAAACAACAAAACTATTAACAAAACTCTACTGTAGTAAAGCCAATGTTAATGAGGGCCAATTGTTACTTTGTAAAATTAGTTAAAATTTAGAAAGTCGTCTATAATAGTATAAAACTAAAATTCTTTTAAAACGTTTTTAAAATTTGAATTAGATTTTTTTAGCTTTAAATTGTCAGGAAGATTGTGAATAAGAAAAATGAATAAACTGACACGGAAAATCAGAAAATAAAAGCCAACGTTGATTATTTGATTTTAAACATTTTATCTTATAACTATTAGGTCAACAAAGCATACAGCTTGTGTACAAAAGGTGAGTTTTAAATGCTCCACCCCGTTAACTATTGAAAAAGGATATATTTCTAAAAACTCTTCAAGGAAATTATAAGACCATTCCGTTTGGAGAAAGTTTTATAGGATCCTTAAGTTTGTTTTTGCGTACTTTGTGTTACCCACAACCCACCCAAAACCCGGGTGGGCCCCCAAACTTTAACTACAACCCTTCGTGGCAACCTCAAAAGAAGGGGAATTTAAACACAAATTCAACGACGCAAAGAAAATCTTTTATCTCAACAACTTTTTTTGTTATATTAATTTTAAGATTACACAAAATCAGGTTCAAAATGAAATTCCACATTTTACAATACATTTTTTTTCAAATCCTCCGAGGGAAACCGGAAACATCACAACTTTATAACATAATCCCATAGAGTATTTTGAAGAAAATTAGTCGTTCATAGTTTTAAATTCGCCTCGATTACAAAACAAGGTTTTAACCTATTTATCAGGAGAAAATATTAAAGCGATATTTTCTCCTGATAAAATAGGTAAAACTTCACTTTAACAGTTAAAAAGGTTTACTTTATTATTATAATGTATATTATAACTTAAGTTACCTACCCCTCTAAGTTACTCTAGGTTAAACCACGAGTATCTCCTTTTCACAAGTGTACAAGTACAGTGTTTTTATTACATTACATATAAAACGAAAATTAAAACCCATAAATACACTAATTATTCGTGATTAAACAAGCAGTGCTGCCAGTGCGGCCTAGTTGAACCCGATTACACCGGCCTAAGTACGCTAGAAGCAGTTGCCACTACCATGGGTTGACATGTTGCCAACGCAGCAGCTAGCTAAGCTAGGTGACTGCTTGATATAGATACCACATCGTTTCTCCAAAACAACTTACGGAACCGACTTCAGCTAAGTACGTTTAAACAAGCAGAAGCAGTGCTGCCACTACCGCGGAGTTGACATGTTGCCAACCGGCACACACGATTACACCGCAGCCTAGGCTAGGCTAGGCTGGGACTGCTTGATAGATACCACATCACTTTCCAAACACAACCAACACAGAACCCGACTTCAACTAAGTACGTTTAAACAACAGAAGCAGTGCTGCCACTACCACGGAGTTGACATGTTGCCAACACTGACACACACGATTACACCGCAGCCTAGGCTAAGCTAGGCTTCGGCTAATTGACTGCTTGATAGATACCATCGTTTCTCCAAACACAACAACGGAACCCGACTTCGGCTAAGTACGTTTAAACAAGCAGAAGCAGTGCATGCCAACACTACACACGCAGCGGCTAGGCTTGACATATTGCCAACACAACCAACACGGAACCCGCTTTAGGCTTTGATTATATTACATGTTGCCAACACTGACAGCACTAGGCTAGGCTAGGCTAGGTGACTGCTTATAGATACCACATCGTTTCTCCAAACACAACACGGAACCCGACTTCAGCTAAGTACGTTTAAACATAAGAAGTGCTTACTACCGTGGAGTTGACATGTTGCCAACACTGACACACTCGATTACACCGCGGCCTAGGCTAGGCTAGGCTGGTGACTGCTTTAATAGATACCACATCGTTTCTCAAACACAATAAACACGGAACCCGACTTCAATAAATTACGTTTAAACTGCTGCCAACAGTGCTGCCACTGCCGTGGGTTGACATGTTGCCAACATTGACACACACTCGATTACACCGCGGCCTAGCTTAGGCTCTTGCTAATACCACATCGTTTCTCCAGGAACCCGACAGTTTAAACAAGCTGCTGCACTACCGCGGAGTTGACATGTTGCCAACACTGACACACACGATTACACCGCAGCCTAGGCTAGGCTAGGCTAGGTGACTGCTTGATAGATACCACATCGTTTCTCCTAACACAACCAATAAGGAACCCGACTTCAGCTAAGTACGTTTAAACAAGCAGAAGCAGTGCTGCCACTACCGTGGAGTTGACATGTTGCCAACATTGACACACACGATTACACCGCAGCCTAGGCTAGGCTAGGCTAGGTGACTGCTTGATAGATACCACATCGTTTCTCCTAACACAACCAACACGGAACCCGACTTCAGCTAAGTACGTTTAAACAAGCAGAAGCAGTGCTGCCACTACCGCGGAGTTGACATGTTGCCAACACTGACACACACGATTACACCGCAGCCTAGGCTAGGCTAGGTGACTGCTTGATAGATACCACATCGTTTCTCCTAACACAACCAATACGGAACCCGACTTCAGCTAAGTACGTTTAAACAAGCAGAAGCAGTGCTGCCACTACCGCGGAGTTGACATGTTGCCAACACTGACACACTCGATTACACCACAGCCTAGGCTAGGCTAGGCTAGGCGACTGCTTGATAGATACCACATCGTTTCTCCTAACACAACCAATAAGGAACCCGACTTCAGCTAAGTACGTTTAAACAAGCAGAAGCAGTGCTGCCACTACCGCGGAGTTGACATGTTGCCAACGCTGACACACACGATTACACCACAGCCTAGGCTAGGCTGACTGCTTGATAGATATCACATCGTTTCTCCAAACACAACCAACACGGAACCCGACTTCGGCTAAGTGCGTTTAAAAGATTCTTCTTTACTCAATATATCACAATTACTCTTCAAGGTAAATCTGGACATAAAACATTGCGGACAAATGTTGCCGGCTATGAATCATAGCCATTTTCCTAAAACAAGGGATTATTTAGGCTGGAAGAACCTTTAAGGACAAGAAGCGTTTTTATTGGTTAAACCACACAAAAATGGGGGGTTGTGCTATACAGACTGTATTTATTATATAATTTCTAATCAATTTGGTATGAAAATTAGTGGCGTTATTTTTTGTACACCCGTGTGTACCCAAAATCAACAAAATCCAATCAGCCAGACCAGATGGCTCCAAAAACATAAATATATACATATTGAGATATTTTTTTAAATTCAAATTTAAAACTCATTTTTATGTTACATGAAACGTCGTATAACAAAATGATAACCAGTTTTCAATTGTTCTACACCTTCTGAGTCAAACGGCAAAACCATAAAAATATGGGTGTAACCACTCTAGAGGTCAAATTTGTTATCTGATTTTTACGAAACTTAGTACAAACTCCCCTTTCTAATTTTCTAGGTTTGGATCGTTAACCGTCAAAATCGATCCACTGGAAGTTGCATTTATGATCAGATTTTGATAAATTTGGCATACTTATTTATGGCACCGTACCCAACGTTTGTAACAGAAACCAGCAACTTTGGATTTTGTTGATTTTCAGTACACATAATGAACACGTAAAATACATGTGTATCCTTTTTTCATCGAAATCAGATTTTAGATGCAGTTTATACAGCATACTACTTTATTTCATTGGGTATTTGGGGTATAATGCACTTGCGGTATTGTTTTATGTATATGAAAGTCCTTCTTACAGTTCATTCTATCCCTTCCCATATCTATTTTTAGAATATTTATACTAATTTCCCTTCTTGTGTAAGTGCAATTGGTTTAATATAGGTGCTCTGGAAAAAAACTTCATTGATGAACAGCTTTTGGATTTCAAATCATGCATTTTCTATCAAAAACTAGATCCAAAATTACGTCAATTTTATTCATTGTCATTAAATTTCCCACAATACTCTGAATGCATAGCTTTAGATACTAAGCCGTAATATTTTGT
Source organism: Matsumurasca onukii (assembly GCA_018831715.1). Lineage (NCBI taxonomy): Eukaryota > Metazoa > Arthropoda > Insecta > Hemiptera > Cicadellidae > Matsumurasca > Matsumurasca onukii. Next base: position 54,435,985 of record CM032061.1, on the reverse strand, counting down.
TCTTAAATTTATTAATTAACTTGTTCTTATTTTATTAATTTTACTATTTATATACCGTCGAGTTAATCTCTGAAACGAAATCAAACAGAAGCCATCAAGAGAAAGAAAGATACGAGTAAAAATACGTTCAGCAGCTGAACCCCTATCCAGACACCTTTGAGCTAAATCTGAGCGCACTCATTAACTGCTAACAATCAAGGTAAGACGACAAGACTATTTATAATAGGCAGCGAACGTTTAAATAAAGCTGGGAAATTAATCAGCCGTGGGAATGTCGGGGATAATTGAGTGTAACACAGCTAACGTTGGCAACACTTCATCCGCTAATTGGCGGAAACGAGTAGAGCCGCCGCCATTGCATCGGTGACATTGTTGAGGCACCTGGTCCACTCTGCCACGGTGTAGCGCTGTACAGTTTTTTTTTATTTCTTTTCGAATTTCCTTTTGAACCGTCAGCATGGTAAGAACCAGACCTGGGACGATGAAATGAGCACCCATCCTGACTCTTCAAGAACACGTTTTGAGCTTTTTTCAACACTTTATATACATATGTATATAATTATGTGTAACTTTTCTGCAGGTCACAGATTTTCATATTATTTTGTACAAATGTTCCTTTTGTAAATATCTCAGTCAGGTTTGTCAGCCTGCAAAATCAGACTACTGAAAGGGGGGCTTTCACAAAAAACCGTTTTATTTATCTAAAAACATTTGATTTTTATGAAATTTTAAATTTTTATTTATTTTATGGCATTTGTCGGCGTACTGGAACCATCAAATTCTATAGAGGAGTTTTAAAATGGTGGCCACAAGTGATTTTTCGCTATAACAACGGAATTGGTAGTACGATTTTAATGAAGTTTGTTCCATAATGGTAACTTGCAAGCCGAAGGCCGAAGCGAGGCTATAACGTAGCGAACAGCCTCGTAACTTCTGGTTATAAGGAAATAGTTCAAAGGCTGCGCCAGCTGTCATCTTGCTCAACCCTGAAGCTTAAAGAGTCCAGTTCATTTTTAGTTGAGCATAGCCTATATCTTTTACTACCAGTAGCTAGGATAGGTCTTATATATTATAATATATTATAAGGCTTTGTATTATCCTTTCATCAAAATTGAAATTTAAGTTGGTAGAGATACTAGAATTTTGACGCTTCACTGTAAACTTTTGAACCCAAGATTTTAAGCCAGATTCGATTACTGTAGGCTAGAAAATCTGGAGAAAAACTGTTAATAAATTATCAACACAACATGTTGATTGTTTGGGAATTTAAGATTTCTAATACCCTCTTACTGTATTAAAAATAGTACAAATTAGTGTTCACGTTTTCAACAAACAAGAAGAGGAAAGTTAGAATGTACTTTGGTTTTAGTTTCCTATTGTTTCATACATTTATTTACTCTATGTACGACAATATCAACTCCAGTCCTTAAAATAAAAGTAATTAACCTGAGCTGAGATAATTAAGGTTAGAGCTTAGGGAATTTGCAACCAAGATCAAAAGTAGCTCTCAAACACTCACAGTCGTACTGGGGGTCAAAGGCTACGGAGTTTCATACTTTTGAAAGAACTAAAAGTGAAAATCAAGAAATTATTGTTGAGTTATCTAACCTATCAAATGAGTTTGATTGGATAAGGTAAAATGCACCAAAGTACGGATGTATTTTTCACGCAATAAAATAATAAAAGTACAAGGCAGTACAAGTTTCTCTACGAGCGTTCTCCCATAACCCCATTGTTAGTTTAAATAGTAAAATTAAATTAAGTTTTTCGTGACGAAGTTTGGAATGTTAAAACTTCTCATCCGCTTAACCTAATACGAGTTAAAGGAATTAACCTTGCCTTCAATTTAAATTTGAAACTAATTTTGTATATCTATTCGATTCTAAAACCCATTTGTTCAAAAATAAATTAAAAGCATTTGCTGTAATTCAGTCCAATGCATTGCTCTCATTTTGTTATTAGTCCCATTCATTTTGTAAATAATTTATCATTTCATATTCATCAACATGTCAACACTGCTTTTGTTTATGACAATAAATGTTAAATGTTAAAATAATTCATTCGATTCTAAAAAAATTTGAACGTAAAACTGCATTCTTGGGACCTTTCACGTCTACAGTTTTCATCGGATCTTTACGAAATAAACTTTGTTTTAAAGTGTTTTAAATGTTTTAGTGCCTCCGCTGAGCCACATTTCAATTTTCTCACACATAAAACCGTGACACAAATTCAAAATGTGAAGAAACTTTGTATATGAATTTCTTTTTTACTAGTAAACTAATACAATTTTCAAAAGTGGTCAGCAGAGACACTGCAGTACAAGATTTGATGAAAATTGTGGGCGTGAAGTCTCTTAACAAAATGCTTGTTTTACATTGTTCTTATGAGACAAAAAACAAAATGGCCGACAGGTACTACGCATTCTTAACATCAAAAGTCATTTTTGGAAGTAAACAGTCGGGCCTACTGGAGACTGTATATGCTGGAGGCTGTATTTGCTTTCTTGTCTAATAAGATGTTTCTTAAATCTTACCATCAACGCTGTTTCACTTTTTTTATCAAGTCCTCCGTATTAAACACGTTATCAAAACGATGATTTATCTTATCAGTTCGACATTAGACTCATACATTCATGAAAGTTGATCAAATGAATGGATCTCAGAATTGATTGCGGAAAAGGAAACAAAACTAAAGCGACCTGTGCTCGAACTGAGGCGGAAGAGGAACAAACAATAGATAAAAATGATAAAGAGAGCGATTGTATCTCAATAACATGGCCGGTACAAGCAGTGTGTCAAGATAATGTGACAGCTGGCCTAATAAACCCAGTTAGAAAAACAAGCGCCCAACAAACTCCTATCCCAACATTTCACAGAAAATACACATTTTTCATTATTTGTAGAAATAACCAAGTCCTGAGAAAGTGCATAAAAATATCAGTGTTGGACTATCTAATCGACACCCAGTCAAGCGTTAAAACATCGCTAGCATAATTGAAACGAATTTCCTTGGCAATATGTTACTCCAATTGTAACGGCCTCAGCTTATCGTGTTCTATTACCAAAGGAGTCAGGAGGCTGTTCGCTCCGCTCACAGTCATGCATTAGTCTTTGGCCTCAAACTTTGTTCTGCAAGTTTATTATACATCACGAAGCAATGACACGTCGTTTCAAATTTCATTAAAATTGCACTGTTATAGCGAACCCCACTTTTTGCCACCGTTTTGAAACGACTAGATTTTTATAGCTTTTGGTTTATTGATGGATACCATTAAATTACATATTTATTTCAAATTTTATCATAAATCGGATAACTTTTACTCTTTTTAAATCATTAAAGCCCTTTTTATGGTTATCCTCCCCTCCAAAGGTCATTTCCGGTAGTCTATAGTTTTTGGCTAACGAACTTGACCGAGATATTTACGAAAGGAACGTTAGTACCAAAAGTTATGAAATTCGAATGAAAAGTAGGTCCTGTAGAGAGTACACACATATTATATACATTATACTACGTATATAAAGTGTTGAAAAAATACTCAAAACGTGTTCTAGGGGTCAGGATCGGTGCTCATTTCATGGTCCCGGACCTCGGTCTTACCATGCTGACGGCATGCATACCTCATGTCTCTTAAAGAAAATCGCTAAAAAGGTAAAATTTTTGTCTTGTTTAACGAGGCGAAGTTAGGACTACAGTCCTCTCTACCACTCAACCTCGACCTTTACCTAGCGTCCCCGTATAGTCACATTACAAATTGTAAGTGGTGACTGCCGGGATCGAACCCGCGCCACCGGAGTGATGAGCTCCGGAGTCGCGCGCGATACCAATCCGCCACGGATCCGCTAATAAGAAAATCGCTAATAAGATACCGCACTTTTCAACGTGTCAAAATTCACCCAGCCCGGTTAAGCCCATTGGAGCAGTCCATTTTTGCTCTACTTTGAGCACCTTTTTTATCAAAAAAAGTATTCCTATCATGCAATAAATTCGCCACCGTGTTTTTCCCAACCTCCTGCTCGCCTACAGTTGTAGACTCCCCTGATATCGACGGCAGCAGGGTAGTTACCCCTGTTGTTCTACCCCAGTAGGGAAGGGGTAGAGAGGGTCTAGGGTGTGATAATCTTTATTGTGCGGGTCAGACACCCTCGCTGTATTGTGCTGTACTGTGCCACCGCTCAAGTTTTGATTTCGAGCTCACTTCCCAGTTTGATTTAAATTTAAACCTTTTCGTTGGTAAACAATGATGGGTAAATAGCAGGTTAAATGGAACATGAAATCAAAATAAAACTCAAGAATTAAAGAATTGCCGATAAAGACGCCTAATTTTCAAACCAATCATCAACAATTGCACGAGTAACGTCTGATCATATTAAAAAAGGTCAAGTTAAAGTTTGTCTTGTTTAACGACGCGAAGTTAGGACTACAAAGTCCTCTCTACTACTCAACCTTGACCTTTACCTAGCGTCACCGTATTAGTCACATTACAAATATAAGTGGTGATTGCGGGGATCGAACAGACGCGCCACCGGAGTGATGAGCTCCGGAGTCGCGTGCGATACCAATCCGCCACGGATCCGCTACGGATATTACACATTTACCAACGAGTGAGTCGAATAAAAGACCCGACAAAACAAAAGTGGAAATAATAAACAATCAAAAGACACACTCGTTCAAAGGAAGCACAGATGTAAGTACTTGAACATAACTTTGACTAACAGACAAGCTTGTAAGGAGGAGCATTTTACGTAAAGGACCACATAAAACAAGGGAGATTTTACTTATTGGCCCCTTCTTACATAGTGCTATTGACGTTCAGTATGAAGCGATAATTTGGTGTTGTATTAGAATTGAATACGTACAATATTTATATATCGGTAAGATACAATAACTATACGTAGAGAATAGTCACGTTATTTTTAGATGGATTATATATTTGTTCAAAACATGGTTCATTTTAAAATTGTATAATCTAATGTATTTTTATAGATGTAATAAGTACGAGGTACGGTTTTACATCGGTATAACTTTTTCACGAAGGTCACTCTCCGTGGTTCGGAAGTCACGTTAAACTCTATTAGTTTAACGTCCTTTCCATTGGCCGTTGGGCTATTAATTAATGACCCAATCTGGGGAACAGTCGGTCCTAGTTTGTAACAAGTCTGCATCTCATCATTCATCAAAACACCCATAACACTCACCATTTTATCCCATATTCACTTTAAAGTTCCCCTGTAGGAGTGTTCGGTGTCTCAAATCAAAGAACAAACAAATTACAAGGCAACATCTCAAATTACAGAAGAGAGAAAAACAACTAAACAACAAAAAACAGTAATTTTAATTGTACTCATATTACAGAAAAACATAATTTGTCTTAAAAAATCACTTATTGAATAAAGTTCTTTATTTTCCTAATGACCTTGCAATTAATAAAAACTTAGGTTCAAACTATACTTAAACAAACAATCCAACCCGTAATTCCAGCAACACTACAATCATCTGAAAGTTCAAAAGAAAATAATTGAAATCACCCCACGTTGCACCGTTGTTGAAAAGCAACAATGGAAGCATCTCACTAACTCTGTAATCCCATGTGACACACTCGCACCTGATAAACATTGGACTCAGCTGTTTGGTGACATAAACTCTACACAAGCTCTCACTAAAGACGATCAAAGAATCTGTGGAAATAGACTCTACTCTGTGTCGTCTACAGCTGAAATACATGGCTCTCTCTCTCTCTCTCTCCTCCTGTGTTTACCACCTTCCAGTGAAAGGTGTTCCCTTCTGATTTGGATTCTTTTGAAGTGATCAAATTGGCTCTTTACTAACTCGTTTCAGGGCTTTCGGGTTTTAACGGGAATGGATTTCGTGAAGTTTATCGCTGTCGTTGATAGTACCAAAGATTATGTTACGGTAGGTAGATTGCGCATAGATGTCACAAGGCTGAGGCAGGAAAATCAACATAGTTGCGGCAGCCTAAGCACAGATAGCGTTGTCAACTCTCGCCGTCGTTCTCCCCCACGGCTTCACATGCTCGAGTTTGTCTGATGTCGATGACTTAAATGGGATTAAATCGTGCGATTTTTGAGTACGAACGAACTAGTGCGTCCGTCAGTAACTCTACTTGAGACTCCCTCGCAGCGCTATCTGTGCTTGGGCTGCCGCAACTATGATGATCTCCCTGCCTCAGCCATTTGACATCTATGCTAAATCTGCCTACCATTACATTAATCTTTGGGCATTCGGCATATATGCGCAATCTACCTACCATTACGTAATCTTTGATATTACTGTAGTTTCTTGCTACGGACACATTGTGTGAGGTTTCTCTACGTATTTTTGTTTGATTAATGAATCTGTCTAACAAGTGAAGTTTACTTCCTATCGTCTATCTAGGAAGAGTAACTGATTTCTGATTTGCTGTTTTCAAACGTACCAATTAAATTGTAACTGTCACCATGAGCAATGTTAAAGTTTAGTTAATTCATAAAGGATCAGTCAATGGCTGCAAAGCTGTTACGTAAGTTTTAATATTTACCAATGTCATTTCGAAAGTACAGTATAGGGTGACTCGCACAGATTTTCTTTCAAGAAATAGGCTACTTTCAAGCATTTGACGAAGCTTTTCTGAATTCTCTCAAAGTTGAGAGGTAGTTGAACTTTAAAAATAATTTTGTTTCAATAATTGTTGCCAAACGCACTCGTTGTGCAACCAAGGTTTTAAACCTCTTCTACAACTTTCACCATTTAATAATTAGATACACCTACACACCGGTATGTACTTTTTAATAGTTTAAAAAAGTTTAGTACTGTATACTGAGTTATGTAGTGACTAAACGAATGTACAAATGTATAATTGTCGTACTTGCGAATCATCCATAAGAGACCAATGGTATTTTGAAGAAAAAGTTTATTTTATTCAATAACCAAGTGATTTTATTAATAAATAAAGTTGGGCCCGCATAGTGAAAATTATTGAATAATTCATTTTACAGTACTTTGTTAATGTCACCTACCGGGACAACAAAACATCATGTTTTGGGCCAAACTTAGAGGAAAGTGTGATAATTTCACAAAATACCAAAGAAAAACAGCGCCCAAGCGAGCGATATGACGCAGAGTCTTCACTTCAAATATACATATTTTCCTTCTTCCTTTCTACAATGTATTCTCTATGTAGAGGTCTTGTTTCCGTCTTTCTCTTCTACTGTTTCCGCATTCAAAACATCCCCCTTGCCCTATATTTTACTGAGAAATAGTGCGTTTTCTTCGAACCTCATAGCTGAAAATGTGTGTGTGGGTGGTCATTTATTATGAAATAGTAGATTTCTTGTATATTTTATTATAAGTGCCGGAATTGGCATTTTTTCGCGAGGTGTAAAACCGTAATGTCTGATCATTTCTATACACATTTGACATTCTGTGATTTCTGTACCCAAGTGCGCTAGGTCCTTGAAAAAGATCGTTAAATTTTTGCCAGTAGATTCAAAATTGGAAAGCAAATTTGTTCAAAGCTCTATTCCATAAATATTTAGTATCACATGAATTTTATTACATCACTTTTGAACCAATCTAATCCTAATAGCAATAATTTTACCTTCTTTCCTGAAGTGAGTAAAAAAACGTGCCTACGAATGACATACAAATTTGTTGCTTTTTATATTTTGTTTAATGTGTACGCAAATAAAATTATTTATTTATTTAAAAAAAGACCGTTTCAGAAAAAGTGATGGCTAAAAATGAATAAGATGAGTTACAAAGAAGAAGATACTATTCATCACACTAAAAAATTACACGGACAAACCAGACGTAAATTTTGGAATTTGCTTTATTTTTTGTATTACGAGTTTAGAATAAATATACCTACCACCCCATCTTTGTCTTATACAGGTATAAGTTAATAATTATATCCAGGAAAATATGGTTTGTATCATAAACAATTCTTAACAGCATTTCAATGGTTGTACATTTTGAGGTTAGACGATGAACGATAAGAAAGCAATGAAAAGAGGTTTGGGGAGACGCAAAAGCAAAATATGAAGTACTTTACAATTTCCGACCAACTTAAGTGTTCTATCAAGAAATTTGCAGCATGAAAGTTGTAGGTAATTTTGTACCTAAAGCTTATGTGTAGCCTATCAATTGTTAAAAAACGTCGCTCCCCTATTGGCTTGCTCCGAAAATCTTAAATTTAGTTTTAATTTTTCTCGCACAAATTCAATCTATGTTCATGCAACTTGGTGAGAATGTAAGTGCTTTGCAAATATACTGCAGTTTGTGTGCAGTTAAAAATGTAAAGGTTTTCTATTAATTTTTTAACGTACAGTAGTTTTTGCATGATTAAACTCGTACTTTATACTGTTAAGGACAGAAAAATCGTATGTACAATGTGAATCTGTAAAAATAATTAGTTTTAAGGAAAGAGGTACATTTTTTATGTGTACCGTTTTACGACTTGTACTTTAATACTACACATTTGATTTAATTTTTTTTATTTGTTCCACAAAACAAGACAATGTTACTTTCAACTATTTCTTTAGAAAATAAATATCAAACACTTTAACACGAAGCAGCAACTAAATAAGTACAACACAACACAAAGCACTCTGGCTTGCAGTAAGGCGTGTTTATAGTGGGTGACGATTATAACTTGTCCCTAGAGATCTTGGCCGACACCACAATGAGTTTAAGCTAAGCGCAGTAAGCCAGGAGATTTCTTCCCTAGTTATGTTCACTTGCAGTCACTTCTCAAACCAGACGTATTAGGCTACTGTTTATACTTTATACTTCACCGACAACAATTTATTTCGTTTTTAAAATAAAAGTGTACAATCTCTACACTTTGTATTATACCTAGTTTTTGAGAAATATATCCCTTAAAACTTTAAAACTTTTATTTTTGTTGTTGATCTTGCTAACGTTGAACCGTTTTTAAACCAAGAGATATGTTAATGAACTCAAACAAAACCAATTTTATCGAATTTTACCCAACAATGAAAGAAAGTTTATCAATATTTATTGTCTTTATCGTAACATGTTCATCTGAAGAGTATCTCAGTAAGAAATCATATATTATAAATTTTAAAATTATTTTAATTTGAATTTTTTTAAAGAAGGTGTGTAGCCACAATAAGTGTTATTAAATGAATAAACCACCTTCCAGGACGTAATTTCGACAGAAACCGAGATAGAAATCTTAATCTTAAAATTAATCAAACTGTCTAATAAACAATTTTGACTAGCCTTATTAAACAATTTTTAGTCTTCCAATAAACAATATTTTTATGCTAATAAAAACGGACAGTTTTTATTTTAATTAAAATATTTCAATAACTTCAGCCTTAAGACAATGATATAAATCTTATTGGGACAAGATATAAGGATTGTCAAACTTGATATTCTAATTGAAATGTATAAGGCTAATAATATAAATATTCAAATGAAATAAAACATTTTATTTCTTTGTAATGTTCAATAAATTACAACCTTGGTTGAGGGGCTAGATCCTACGGTGCAGGTTGTGATCTATACACGTGTTTCGCAGCGCTTGTGCTGCATCATCAGTAGACACACTAAGTCACTATTGGACCATGTAAATAGATCTAAATAAGGTTCTTAGTTTTAATACAGTGTAAATAGTGACTTAGTGTCTACCCTACAGGCCCTCAACCAAAGTAACTGTAATAAAACAAGGTCCTGCAACTGGGAAAATAGATATTACCGTATTTGTAATTTCTAAAGTCGAAATTTCAAAACAACAAAAAAGGTTTTAGAATTGAGTTAACGTGGAATATTTGGAAGGTCTTTATGTACAAAGGAAATAAATTTTCGAAATCCACAGTACCATCAACGATTTTCAACTCAAAATCTCAAACGTAAAGCTTACCTACTAGTCTCCAAACCTCCTCGAAAACAACTCAAATCCTTCAACATGTAACCACTCACCACAGTCAGCTGATTCACGCCGACAAGAATCACATGCAAGACAGTACAACCGGCCGCACATGTTTCCAACTAACGTTCACTCTACAATAGATGCACATAGACACGGGAACAAGCTGCTCTTTGTCCATCTGTACTTTGTAGATAGAATAATTCAACTTGGGGCAGCCAGCACATTGTGTCTTTGTTGTGTCTATTTGCACCAAGGCCACTTCACCTGTGGTCCCAAGCCAACGAGAAGTTCTTCCCAACAAATTGCGCAACAGTAGAATACAATTTTTTTAATGTAAAGTGTTCCTTGTTTAACAAGGCAAAGTTATGACTGAAAATCTCTCCTTGATCTTTACCTAGCGTCACGTACAGTCACTTTACAAATTGTAAGTGTGAATGTGGGAATCGAACCCGCGCTACCGGAGTGGTGAGCTCCGGAGATACCAACCCGCCACGTTCCACGGCACATACAATCTCCGACTTCATACATCTTTACATTATAGTGTTTTATTTCCAATTGTATCGGCGCTTAGTTTTTCTCTTCTTACCTAATAGATATTGTTAGATATTGGAATAAATTTATTTGTATAAAAACACTGTTAAAGTCTACACTCTAAATATAAAAGAGTGAAAACCACTCCCAAAAAATGAAAATCGAGCCATTATTTAGTAATCTCACTATTTCTGAGTGGCCTTCACTCTTTCATTTTAAGAGTGTAGTATGGTTTGAAAAACTAAATTTGACAAAAGTTTTTACTGACAATAGTTTTACTGCTTTTGGTAGTAAAGAACCTTGTGCTACAACCAACACCAATTGAATTTACGAGTAAAAGATCTCATCTCTCGTTACATAAAAATGTTTGATTGTTTACTTGAACGATTTTCAATATTCATAACACGTCTGCATTAAATAGTAATAATGAAAGTATATTTTAGTTTACATGTTGCTTTAATCATTTGCAAAATATAACTAAACTAAACAACCACAACAATAGATGTAAACATTAATAACAGTTGATATTATACCATATGTTCTAAAGCCAGGTTTACAAATAACAGAAGTTTTTTATATAACCGCAGTTATTAACAAAGTTATAATATCAACAAATTATTTTGTACTTCACACTTTTAAAATATCGGCCGTTATTCATGAATGTCTTGAAATAGTAAAATAAGTAATGCCAATCGTGTCATTTTATTTGGCCAGACGACAAAGATGAGCCTTTTACAGTGGGCATAAGTTCATATGATTGCATTGAAAATAACAAAAGTTAGTGCGCTAGTTATAACAGTTGTTCTTTTAAACAACATACAGTTAATAACACCAATTGTTAATAACTTTGTTAAAACTTTGCCCACAGCAATAAGTCAGAACCAGACTTGACTTACTATGGTGGTGGAGTAACAATACAAACCATCAAGATCATTCAAACTTTGCATCACTAGTATTAGATCATTATATCCATATTCTGGTATGTGAATTCTTCAGTAATTGTGGAGAGCAGTGGGCGCTTTATGATTTTGAAAATAAAAGTTCTCAGTAATTTGATGTTATTGTAATAAAAGTTGCATAATGTAATCATGGTTTTAGCAAAGATCGAAGAGTATTTATTGTTGAAGAATGCTTAATAACAAGATAATTTGCTTTGTCTCAAAGGCGTTTGAGATCGATTTGGCCAGTACGATTATTCCTAAAAAATCTAGCATTCACAAACTTGTTAAAGGTTTTAAAGAAACAGGTCCTGTAGGAAACAAAAAAACATGATAACATGAACAAGAAATGTTGGAAGATGTTAGAGTAACTTTAAATATCTTTAAGAGTGTTGAAAAAACAAAATCAATAGCCTACTCAAGTCTGCGAAATTGACCTAGAACCCATATCTTGACATGAAAAAATAATCATGTTCTCTTCAACAATAAACACTCTTTCGATCTTTGCTAAAAACCATGATTGCGTTTGTTTCACTATAGCGTCAAATTAGGAAGTTAAAACCACATTATTACTACAACAATACAGTCCAGTTAATAGATATTGAAGTGAAGAACTTAGTAATGCAAACTTATGAACTGAATTGCTCGTGAGGAATGACTTAATAGTTTGCAAGATGGGTTGCGTTAAAAAAAACATCTTGTATTACGGCCGTGAAATAACGGTCACCGCTTCATAAAAAACCATAGATTCATCCAAAACCTGTGTCGTTTCATTTCAAAGTTATGCTGTTTTATGCATGAAAGCGCCAGTATGGCCAACTGCAATACATCAATGCTGCGGTGAACACTGAACAGTTGGGGGAAGTGTTGTGCTGGGAGGTTGGCAACCATTGCTATATATCAATTAACGGTTGGTACCACTGCTATATATCAATCCTTGTCTACATATATCAATCACCTTACCTACACGACCCGCCCCACCACCAGCACCTTTACACGAGCATTTAGTTTATAACTAAGAGCATTTCGGAAAAAAATCAAACAAATCGGACCGATTTTCTAAGCAGCATTTTTAGCTCTTTATACAGGGTGTCCAGTAATTATGGGATCTAACTTCACCAGGTCATTTTCCAAGTCAAAATAAACAAAAAGGTTCGGTAACACATAGTCCTATCTCGCTTAGTTTTCCGTCTGTCTATTTGTGTTTTTCACTAAAAGGTTTTTACCTTCAAAGTTAATAAAGTTGCTTACTTAAAACTTTACAAAACTGTTAGGCCTAGTATACAGTATTAAATAAGACAATAATTAAAAAATAAATCTAAATAACTGTCACTTCTGGTTTCAAAATGGCGGCCGTATTAAATCTTCTAAACTTGATAACTCAAAAACCTTCAATTTTATAGTAAATACACAAAAATAAAAGAACGTGGAAAAGGATTTAGTAGAAATGTTAAAACCACGTTTGTTGTGCTGCGATAAATAATAAGGGAGAAATTGAAGTTTTCCTAAACACAAACCTCTAATCATATGTTTTATACAAATTAAATGGAATGGTCTGTTCAGAAAAAACTTTGAAGTTTCAGTTAGTATTTATTGCACAACAACGAACTTAGTCATTAAATGTTTCTAAAGACACTTGCCACGTTCTATTATTCGTGGGTATTTACTGGAGAGTTGAGTTATTTAGCCTACAAACTTTAATACGGCCGCTATTTTGAAACTGGAAGTGGACATTTATCAAATTGATGTTTTTAAACATTGGCCTTTGTTATACAAATAAGTGTGTAAAGTTTTAAGTTTAAACTTTAATCGACTTCGAAGATAAAATGTATTAAATCAAATAGTTTTGTTTTTTAATATTTAATTTTCAATTTTTTTATGTAGGCCTAACATATTTGTAATAAGTATGATTTTGTTGTATATATTTAACGTGGTTAAGTGCTAGAGAGGACTATATAAAGTCCTAACTTCGCCACGTAAATAAAGACTTTTTCATTTCATAGTTTTGTAAATGTCAGAGTACATTAAAAAACCTTTAACCCGTTAGTGCCTAGAGTTGCCATATGGACACAGTACACTGAGACAGTGAGTGCTCGTGAAGCATGTCAGCATGTAGAGTATCTGGGATGATACGGGTTAAACTCAATTCATCCTTTTTGAGAAACAAGAAAATGTGTAATGGATATTTATTATTTCACTGATAATCTCGGTATTTATATAAGGAAAAATGGTCAATATATCAGAAAAGATAGTGACATATTAGTGGTATACCATGAATTTGTTCAACTTCTATCGATTTGACAATTTCTCAACACTCGATTGTACCTCAGCCCTGGAAGTATCGACTACGAGACAACGTGAGAACAATGATGAGGTTTAATCAGGAAGGTCCAGTCTCTGAGCACCCACAATCAAATTTGGCCCCTAGGAGCACAGCTGCCGCTATAATGGAACAGAATTGACCGGACTTAGGCTTGCAACCTTTGGGACCTTGGTCTTGTACCCATTAACGCTACAATTGCTGCTCCGCACTGTCCAGTGTCTACCGGTACTGGCCGGAAGAAACTAGCTATGGAAAACTGGCAAAATGTTTAAACCAAAATAAACTTTACCTTTTTACTTTCTGTATCCAAGGAAACATAGGCTAGTAAATTATATAACAGCTTAATTAATGTCCAGTGCTCTGAATGTCAAAGTGCAGAAATTCGTATGATTAAACAGAAATTACATTAAAACGGTGGGTTACATTTTGAAATATACGAGTATGATCCGACCAAGCTGGTTAACGAACTTAACCTAGAGATTTGCAAAAGAAATATTTGTTCAAAATTATTTGTGAGAGAAATAAATAACTCGATTTTCAAAGGAAAATTCAAAAAAAAAAAACACTAAATGTAATAGATTTATTGTTCCAAATAAATTTTACAGGTCAAACGACCTCCAGAAACCTTTCAAAGGTCAACATTTTATTTCCTAGAGTAGAAAAACAGCACAAGCACTTGCGTCAGCAGCCATATACAGTATCAATGAAAAACTATAAATCCCTAAAACCTACATGACTTTAATGTACATATGTGTATTTGGCTACCTTATGATAATTTGATACTTTAATCGAATTTTACTACTTTAATTTACTTTTAGATTCCGACCACATTGCTAAGGTGCTAGGGTATTCTAAGGTGAATAAAAGATGAATGGTGAGTGTGATGAGTGTTTTGATAGATAAAGAGGTGTAGTCTTGTCACATACTAGGGCCGACTGTTCCCCGGATTGGGTCAGTAATTAATAGCCCAACGAAAAATTAATTAAGGTCTACAATCTTTTCTTTCTCATTGAATTACTTACACAAACACTTTTAAAGAAAAAACAGAGTAACTTTTTAATTTGATCACATGGGTATAGCCTAGTATAGTAGGATAGCTAAAAGTCTGTTTGCATGAATGTTGAACAAGTCATAATGTAACGATAGCGTTTCCATGTCAAAATCACAGGTTTCTATTAAAATTAACGAGTACAAGTCTGATGTTACTAGAATAGTTTAACACCATAAATCTCTCGTCATGTGTTATTACAACAGCAAGTTTCCAACTACATAATGCATTGCAACTGAAGGTTGTTCTCGTGTGTTGCTCACTACACTCGTCTCCTAGCCTAAACACGACCAGGTACCGTGGGTGTAGGGTGTCGCTGATGTCACCTAGGTTTCGTAGTTCTACTTACAAATGACATCATCACCCATGCTGAGAATGCATCACTCCCACTATACCAACTCTCAACATCATTGAGAATATGCGTTATAGAGGACAAGTGACAGTTTATTTGTACCATCAAAGATTATGTTATGATAAGTAGATTGCTCATAGATGTCACATGGTTGAGGCAATAAAATCAACATAGTTGCGGCAGCCCACGCACAGATAGCGCTACCGTCTCTTGCCGTCTTTTCCCCCCTCGGCTCCACCGCATGCTCGAGTTTGTCCGATGTCGATGACCAAATCCTGATATTTTCGAAAACGAACGAACTTGCGCGTGCGTCAGTGGCTCTACTTGATTCTTAAAAGAATTCTTTCGCAGTACTATCTATGCTTGGGCTGCCGCAACTATGTTGATTCTCAGCCATTCGGCATCTATGCGCCATCTACCTACCATTAGATAATCTTTGGTACCATCCGTTTATATTCCGGGAACTTGAACTTTCGTAAAACTTAACCCATCTCAATCAACTTTTCAACCTACACTCCAGATAATCTTCTTAACACCGATAAATTAGCAATCCCAAAACCCTCAACAACCTTTTTCAAAAAAACATTTGCTGTATAACGGCATAAAGCTGTTTAAGAGCCTTCGTACACCTTTAAAGTCCTAATCAAACCCTAACATTATTCCGTAAGAAAAAGGGCTAAATAAGTCCAAACTATGCAGTTCGGAGAGCATGTTCTGTTCAATATTTGGGTAAAATCCTTAACGCGTAAAATTTTGATGAAATTTTAGAAGATTTCTTTGGTTCAAATGGGTTTTAGGTAAATCTGGTCAACATTTTTATAGGCCATGAAATTTAATGTATTCTACCTCTCGTAAAAGAAGATTAACTTTACTGTAACTCTCAACGTTAGACAAAGAACAATCATATAGTTTGTTTTGCTTTTATTAGCTTCTAGGTTGTGTTTTTAAAAATATTGTATGCAAAAACTAAGGTGGTCTTCGTAAGTTTGAATTCCAAATTAGTTTATCAATTTCGTACCAAATGAAATAACTGTGAATTAGGTCATTGTACCATGTCTAAGGGAACATGTGAATATCATTAACTACAGAAACAGAACAGGTCATAAAACTGAGCCTTGTGGTACACCATTATTGTTATCAGATCCGAACGTTTGCCTATCAGTTTACAAATTGTAAGTCTAAAGACATCCAAGACAATGGAATCCCTCTAACTCTACAATGTTGGAGTTTAAATGGTTATTTTGGCAATATTTAGGACTAAATATTGTTTTAGCAGCAGTCACAGGTGTATTACTGAAATGACTAACACCATTTCAATGTAGCCCCAACTTCCAAGCTAAGCTCTCGGAGGATGTTATGAAATAAGTTCAATATCTGCAAATAAACACTGAACTTGTCTATTGGAGGGGTGAGAAAACTAATCATACAGGATTATTCAACAACGATTACAGGTGCTTATAGAGGTCAGTTGAAGGCTAACTCGTTGTTCCGAAAATTACCAGAAAATATATCTGCCACAGAAAGAAAAATAATATGTCAATTTAAAATATATGTAATTTTTGAAAAGATTCATTTATGTATACTTTTAACATAATTATGTAAAAAAGAAAATACATCGCACCCTGTAATATAGCTTTAAATTTCTTTTCGCGTGGACCGGTTCATGACAAATAAAGAAAGTAACACCTTTTTTCATATTATTTAAAATACATTGTTTTCAGTTGTCCAAAAGTGTATACTCTCGTAGTTGAATCCCCCTTGTACAGTTACATAAGTGTGCATAATTTTACACGACACCGAGTTAATTTCTAGCTGGCGTTGTTTCTATTTCAGGCACTTTGATCGTTTATTTTGCGTAATGCTTTGCTTTATTTAAGACTAAATATACTTCCACCAATTAAGATTAGATAAACTCTGCGGTGTAAGGATGTAATAAGCAAAACCACCGAAAAGAACTCAGAAAAAGTATAAAAACATTACGTACTACACAAGGTGGAGTAACAAATTATCTTCATCTTCAAATGTATTACCACTGAGATGAACACCATATCAATCCAAAATGTTCTCTTTAAAAAATCCTAACTCTGTATGACGGTTTTGTTTTCCAAAAGTTTGAAACCTTCATAACAACCAGCAAACAACTGTTTGGAGACATCTTTAAACATGCATTACCCCCTGTACGTGAATTTTATATCTGCATACCTTTATTCACTTATACAAAACCCAGCCAATAATCTCAACCCCTATTGAAGGGGTAAAGGGCAATCAGTAAGACAATGCTGCCCTGGAGGACCCACAAAGCGAGCCTCAGAGACCGAGAGCTAGAGAACACCCTGTATATGCAGGCTACATTATTGAACAAGGCTAGTCATTGTGGCTGAGGCTGAGGTGATCCCACGAGAACCCGCTCTTGATTGGCTAAGGGCTGGCCGATTGTGGCATCAGGTTATTGTCTAGGTAAGTGGTGGCCAATTGTGAGGATATCTTAGCAATTGTGTACAATCACTTAAACCGAGAACCTTTGATATTGGTAATCAGCTGCTTAGTATATAAAAATTAATCCGGTTTTTGTTAGAAATGGGTTAACTTGAGAATTGCTTCATGGATTTAATTTTGTTTTAGTAAGTTTCCAAATTTTGTTCTTACGTAAAAAAAGAAGGCAATCACTCAAAAGTTATAAAATCACAGAAATTATAATGATTTATGCGGGACGATTCAAAAACACTACTTCCATCAAATGAATAGCTTTATTTCCAGCATAGTTCGGCAGCCCATGAACAGATAGTGCTGCGAACGCTGGCGTATTCCGCCGTCTTTCTCTCTCGGCACCGCATGCTCGAGTTAAATGTCGATGACTTAAATCTAACCAAATCGTACGATTTCCGAGAACGAACTTGCGCGTCCGTCAGTGGCTCTACTTTAGACTCTTAAGAGGATTGATCACGCCAGAAAAATTTGCTCAAAACATGCTCTAGTAGTCCCTGTTTAGGACCGTATTTTTGGTGTACAGATAAGAAAGTTTGTTTCCTCTCTCACAGATTGTCTCTAGATTTGTATAACCTGTCTTCTTTTAACATTATGCCAAAATTAGCAAAACATGTTTAAGTAGGCCAACGGAAGTAAATTTTAAGGTGTATTATATTTTTTTACAAGCAGTTTTGCCTGTTTCGTGTATAAGGAACATAGAACCACTCCTTCCCTATCATACAAACCCGCATTTGTACGTTTCGGTTCATAAAAAGCGTCGCAAACAGGACTACGAAACCATGTTTTGCCACCTTTTGAGTTAGCGGAGCAAAGTTGGAATATCGCTTCTACTACTTCTCTTGACTGGCAAGGTCAGCGGCACGCGCGACTCTTCCAAGAACTGAGCTATAAGAAAAGACAACCCTACTAGAGCCGATGATTTTGAAACAGAAGATAATCTTGGATTTTCACCTACCACTCATCCACCGGAGAGAAATAATCAATACTCCACTATTTCAGTGGTAAACCTGGGTTCTTGTTAGGTTGACAGTTGTTAGGTTCTTAAAAGAATTCCCTCGCAGCCCTATCTGTGCTTTGGCTGCCGCAACTATTTGCCTGCCTCAGCCATTCGGCATCTATGCGCCAACTACTCACCATTACATTATCTATGACAGCACACACATTGTACCAAAGGTTACAACATTTAGCAGAGCTCGATCCGCGTTCACTTAACACTGGATTATGGCGGATTACGCAGGCAGAGACAGACGCCTCCACATGCACCGTACATAACCCGGCCGAGTGATGCGAACACATGATCTAACCACTCTATCTACCCTCTACTCGTTCCGTTACAAACTTGTGTTGCTTTCCTTCAGTAGACAAAACACGATTGGCAAAATATATATTTTTAAAGAATTCCAGCCAAAAACAGGTAGAGATTGTATCGTTTAACGAGGCGAAGTTAGTACTACAGTCCTCTCTACCACTCAACCTCAACCTTTACCTAGCGTCACCGTATAGTCACATTACAAATTAAGTGGTGCGAAGCTCGAACCCACACCACCAGGGGATGAACTCCGGAATCGCTCTCGATACCAATCCGCTACGGATCTGCTCACTTCAGCAAATGAAACCTACGCAATAAAAGGAGCCGTACAATGTAATACAACTTGCATAATAGAATAAATAATTCCTAATTACTTTTTGAGTAATTTCTCATACACCATTGAGAAAAAAATTAAAGATCAGCATTGAACGTTGAAATTGAAATAGGTTAGGTTAGAGGTATGGTAATTGAAATAGGTAAGAGTATGGTTGAATGAACAAAGCTGTACATTATACTCGTTTACAAAATAAAACTTCATAAACCGAAAGGTCCAAGAACAAGAACGTTTCAAAAAACAACCAATAGCATCTTAAATCGCTCGAAGAAATCTTACACATAATTGAAAAAGTAATAGGTCCCATAGAAGGTGATAGGAATATAAAACCACTCCTACCCTATCATATACGCCCGCATTTGTTCATAAACGTTTCGGTTCATAAACGGCGTCGGAAACAGGGGACTACGAAACTATGTTTGGCAACTTTTTGAATTAGCGGAGTAGAGTTAAAATATCGCTACTACCTTTCTCTTGACTGGCAAGGTCGGCGGCATGCGCGAATCTTCAAAGAACTTGGCCAGACAAGACAACCCTACTAGAGCCGATGTTTTTGGAACGGAAAATAAACTTCGATTTCCATATGATCTATCCCTCGACCACCGGGCACCGGAGAGAAAAATAATCAATACATTGACACATGGGTTCTTGCTCGGTTGACTAATCCTCTTAATTTCGTTGGCACATCTGATCAAACTCATCAACGACGATTTCAAACAGTGTACCTGCTCTTTGACCCTTTCTTCAACAACCACCCCTAACATAGATTTATCATATACACAATCGAGTGACATCACCAATTCCTCCGAAGTCGCACTGTTAGTGGAACCGAACAGTACGCTTCGTGAGACAATTTACCTTGCGCACTCATCAGAACCTGGTTCCGAGAAGTATCTCCTATCTGTAGACCTGCGACAGCTGATGCTTTGTGTAAGTGTGTGCGTGTGTAGGTGTGAATCAGCTGATTCCTTATCTCACCTGAAGTGGAACTGGTCGAGTCTGCATTTTGCTGACTCTTAGTGTCTAGAATTCTGTAGATAATAACTAGTCACTAATTATTAACTATCGTAGTAAGTGTTGACGTGTGCTGTTTGGTTCAGATGGAGCTGTTTCGCTGATGCTGTTGAGTATAAGTATACATGTAAATAGGTAGTTGACCTTTGCACACTCGTCAGCTACGTTGAAAGTCAAACACAGAATTTTGATTCGTTTAGTTTTAGTGTAAACTTTGTCTGGAGCACCAAAGTTTGTAGTACAACGAGCTAGAGTGCCTCATAAAATACATACATATTTTTCGTTTCTTTTTGCGGCGCGCAAAGCTGGTCAACTGTGATAATGTTTTCAACCTCTAAAATTCTGAAAACAGCTTCAAAGAGTGTGCCGTTGCCCAATTGTAAGTAGAATACTTAGAACATGATACCCAATCGATGGTATACGATGAAATACATCCTCTCTTGAAGAAGAAATTGAACGAAAAGTCAAAATTAAGTTACAAGAAACGTTAGACAGGAAGAAAGCACAGTATTCAGTCAAACCAAAGATTAGGTTATGGTCGGTAGATAGTGCATAGATGCCGAATGTCTGAGACAGGAAAATAAACATAGTTGCGGCAATCCAAGCACAGAACTGATCTCACCATCTTAATTCTCCCCCTTCGACTACACATAATCTAGTTTGACAATGTCAATAATTTTAAATCGTTGCTAACTAAATTTCTTCTTGAACAAGTTCGTTACTCTGTAACTGAGTTTTAAACCAACATTAACATTATTATACTTACTAATTTGTGTTTGGACTTCGTGAAACAATTATTATAATGATTTTACCAGTAGTCTAATTTAAGTGTTTTATTAAGATCTAAATAACGAATTATTTTAATTTGACGTTTGTAATATAATGTATAATTGTCTTACTACAATAGAAATTGGAATTTAAACGTGACCAAAACGTGCGATTTTCGTGAACGAACGAACTTGCGCGTGCAACGAACTTACGCCAATGGGCTCTACTTAAGACTCTCAGAAGAATTCCCTCGCAGCGCTATCTGTGCTTGGGCTGCCACAACTATGATGATTTTCCTGCCTCAGCCATTCAGCATAACTGCGCTATCTACCTACCATAACATTATCCTTGGTCGAATAGACTGAGTAGATAGAGTAGACACAGCAATGTATTATTTACAGAAAGTAAACTTGACCCAGTTACACAAACTATGTTTGGGTTGATTATTTGACATCTGTCATTCTCTACTACAGAGAACAATGTTGTCGGTACTAGACACGAGTTCTCAGAGGAGGGATTGCTGCCGTACTTAAAAAAAGGTAAAATAATGACCATGTTTGCACTTTTTTTCTTGCACCTTTGCACTTTTTGTGAATTTTATACATGCCTCTCGTGCAAAACTTGAATTTTTAACAGCTGAATTTGTGAAAATTGAGTTTTGATCTATATAGCAACGTGTGTTGATTTCAACGTTGGTCGCCAAAAATTAATAGGGTAGTTAAAAGGAAACGCGACAGTGTGTACACTGATAGAATTGTAAGATTGAAAACATTGTAACTTCCAACTATTTTAACTATAAAAGACCATTGTCATATGTTGTTTTAAATCAATATTTAAGACCATTCTATTACTCGTATTGGAATTGTTTGATTTGGTAATAAATCAGGCAATCAAACACTGTCGTATACAAGCTGCTCTTGCAGCTAAGCAATGAAAATCATATTCAAATCCCATGTTCAACCTCTTGGGAAACCAGGGGAAACCACCTGATGACTATAACCTTATAATTACTGGTACTTAAAACGTCTGGATTATAGGTTTTTATTGTCATTTTCAAACATGTTGACCAGTAGAAGCAATCAAAACGCTCGTTTTGAAACAGCACGGAAAAACTCGTAACTGTTGTACATTTTGTAGGGGCATTTTCTTTCAAATTATGTTCGATTTTATCGGAAAGAGTTAAATATTTTACCATTCCTTCTTCTTCTTGCAGGAGATCATTGAGTCCAACATGTGTTCAGCCTCCGTTTGTCGAAACAGGTTTCGAATCGGAATTGCCTTGTTTAAGTTTAATCAAAGGGTTAGTTCTTACAGGTAACCGACGAGTCATTTGCAAACATATTAAGTAAAGAATTAAATTTTAAGCTTCGATATTAGTTAGCCAAGTAGTTTGGAATTGGATGTAGAATATAGTTGAGTAGTCGACGTTTTACATGTATTGTCCAATTAGACAATAAATGATTAGGCAACAAAACTAATTTGAATTCAAGCCCTGAGAGTATAGGACTTTCATTTTCTGATTCGTATGTTTTTGATACTTTGAGACACTGACCACTCTTAGAGGGTATTTTAAGGTGAATATGGAATGATGGTGAGTGTGATGAGTGTTTTAGTGAATAATGAGATTTCTAGAGTAGGTCATTAATTAATACGACCCAACGACCAATGGAATGTACCAACGGCTTAATGTGACTTTCGAAACTTGAACGGGGAGAAGTCATCGAGAAACAACAATTTAACAACATCCACAACAATGCCATGTATAGTTACCATGTATATAGTAATTAACAACGTCTATATAGTTACTATCGTTGGATTAAAATGACCACTACACTAACCGGCCCACCTATAAATGCCTTCAAATTTAGAGATGGTCGGATGGTGGAGTGGTCAGAAAAATCACCCAGCAAGTGAGAGACTCGGGTTCGAGTCCTGGTTCGGTCTACACATGTTAGATTAACATTTTTAATTTATCATTAGATTAGCTATTACTAAATTCAAAGTACAGCTATTGTATATGGTTAGCAATTTAACTGCAATAGTGCATCCTAACGAACCTGTTAAGGCTATTTAAGTAATTTGAACTATTTTTCAAACGTTCCACCCGATCCTCATTAGTGTCAAAAAAAGGAAACAGATGTTAAACTGGGTGCAACAGTGCTTCGTCTTCATTATGCGGTGAAAAATTGAACTACAGCTTTTCTCACCTATTTATAAATCATTCCGAATTTAAATAGCCCCGCATCACTTACAGTTTAGTTGGAGAGTCAATAGTTTTATGGAGTGCCAGCACAAACAATCACTTTTGAAGAGCTTTCAAATTTCCAAAATGATAATTTGGGAAATCGCACGTCAGAATTTCAGAGTCTCTTGCAAGCCTTTGTTGAAAGATTTCAAAATTGTGTCGTCGTCTCACCTCTAAATTTTAGTATCGACTCTTTTGCATGTCCAAATAAGCTCTTACAATGGGGCCGAGACATATAGAACTATGGTGTTTTAACATTTACCATCTCAAGCTGGGGTTCACCTCATCAACAGTCTGCATGACCTACTCTATAAAAATGACCCAAGTTCTTTAAAAGCTCGTTTAAAAATTTTAGCAGCTGGCACTCTATGATGTCAGCATTTGTCTAGCATTTGCTCGGGAGACCGGCTAATAAAAAATTCACTAAGCATAGAAGCTGGGGGAATTTATTTTGAACGCATGGTGATTGAATGATCAGTGTATGAATGAGATGTTGATGTGCGAGAAAAATCAAATTAAAATCTATAACGTTGCTATACATTGCTGTATGTGCTAGCAATAAACCATTTTACTTTGATACGGTCTCCTAAAGATACAACCCCCTTTTAAGCTATTTTTTACGACCGTCTTGTGATTTCAGTTAAATCAATGAAGCGGCCATCATTCTTTAGGAAAACACTCTCATAATAGTTATGATCACATTAAAAAGAGAAGTTCGTCGTCGTATTACGGGCGTAAAAGTGGCCACCACTTTGTAGGAAACCATAGATTAATCAGGTCAAATTTTAGTTTTTTCTTTGTAACCGATATACCAGCTTTCAATATACGAGGGTACAATCAAAGTTAACCATCTGTTGGGTTTTTGCTATTCACTCCTAGTCTTAAATACAAAGTGTCTTCTAAGAAACCAACTTGACATAACCGGTAAAACGTGTGTCAATATTGTATTCAGGTTAACGTTAACTGATAATTAACTATTGAATTAAAGCAGTTTCAGCTTTCTACTAGGGTTTTGTCAGAAATCCGTTAAATATATAAGTGTTTTCGCTTTAAAGAGTCCATTACCTTATACACTTTTAATCTTTTTTATTTTAAAATTTGTTTTGCAAAAATCTTCTATAGTAAATAAAGAGTGCACTCTTTACATGCATAAAAGAACCTATTATATTACGACCAGAACCACTGTCTTTCTTCATGTTTTAATTTTAAATGGTTCCAAGTGTTTCTTGTCAAAATTTAATACGTGTTTTATACGGGGTTTTAAACGTGTAACGATTGTACTCTTTATTTATTCTAGAATAAATGTGTTACCAAAGTTTCAAACTTCAAAATGGATGTAGGCCTCCTACCTTTTCATTATCGTTCATATACCCATAAATGTAACACATTCTTTTGCTTTTATTGTTTACAAACATATTTTCCAGGCCTACACTCAGAAACTACAAAGATTTGATTGGATACAATCCACAACACTGTTCCTGCAATGAGTTCCCAAGTCTCGCACCTGGGCGGGCTAAAGGATTTGCTTTCAATCAACTGTTTCCAACAAGATAACATCAAAGACTTTCACAATGATCCTCCTTCCCACCAAACACTTTCAAGTTTACTCGTTCTTTGTTAGTTAACTGGTTTCGGTTTTGTAAATTGTTAGAGTCGTATGTATTGTTCTGTTTTGCATTTATTGCCTTTTTATTGAATTTCCTTTAGACGAATGAGACATTTATGCCGTCAGCGTGGTAAGACCCTGACCAGGAACCTTGAAATGAGCACCGATCCTGACCCCGGAACACGTTTTGAGCATTTTGTACACTTTATATACGAATATATATGTGTGTACTCTATACAGGTCTCACTTTTTGTCCGATTTTCACGAAATTTGGTATACATTTTCCTTTTGTAAATATCTCGGTCAAGTTCGTTAACCAGAAAATCGGACCACCCCTTTGGAGGAAAGTTTTGGTCAAACAGTGGTTTCAATTATCTAAAACAGTAAACTTCATCCGATTATGATGAAATTAAAAAATATTTATTTTGATAGTATGCATCAATGTACTAAAAATTATGAAAATTCATTGAGTCGTTTCAAAATTACGTCCAAAAATATTTATTAGTAGTTCGATTTCAATAAAATACAAATACATTTTACCTTCCCGATATATAATAAAACTTGTAATAAAAGATCACGTAAGTTTGAGGCTGTGAGCTACGCCCTTGTACCGTAGCCCCGTGATAATGGACCACTAAGTCTGAGGCCGAAGGCCGAAGCGAGGCTGTGAACGGAGCAAACCACTTAGTCACTAGGCACTTATAGGACTGTGTTTTCCTGAAGAAATCACCATTAAATTTACCCGTAAAAGCCCACCTCAAATGGGACTCAATGAATGTAAAAACAACTTTCACGTATTTTCAACTTATCAAGTTCTGTTTCACCGGTAGGTAGGCCGGCTGTATTGTGAAACATTGCTTATCAGTAGGAGTAATTATCAACAGGTAGCTGATAAACCAGCAACAATATGCATGTAGAAACTAATTGCAACATTTACAAACATTCACATAGCGGGTTTAATTTATCAGTTAGTGGGTATGATTTTCCAACTTTGTAAATGAAAATTGCAAAGCAACGTCGTATCTGGGAAGTTTCAATTTTTAAAGTGTTTTTAAATACTAAACGTTAATCAATGCCTTGCAAAGGTTCCTATGGACTAAATGTTATTGGAATAGCAGAAATCCCATTTGGAGGCAGGTTTTCACCAAACTACCTGTTTTAACTATCGAAATATTGTAAATGTTATCCTACTATATGATAAAGTTTGAAATAATATTATAGTTTTATTCTATAACCATTAACCAACAGTTTACTGAAAACTATTAACCTGAGTTAAATTGTTTTAAAATGGTCACCAAAACTGAAATTTTCTGTAACAACGTAATGGGTAACCCGAATGCGATGAAATTGAATTGAATGATCATTTTATGTATTAAAATGACTTTTTGTATTAAACTTGCAGTAAAATAACACGAAAAAATGAAAACGAATCGAGGCTTTTATGGTTATACACCGAGTTATACACACATATAAGTATATATACACTCATATATAGTAACACATTGCAAAGGAAATTCGCCTTACACGCCAGCAGGTGCAGCTTACTCTGAATTGCGAACTTTCGAATAAATTTTAAAAACTTTTACTCTGTAGTTTATGTAAAAATAATGTAATGAACATAGAAAATAACCCAATGAGCACGCTGATAATTATATCCACGAACATTCTCTCTGTATAAAATAAAACTACCTGTACTAAGCAATAAGGACAAAAGTGGTCAAACACTTGAAGAGGTTTTCTTGCCTTGATGTTTTGCGGCTAAATGAGGCTTACCGATATCAAAAAGCTTTTAGCCGGGGTCGTTTATAATTACCCCAAGTGGGAGATTTGGTGAAGAGGGCGGGGAACTTCCCTCCGGCGACAACGACACCCCCTACGTAACAACCCTTCAACTTAGGTCTACCATTTCTTAGAGGTTAGATTTTGCTAGGATTTCTTTTATTAGCTGTTGAACTTTTCAGTCCTTCTTTTTTTGCTGCTTATATCCTTAAACATCTAACCAAGTATTTTGAAACCTTACCTCATGAAGTTATCAAAATAGGTCTTGTCATCTTACCTGAAACATACATCCAAAAATTAACATCTTTGACATTTCAATAGTATTAATTATTTCAAACGCACAAAGTTAAAACAGTGAAAAGCACAGGCTCAGTAACTAAAAGCAAAGATCGTATACACTCATATACACATTTTCAAACTACTGTATTAGGCTTTCGCGGCCAGTGTCACAACTATATTTTAGTTCTTCCGATTCACACCTCGCCAAAACATCATAATATGATTAGCTTGAAATATTTCGGTCTCGCTGTGAAGTACCATCTTCAGTCACTGATTGTCCGAAACTTCAGAAGTGTTTCGCCCAATCATTGACTGAAGATGGTACTCCACAGCGAGACCGAAATATTTCAATCTTAATGTAATGATGTTTTGATGTGGTGTAAACCGGAAGAACTAGATTACAGATTTTTCCAAATTTTCCGCTCATTTTTGGGATATTGCAAACAAGATGATTTTCAGATTACGATCAAAGGTGCAATAGTTGCGAAATTTACACCCTGATGAACTGATAAAGTCTATCGAAGTTTGTATCCACTTTCCTCAATTAAATTTGATGAAAAGTCTTTAATCCTGCTCATCTAAAGCATATTAGTTATTTTTTCATTACATTCTTAAATCAATTAAACCTTTTGAGTGTCAAATTTGGACGTGTAGTACGAGTTTTGCTTGGAGTATTTTTTTCCTCTTAATCGTAGTCTAGGTATTGAAAATAATATTCTCATTTTAACACGTGTGGAATACATGACATACTTTGTATGAAAACTCTGAAGAACAGCAAATAACCCGAATCTCGGTCACTAAATACGCGTAATATGGCAATTTTCTTGCTTGCTACCAAGCAGTATGTATTCTACCTTGAGCTCAAATATTGAATCTCATTGATCAGAAATCATTATTTACTGTGCTCGTCCATTTCAAGCACAACCCAGCCCGAATAAGTGTCTTCTGTTGATATCTCCACGGTTATAGCACATCGAGCGCTATTTCCACCGCCTTTGAAGACAGGTGGCCTTAATGTGAGGTAGCCGGTAAGGTGAACCAATTAAGAAGCCGAGCGGAAATGCAAATTGGACCAAATTCTGCGCAGAGTGCCAACAGGTGAAATCAGCTCTCCGAGCCAACCTCTCTTCTCACTTCATCCCGGGAACAACTAGATAAGGTACACAAGATATGGTTTACGTCATAACTGGCTGTACTTGTGCAAGCTTAACCGGGAAGCCTTTTAGTGGGTACTTAGGGCAAAAAGAAGTATTAAGGGTCCTCCTCAGCTGCGTAGAGACTCTACAATGCAAAGGTTCACGACGCTCCATTCTTCACCCTTCAAAATAATTTTCACACTAATAAACATGATACATTTGGAAACAAGAGGAGTATATAAACAAGAATAAAGATCAATTTTTCGAAATTTTGAATTTCTAAGTTTATTTATGAAATTATTGAACAACTTGTGAGAAATCAGGCTGTATATACACGTGTCGGTGAACTCTTATAATTTACAAATATATAATGTCTATCAATCTAAAAACTATTCTGGAAGGTGAAAAATGGGCCACCGTAAACCCTTGTAACCTTGACAGTTACGCCGCATCAGTTGAAAGAAGGCGCGTTGTTTAGTCAGTTTGTTATACGTGCGCGGTGTCGTGTATTCTTTGGGCGGACGGATTTAGCCTCTCTCTGAGGTGACCACTGAGGCGGACCCTTAAGGGGTGAATTGAGTGTGATGGGTCAGATTCACATCAAGGTGGATTTTCTTTAGTATGGTTGAAAGAGCGTCGGTAAGGATAAACATGACAAGAGCGTTCTCACATTTCCATTTCCGGACGCCACAATAATCTCTCATTGGTTCATTGATTCTACTTAGTACTTAATAAACGGCTACGAAAGCGTAAATCGATAGTAAGTGTCAAAATACCCATTAAGAAGGAAACTCTAGGCATTCATTTTCTATACATAATAATTTTGGAAATTGCTCAAATTGGGAATATAGGCGGATTTTGTTTAACCATAGAGCTTCGATATTGGATATATTGATATGGGATCTAAGATGTTGGATGAAGTTAATTAAATACGTCACGATGAAACGTCCAAGTACAACGTGTGGATCCTTCCAAGTTTGAGTGGATCGCCTGGCAAACAATTGTATTATTTTGGCTTCAGGTGCCAATATTGTACCTTTCCCAGTCCCAGATCAAGATTCCCAAACTGAGCGAGAGAACAGAGCAAAGAGGTCGAAGGTGGCTTGTCTGACAGTGTGTGAGAGTCCAAACCTCGAACAAGACATCGGATCGAACTAATGCTCGAACAGCGAGGCGATAACACTCGATATAGTCTTTAGCAAACCTAAACATTTGGCTCACCCAGAAAGGACCTACATGAATTAAAATTTAGTAAATCACGTGTAAATGAAGCCTTACACAGCCACTTTCAAAGTTACCAACACGAATTTCCTGTCTCCGAGCCCACTTCTATTAGTTGAAACACAAAACCTCGTCTCGAGTCTTGGTTTGTTCAGATTGTTGATTAACAGATTAAACTGTTTGACTCCGATGTTTATCTCAGGTTGAATTTCACCATTAGTTCCCTCCCCTCCCCTGCCAACCCTCCTTCCCCTTCACGACACAATATTTGTTGAGCATCCCTCTGCACTTGTTTAATGCTAAAGTGTTGTCGAGACTTCGGATTATTGATCGATTGCACACTTTTGGTAAGGCTAGCTTTATAGTTTGGATCAAAACATGATTATTTTTAAATACTGCGTGAAGTCATGTTTAAATATGCTTAATCGTCTTCTTAAAATTATATTAGCTTTTAGTCAACGTTTATAATAAAGAAATTGAATCATAAACCCCATTGCATTTTACTAGCGCATCATCAGCATAAATGGTTAGCAATGATGTAAATTCCATTTGAATGTTGTGAAATTTTGAGTTTATATAAGTATTTCATAGTTATAAATCAATGTACCAAAAATTATGAAAATCCATCAAGGCAAAAAGTGATTTCTTCACTACAACCAGCGGAATTATTAGTCCGATTTTGAAATGCGTTTTCCTTACATATATGTAGTTTAATTTCCAGTACACTTATCCGTAGGTCTGAGGCTGTTTCTGCCTGGTTGTTTCTTTTAAAGTACGATAAATGGTCTCGTAAAGGGCATAAGCTAATGAATAAAAGTTGCAGACTGGGTAGAATGTTCTCCGAGCATTTGGGAAAGTTGGCAGCGCCGCGGGGGTACAGGGGTCGCCTCTCTCGGCCAGAGCGAGAAACCTTGTCAGCTCTCGCTCATCGCGAGATCCATCTCAAGACTTCGTACCTTCTGATGAAAGTAAGATTGAAGCAGTCTCTCAATGCGGTGTTTCATGGCATCCGATCATTATATCAAACGTAATGTTCTAGTAAATAGATTGCGCATAGATGCCGCGTGGTTGAGGCAGAAAAATCAACATAGTTCGGCAGCCCGAGTACAGATAGCGCTGCCGTCACTCGCCGTCTTTCTCCCCCCTCGGCCCAACATGCTCGAGTTTGTCCGATATCGATGACTAAATGTGACCAATTCGTGCGATTTACGAGAACGATCGAACTTGCGCCCGGCCAAGTTGCGCGTGCGTCAGTGGCTCTACTTGAGACTCTTAAAAGAATTCCCTCGCAGCGTTAGCTGTGCTTGGGCTGCTGAAACTACGTTGATTTTCCTTTCTCAGTCACTCGGCATCCATGCGCAATCTACTTACCACAACATTATCTTTGATTATACCCAGATTCACTTGACTGGTTTTCATACTGCATTAAAGCTCTATATTTTTTTTTTCTTCTTGTAGACTATACCGTCTCTAGATGATCAATTGATTGTCAATTCTGTGATGTATTAGTAATTAAAACGTACACAACACAATGTAAGAATGTTACACCCCTAGTGAAAAGTTATACAAATCAAATTTTACCACCGTAAAATAAGTTTTAGCATTACCCACAGCAATCCATTCCAAACCTAGAACAATTCATACGGCTAGATACTGCCGAGAACTAAACAACAGAAACTGTAATACTTCGGTGAAATCCAGTTTAATTGTTTGTTCTGAGTATAGTTTTATAGGTCAATCACTTGTAGAAGTAAGGGCAGTATAAATCAACAAAACTACCTACACAGTTTGTGATTTACTCGGTGTACACTTGTATGTTTATAGCTCGGCCGTAAACAGCTAGGATAGATGGTGCTACGCTCTGTTGAGTTCTTCATCAACTAAATCACCTGGCGCTAAATACAGTACAGTGCGTTGCCACCGTACGTTGCCACCGGGAGAGTTAAATGACTGATGCTTGGGCAAGCATGATGTCAATTTTTGCAGAGGTGGAACACAATTTAAAGTGTCCTGAACTGAAGTAGTAGCCTACAATAAATTAATGATCATTGAGAATTTAATCCACCAAAAACATCGACTCACTTTACTAGATACAAAAGGTTAATGGTATACTAGATTTCGTAGTTTCCTGTTTCCGATGCCATTTATTAACAGAACACGTACAAATGCGGGTTTATATGATAGGGTAGGAGTTGTTTCAGGTTTCTTATACACGAAAAATGGAAAATCAGCGTGGTGTGGAAAAAGTATAACACACTTGTAAAATAGCCTGCTTTAGGCCCACTGTAACACTTATTTATTTGTGGATAAAATTTATGAAAGCCCAAGGTTATAGAGACCTGAAGAGAACTTTTGAAAACAACTTGTCTAATCTTTACACCAAAAATATCGTCTAAAACAGGGGACTACGAGAGCATATTTTGAGTATTTTTGGGGTGACCAAGCCTCTTAATGCTTCTAAATCAAACTAGTTGGTTTCTTTTGTATCTAAATCTCCGAGTTTTAAACCCAAACTTAACCAATCTGAGATTTTTTAACGTAGTCGCTCCATTTACCGTGACCAGTATTTAATGCTCGTGATCCCTGGGTCCGGTTTAGCGCTTGATTGAGCGAGCCGAGGGGAAGGGGCCAGGTGACGGACTAGTGCAAACTGTTAGTACAAGTACTGCAAGGGGGTGCACACATAAGCGTAATCTGGGGGGTGAGTACAATAGAGAGCGTGCGCGACTGCACGGCGCACCCCTCAGCAACCCCAGCCGGGCTGCGCACAGCTTTACACCGGCTGATGTTGCGTAGTGCGGGGTTTCATGGGAGATAACTTACAATAATAACAAGAAAACTGTCAAACATAGCTGACGCATAGCCACAAGTGCTACCGTGAATCATAGCGAATTTCCTGTAACGGGGTATAATGTAGACGGAAGTGGGGTTTACCCCAAAATATGGGATTTCAGCTATAAAAAATGTAAAAGTTACACTCTTTGTTGCTGTTTATAATTAGTTTGAGATATTTCGGTCTCGTTGTGAAGTACCATCTTCAGTCACTGTTTGGCTGAAACTGAGCTACTGGCTGTCTGCTATCCTGTTGGTAACGGGCTGCCAACCGTCGATATGGTAATACAAAGACTGAAACTGGTACTCGACAGCGAGACCGAGATATCTCAAACTAATTGGTCAGATGTTTTGACTCGGTGTGAGCCATTAGAACTAGAATATATACAAAGTTTTTCCACTTGACTCAGGAGGTGTGGGGAAGCTCAAAATTGTATAGTCCGTTTTGTTCAACGACGTTTCGTTACACGTAGTGGTAGAAATAAATCACTGTACATATAATATGGAAATTCGCTCAAAATTAATGAATCCTCAAGAAAATATGTAATGAATGATTAAAGTGCATTTTAAAAAATATCACTAAACCTACGCTAACCCAAACGATCACAACCCCAAAGACCTACTTAGAAGACTCGATCACTCACAACATTACCAGAATGTAACAATAACTTAGATTAAAATAAACCCGCTTCAAAGAGCTGGCCATTGAAATAGTCTAATCTGAACAATAGCTTAGAGCTTAATGCTTGCAATCCGTACAGCGAATACCTCAACAGCAATCGTCCGCGAGCCCACAAAACACCCATAGGTTAGGTTTCTGATTTACTCGGCCAAAACAATACATTTACCATGGAACCTTTGAACTGTCAGCGGAAACACATAGGGGCTCTACAACGTACGATAGTATCACTGCGGCAAGTTGGCAGAATGAGTGCATTTCATCAGGGGTAATTACGCTTCAACAAGTAACGTACGATAATTTCGCGGCGTCACGTTGGCACCGTCCGTTCTTGGGCCGCTTCCAACAGATCCATTCCCTAGATTTATTATTCGTAATAATTTGATAACTTACGCGCCCTCTCGACTCTAAGGGGCACTTTTGATTTTCAATTTCACCTGCGGGTTGATTTACACGGTCTGTTGGTAGGACGGATGGACGGCGACGGCGGGTAAATGTTTGAAAAGCTGAGAAATGTGGCGGAGTTTGTCATGTGGTGGAAAGGTTAAGAGGGGTTTTATTTACTCTTTGTTTTTAGTCTAGTGTTGACTGTTGTTTTCAATTTTCTGGCAGGAATAAGTGACCATCCGTATTTTTCAAGATGGTGAAGTACTAACAAAATGCGTGCTGATGTCATGTGCGTCGAAGCTTTTTGCACCCGAACAAATGTGGGGATGGTGTATTTTCCCGCAGGAATAATTGTGAATTTATTTGTTGTAAAGCTAAATATTTTCAAATAGATTATTGTTAAATGACAGTTTTGAGAATTTTAGGTCAAAGGTCAACTCTTTGATTCATATGTGAATGCTAATTAACAGCACCAAGTAAGAGGTTATAACGCAGGTTAGTGTAGATAACGCATAGATGACAAATGGCTGAGGCAAGAAACTCAACATAGTTGCGGCAGCCCACACAGAGAATGCGCTCCGAACGCTGCCGTCTCTCGGCGACTTTCTCCCTCCTCGACAGTACATGCTTGAATTTTACGATGTCGATTACTTAATTGTGGCCAAATCATGCGATTTGCGAGAACAACCTAACTGGCGCGTGCGACAGAAGCTCTAATTTAGATAGACTCTTAAAAGGATTCCCTCGCAGCGCAACCTGTGTGTGGGCTGCCTCAACTATGTTGAGTTTCCTGTCTCAGCCATGTGACATCTATGCGCTCACTACCTACTATAGTGTTGTCTTTGACAGCACAGATGTTGCCTGCTGCCTCCACCTGTATATTGCTACGTGTGTGTTGGTGCTGACGGACCTACAGCAGCGTCTAGTTCCTGGAAGGAGCGTGACTTTCGACACTGACTCAGCAACTCAGCACCAAACACACACCTACACTCCGTTTCACTCTCGGTTGCCAGCATCGAGGGCGCACACTGCATCGACTCCGGTCCTCCGGAAAATATTAAACGTAGTTTTGCAAACATCATTTCAAAGAAGAAACTGCAAACCGTTCACAGCTTTATGTTGGTCATTTTCAGGCCGTCAGCAAAGTTTATTTGCAAATACTTTTGATGGTTAATAATTAGAATTTCCCGCTAAAGTAAGCTTTTTACACACCTGGTTAGAAATACATGGTGTATAATACCACAGACTAGAGAGACTACTGATTATAGAGTCTGTTAGTCTATGATAATACAAGTGATAAATAAAAATATTAAGGCTGCCTAGCACGGACAGAAATAGTGACGATACAGAGGGTTATACATGCAACTTATGTGGTTATAAAATTAATATTGTTACTGTCAGATTTAAACATTCAAATAAACATTCAATATATTATTAAATTCAGATTGAAAGTCAAATTTAAAGTTTTATTTTTATTTTGAGATATACCACGATGGTACGTTGACATTTATGACGCTCGTACTGCTCACTATTAAAGTCCAATATAACCAGGTTATGATTAATGAATTTTAATTATCCATACATAGATTAAACAAAGAAAACTACCCGAAAATTCGACATCATAAAGTTAATAAAACGTGAAATATCGCTAATTTGCTAATGTTTAAAGCAAATCCTTATTTAAAGTGATCAGTTCGAACCCCCGGTCGTTAATTTCTCTCAGCAATAAACCCTGGCGTGAAGTACATCAAGGATTAAACAATGAACACCGAGTGATTAAACTAAATAAAACCAATCACAAATCAGGGCCGGTAAATAAATAGGGGCTTTTGTTTAATAAGGGGAGATAATACACCACTACAGTGTGGATAAACCTGG
Source organism: Matsumurasca onukii (assembly GCA_018831715.1). Lineage (NCBI taxonomy): Eukaryota > Metazoa > Arthropoda > Insecta > Hemiptera > Cicadellidae > Matsumurasca > Matsumurasca onukii. Next base: position 54,400,947 of record CM032061.1, on the reverse strand, counting down.
AATCACGTGACCGTTTTCCATCGCTGTGTACAAACTGTAGGGAGAGTTTAGATTGGAACTATTTTGAAACCTGTGAGTTTTTGGTATATTTTAAGAAATCAGCAGTTCTTAAAGGTTTCAACCAAATAATTTAACGTTTCGATGAGTTTCAACGGCCACCTTTATTGATTATAAATTTTATAAGTGTTTAATACTTCTTCAAGTTGTTTTAAGTTATAGATTCCATGATTTTTCTGTATCTATGGTGAGCGATTGTGGAATATATAGGAATAACGAGTATTAAAATGATATACTTCCTTCTTTATAACCGTTGAAACTCGTAATTGTAAATAAAAAGGAGAATCGGCGAAAGGCTACGGCTCTCGGTGCAGAGGGTCACAGGTACGATTCCCATTGCAGCCAAAGGGGTTTAGACCGCTTGTCCAAAAAGCGTTTTCTACGTTCTCAAACAAATATATTGAATCAAAACTCCCTTAAAGTAGACAAAAAAATAAAAATAATTTAAAATAAATAAATAACTTGATTTCAGTCATATTTTAAAATCACCGAGCCTTAGTTTCCATCGCTAACGTTTTTAATGGTTAAACACTCACTGCAAATAAAGCTCAGTTTAAAAAGCTCAGGTTTTAGTTCAATGAACTGCCACTTATTACTTTATTAAATTTAGGACTGGGAATTTCTTTCAAAACTGTGGATATTTTGCTTATTGCCATTTATTATATCCAACCAAGCTACACTGGTTATAACAGTAGTTGTATTAAGTCCGTAAACATTGCATAAAACCATACAAAGTTTTCAGAAAATTCTTATATAACTGGTGCTAAATTAATATTACGTAATTTTTATTATACATTTTAAACTAAAACATTAGCTACCGGTGATTGTCCTAGCGTTAACGGAGGGAAAGAGAACAGTTGGGACAAACAAATTGCAAACAAACAATCGGAAACAAACAAAAAGTTGTCCGCGCGCTGCCCGCATCATTTTGACCAATCCGGACCAGTTGTTTGTCTGATTGTTGACCGTTAATGTTGGGGTTGAAAAGTAAAACCGGGGGTGTTAAAATCAGACCCTCACCGCGCTCATACAAGCTAATCACCAGGGCTTGGTTGATCAATGATCATCATCGTAACCAGTGTTCAGCTACTGAACTCATTTCGAAACTCCATCACTAGACCAAACCAATGATAATATTGTGATGGATAGAAAGCGCATATACGCCACATGGCTGAGGCAAGAAAATCAACATAGTTGCGGCAGCCCAAGCACACATAGCGCTGCCGTCTCTCACTATCTTTCTCCCCCCTCGGCTCGAATTTGTCCGAAGTCGACGACTTAATGTAACCAAACCGTGCGATTTTGGAGAACGAACAAACTTTCGCGTGTTTCAGTGGTTCTAGTTGAGATTCTTAAAAGAATTGCCTCACAACGCTATCTGTGCTTGGGCTGCCGAACTATTTTGATTTTTCTGCGTCCGCCATTCATTATTGATGGCATCAATGCGCAATCTGCCTATCATAACATAATCTTTGAGAAAATTCAAAATAGTTTATTAGTAGTTTTACAAAATTGGCCTCACCAAGCTTACAAAACTTGTCGCTGAGGTCCTAAATATATTTAATATAAATTGTTTGTTTTATTTTAAAAAATTGTTGACAAATAACATATATTAACTATACAATATTTTAGCGGTTTAGGGCGTTATCTTAAATTAATATTACAGTTTTACATTTACAAAGATATACTTAACTACATTATTTTATGCATACTCAAAACTACATAAATTGTATGTCCGAAAGGTTTCTCGATGTGAATGAATGGAAAATTTTAGCTTTATAGATAACTTGACGATTGCTATACATTTTTTATAATGTTTTCGCAATAAACTATTTATTTACAACCAAATAATTATAATATAACATTGAAATACATGCATAAGCTACTTAAATAATTTACAAAGTTCTCATTTTGAAACAACCTTCTTCCAATATAACATGCTTATACAAATCTACTGATAATTTATTACGATATGTTTGCCAAACGGTAGATATTAAACATATTAAAATCTGTGTAAAAATTGCATACTTTAATACTTTGAGTTGAGACACCGACCATTTTCATCTGGTCTTTTTATCAAATCTAAACGGGACAGCAAATCGAATTATTGCATACGCTTTAGTCTAAGTTATACTCGTACGAATATTACATGATTTTTACTTATTTACTACACAGGGTAAGTTTTAAATGCCCCCTAACTTTTGAAAAAGGAAATATACTTAAAAACTCTTTAGGGAATGTTTTTATAGAACTCTAAAGTTAGTTTCGACGTACTTTGCATCACCCGCCCCCACCCAAAAACCTGGGGGAGAGCCTCCTACTTGTAGCACCTTAAAAGAAAGGTAATTTTAATACAAATTTAACGACGCAAATACAAATTTCTTATCTAGACTTGTTTTTTAATAATGAGATAGCAGAAAAATCAGGTTAAAAATGCCACATTTCACATACTTTCTATTTTTTCAATGACAAAATTATTCTTGAAAATCCTTTAAAGGAAATATTACAACCTTATAACATAATCCCATAAAGTATTTTGAGGAAAGATTTGTCATATAATTTGTTTTATGTGAAATTTTGCATTCTAAACCTGTCGTATTGTAAACATTCTTAAGTATTACAAAAACTACTTGAGATAAAAGATTTTTGCGTATTTGTATTTAAATTCTCTTTCTTTTGAAATGCAACAGAGAGGGGGTTGTATTTAAAAGATTTTGGTGGGCTGCCCGGTTTTCGCAAAGTACGTCAAAACAGCCTTTAGAATTATATAAACACATTCCCCAAGGGGGGTTAAAAATATTTCCTTTTAGTTAAGGTAAGGTAGGGGGACATTTAAAACTCGCCCTGCATACCTGGAACTACGTTGTTAAGCAAATTTAATTACTCAAACGTTTTAACAGGCTTCGGTTACGGAGAACGACCGAATTGAGCGACTGAAAAATGCAGTCAATTTTATATCGCAGTTTTCCGCTGAAAATGGTAAAAGAAGATTTTCCTTATGGACAGTGGTTAAGGACAGAGCGACGGAAGTGAAATTTCGAGCGCAAAACCACGTTGTTTGAAGAGTTTGGAGAAAAGTATCGCATCCTCTACTTAACTACATTTTGTTCAAACCTTCAAAATCAATGTTTGTTCAGCAAAGGAGTAGTTTATTAGTGAATACCTTTCCTCGTTCACCGTTCGTATTGTATGCTTGCAGTAATGAAGGAAGTAAACACGGTCATTACATGTTAGTTCAAAAGGTTTAAGAAATGCACGCATTTGTGTACATAATTGTTTAGCTATAGACTTATACTAGTTACTGTTTTAAATAACTGGCTATAATCCCCCAAACACCATTAGTAAAATACTTTTAAAGTTGTCATTGTTTAATGGATTGTTAAGATTATTTAAAGCAATTTAACATTCACGACCTCATTATTTCGAAAACAACTGCGAAATACATGTGATGTTATTTCATATTCCACGTCCTAATAGAGAATCCTATTAGAGAAGAACTAGCTAAGAGAACACGGGTCTTTATTAACGTAGCTGAGTGTATTATCAAAAATTGAAAATTTAAAGTAAACAAAAAATAGTTCCCTATATATCCTTAGAAAATCCATTTAGTTTGTCTGTTAGTTCACCAGCTTCTCCTTAAAAGTGTTGGCTACCATGTTACTCCGCCGTTCCGCCCGTTTTTAGAGCTCGCTTTGGTTTTTTTCAATTCATTTTGAGGATATTATATATGGACATAAAATGTAGCTAAAGACACACTGCTTGATTAGCTTAATCCTCAAACAAAGTTTCATGCCATAGTTTCAGCCGATTTTTACTTATTAAATGGTCCAAAATTCCTAAAAAAATATTTTCAGAGTCCACTTTGGTCCCTTGCTATTTAGTTTGTGGATGTTGTATGGGTTGAAATATAGCTAAGGACACACTGCGTGATGGGCTTAACCCTTAAACATAGTTTCACCGCCATAGTTTCAGCCAATTTTGACTTATAAGAGGTCCAAAACGCCTAAAAAACGTGTTCAGAGCTCACTTTGGCCCCTTTTTTTGTGGATGTTGTATTGATACAAAACATATATAAAAGTGCACACTGGCTTAACCCTTAAACGAAGTTTTACCACCAAAGCTTCAGCTGATTTTGAGTTATAGCGGTCTAATATGCCTTAAAAACGTTACAGACAGACAGACAGGAATTCTGTTGACGCCATTTTCGGCCTTTGCAAAGTATATAAACACCAAATAACCAAAACCGATGGATTCATTGCAATGTACAGACAAAAGTCTCATTTTATTTACATAGATAGGCAGCAAAAGTTGGTGAGTTCGTGGTCGGCCCGAGAGACCCCGCTCAGAAAAGTTGGTGAGTTCGTGGTCGAGGATTAACCGGGGCAGGTAAAGTTGCAAGGTTTCTACGAGTCTGGTTAAGTTAGGTCCGTACATTACGAAAAGGCCTGCTTTATTTTTGAGTACTTAAATCTCTTAGGGCATGCTATCAGTTTGTCAGTTCAGTTATTTTGAAAATTATACGGTAACTAATTAAAGCTGAAGTAGCGTTGTTTCTGTAAGTATAATAAAGGTAATTACTGTTCTTTGTTTGAGGTTTTTGACCATGGTAGACATTCTGAGGTTAAAAATATTATTACGGGCGCTTTTTATCGATTTTTACTGAACAAGAACACGACGTTTCGGTGTCGGAAATCTGGTTCCGTCTTCAGGCGGAAAGTAACCTAAAACATAACAGAAAACTTACGAAATGAGCTAGCCTAAAAGTAATATGCGTAAGCCGACTCACTTACTTCTTTTAAAATTAAAAAATGTAAGGGGGAAATCGAAAAACGAAAACCAAAATTTCAACTAGAGAAACCCCGTGTTGTTTGGTGGTGGGTGATTGGTCCCACGCTGATCAATTTTAGGCTAGCTCATATTCAATGTTTTGTGTTATGTTTAGTTTACTTTTACCTGATGACGCGAAATCAGATTTCAGATCCCAAAACGTCGTGTTCTTCTTGCCACTTAAAACTATGGAAACGTCCGTTACAATAATTTAACAGAGTATAATTACTGCAAACTGCATCAAGTGCTGCAATAAACGTATTGACGATATCGTCCACGCCGCGCTAGAAGGTAGATGACTCACCCTGAAGAAGTGGGTCTGGAAGGCTTAACCGCCACAACTGATGACACAGGCTAACATATGGTGGACAATTATCAAACGCGTTTATCTCAAATGTTGTCAGATTAACTGAACAAATGTCTTCTGTCGGTTCAAAGAAACTGGAATGCACGAAATGACGCTCGTTTTCCAGGGATCGTGCTCCTCTGGCTTTTGGCACCGCGGCGGATTTATCAGGTTATGATGTCACGTGACGTGAGCGGATGACGTCACCGCATTGTTTTAACCGATGCGTTGTTGCATCACTGTCATTGTGGCTCGATTTAACAGTGCTATTGTAGTTTGATCTTAAAACGGTAAAAACAAAGTTGGACATACATTCTCACAATTGAATTTTCGGTAATTAAAATAATTGACTACTAAAGAATGAAGCCTATGAACTAAAATTACCCATCTTTTTCGTTAAATACCTATCCGTTTTAAAATGCATTCACGGTGAACTTTTACATACATACACAGTGAAATAGTAAATTCTTGATAAGTAAGTTATGGACATATGCAGTCCAATTTGTAGTCTTTATTTATCCATAAATCAAAGTTCTAAAACTTTAAGAAACAAGTATCTACAAATTTATATTTTAGATTGAGTTATCATCAAGAAATTTGAAATTTAGTAAAAAGAAGAAACGGACGACTTTTCCAGCCACTTAGAGAAAAAGTGTTTTTCCACTTTTCTCCAGAAGTGGCTGGAAAAGTCCGTTTCTCCTGTTTACTAAATTGCTCTCCGCCACTATTATGAACTTTCAAACTAACTTTAAAATGGTAACAAACAATTAAGATAACTAAATCAACCACTGCATAGAAAATTAACATACCGGTACAAGAAAAAGGAAGCTCGTTCTGCATGGAAAAGTAAAGGAACGGAAAGTTGCAAATAACCAACTCGTAATAAACAATCGCTAAAGCATTGCCGTAAAGATCCAAATGTTTCATATTAAAATAAGTTATTAAGGTAATCTATATAAGCTTGAAACAGCTAACGCTCTGTCCAATGAATCAATATTAAATTAGTATCAGTTTACCTAAGGTGCATACTTAGTTTCGTAGAATAGAGTTCTTGTTTGAATTTTGTTGTCGATGAGAAATTTCTAAATTTGAAATACTGTTAAGGGCGTTTTCTGTCGTTAGTAAACAAGAACACGACGTTTCGGGATCGTAATACAATCCCATCTGCAGGTAAAAAATCCTAAAACCACACAAAACAAAAACTAACGAGCATAAAGTAGAACGGAACCCTGCAACTCCGATCGGCGCGTAGTTCCAAAATAATTCAGACAATCTAACAAACCTCATTAGTTAATCCGACTCAAAATAGACAATAATCCAACAGAACTCAGACAACAATTAAAATGATAAACAACACGAGAGAGCTTTGCTCGACAATGGAAAGACAACAAAGCTAATCAACGCACCTGACGTGATGCATCGCGCCGAGGCGCCGAGACTCAAAAATGCGGGTTAATTGTGTTTTGGCTGATATATTTTGACAGCGGATCCGAGATGGCTTGGATGAGACTCAAAACTCCGTTATTATTGGAGCCGTTCTGATGTCCTTTCTGACTTGGCCTCCACACTCCAACAAGAGCCATTCAGCTGAGTAATTTCACAGGCTTTCACTCTTCCTACATCCAGTCTCATCGCTCATAACAGCTGTGAATGAGGCACTTGGCGCATGCGCACCGGCGCACGAGGTTCCTCAAGGCTCTGTTCTAGGTATACTACTGTTTTTAATATTAGCTTATGACTTAGGCTTCAACCTTTCCCCTGTATTATCACGGAGGCAAAATGAACAATACTCGTATCTTAGAACTGGATCATGTCATAGACACATTGGAAAATCATAGAAACATTGGATCATCATAGAAACACGATTTAACGTGTTATTTGCATATACTTTCGCTACTCAATCAAATGCAGTTAATTTTTCGTATTAGCAAAACTTGTAAAAGAAAAAGGTAAAGTTTGTCTTGTTTAGCGAGGGGAAACTCTACAAAGTCCTCTCTACCCCTCAACCTCGACCTTTATGTAGCGTTACCGTGTAGTAACATTGCAAATGTAAGTGGTGACTGCGGGGATCGAACCCGCGCCGGCGAAGTGATCAGCTCCGGAGTCGCGCACGATTCCAACCCGCCACGGGTCCGCCCGAGGTTGTTATTCTGGTTGTTATTTTGTTATTCTGGTTTTATAACTGAAGATAACTAAGATAAGGGGACTCTAATACATTTAAAATACAAACTGAAAAGACTATGAGGTGTATATAGTCTTGATAAAAGAGGGGGTGGAATAGAGCCTAAATTTCCTGGTGAAGCTACAGTCCAAACTGCCTTGTTCTATAGAATTTGTTTATTTAAAAGGATGTAATAAAATAAAATCGTATATGCCTTTTCCATGCTACCAACCAAGAGTGGAATTGAGTGTACTTACAATTATGACGTACAGCAGGTATATTGTTGATGGAACTTGAGTAACATGAAGTACGAACATAACTTTCTTCCGCATCTTCAAATTCAACAACGCATGCTACCAAGTGTCCAGATAATCCACCGACATGGATATTCCAAAACTTCAAACGTCCAGCTTCAAACATGATCCTGACGACACCCTCCCAACGACACCCACAGAATACATGTTCAACAAACAGATAACATAACACAAACATGTATTCTGTGCTTGTTGGCCTGTCTCCTCAACGCTTGCTGGCCTTTCCAAACTATGATCAAAGTATCTAAGCTGTTCGATATCTACGAATAATATTTTTTATTTGAAATTAATACGTTTCCATGGTCACTTAAAATTGAGAATCCTGTTATTCAGGGTGTTCTAGACTATGAAGCTATTGTTAAATTAAAGTTTACTGGCACCCAAATCTCATAAGTATTCTACAATAACTGTAGTAGAAAAAACAAAGCACATTATCTGATTACGGTTCTGTTTTGTTTATTAATATTTATGTTACTTTTAAGCGAATTTTTTTTAAAAATGAGATATTCATAACGTCGCTAAGGGTATAGGCCTAGACTCGGGAACATATTTTTGAGCAGTTTTCCTCTTTTTACATAAACTATGTACATATGTATATATGTGCATCGTTCTCTACGTCGCATTTCGTCAATTTCAATAAAATTATACGTTCATATGCAGACAAGTCCTTTTTGTAAATATCTTGGTCAAGTTCTTGAGCCAGCAGAATCGAACTACCGTATCTACCGGACTATCGGATTCCCTTTATGGGAGGAGTTTCAACCAAAAAAGTAGTTTTAATTATCTAAAACAAAAAATTCATCCGAATCCGATGAAACTTAAAATAAATACGTAATGCATTGTTATCTATCAATTTATCCAAATATATTAAAGACCATTTAGTCGTTTAAAGGTGGCGGCCAAAAAAAGGAACTTTTCGCTACAACAGCGGAATGAAAAGTCCGATTTTAATGATATTTGAAATCCGTTATCGCTTCATGGTATGTAATAAAACTTTCAGAAAAAGAACACGTAAGGCTGAAGACGAAGGCCAACAGCAAGAGTAACAAGTTGCAAAGGAAATTTCAAAGGCGCTTAGCTACGTGTAGGCCCTGGTTTGTCCATATGACTTTTCTTGGACAATGTGTTTAGAACGGTTAGTAGCAGAGGACAGAGGTGCGACTACTGATGCAAACCAGATGTCGGGGGGCGTCGCTCACACGCACACTCACACACAGGGGCGCCTGTCTCTCTTGCAGATTGCCAGGCTTATTATCCCCGTATCAATTTACCTTGACGTAAATAACGCATCAGAGACCAGTCTCCGCCAGAGAAGTATATTTCCGCACAATCTTATTTTACTCTTACAACGTGGATAAAGAATTGTCTACTATTAAAAAAAATTATTTCTTATTTCTGAACAAATTTGATTTGCTCACTGTTAACTTTAATCAATATTTCCAGATGTAACAAAATATTTAAAATACATAAAAGCCAATAAATAGTGGTATTTTTAATCCACAAGCGCTTTCGACAGCAATGCTGTCATCGTCAGGCAAACCTGTTACATAGAAATTTAAATAACGAAAATAATAATAAAAGATAATTATTTCCAGATGTGTGTAAAAACATTTTAAAGGAAGCTCTAAAAGCCGTTTGATTTTTATGCCGCTAATTGTGTCCTGTTTCTTTTCCTAGTTTGATTTAGGTATTACCAAAGACAATAGATACTAAATATAAAGAAACCCTCATCACACTCATCATTCATCCCATATTCACCTTAGAATACCTTCCAGGACTGGTCGGTGTCTCTAATCAAAGTATAGAAATCCATTAGCCTAAAAGCACTATGATAGGTAAGGAACAAATGGAATGAACTATAAAAACAAATAATAACTAAGATAAAGAGAACCAACCATGGCATCAAAAAATAAACGAAGAAGTGGCAATAATTAATGTTATATAGAAAATGAAACAGAAGAATAAAATATAACGACGCACAACGACACATAAAAAAGAACCAACTACAACATCAAAAATAAACGAGCAAGTAACGAAAATGGATGTCGGGTAGAAAATGAAACAGAATGATAGAATAGAACCAAGCACAACTGGCACGTAAAACAAACCAACTATAACATACAAAAATAAACGAACAAGTGACAAAATGAATGATAGGAAGAAAATGAAACAGAAGAATAGAAAATAGCCTGACACAACCGGCACGCAAAAAGTAACCAACTATTACATCAAAAAATAAACGAACAAGTGACGAAAATAAATGTTAGGTAGAAAATGAAACAAAAGAATATAATAGAACCACGGACAGCTATCACATAAAAAAAGAACAAACTACACTAAAAAATAAACGATCCAGTGATGAAATGAGTGTTCTGTAGAAAATGAAACAGTATAGCCTAATAGAACCACGCACAAACTGTGCACATAAAAATGAACCAACTATGACTTCAAAAAATAAACGAACCCTTGACGAAAATGAATGTCAGGTAAAACAGTAGAACCGATTTGACCACACTCACGTAAAAAACGCTATTGTTTGAGCGGACCGCCATGAGGGGTCTGGTGGGCGTAGGTGGCGACGAGGTAAGGCTATCATCACGTGGATGACGTCACAACATGGCGCCCAGGTGACTGGTGAGGTGGGAGAGATTATCATCACCTGGGCCCCTTTTCTGCTGTCCGACACGCGCTAGTAAAAACCCTTTGTAAAAACCCAACGTATAGTTCGTTTGATAACTTTAAGATATAGCCTATCTTTAAAAAAGAAACATTTCGACGGAAATGAAAAAATAATAAAGGTTGACAGGAGTAGGCGGCTTTGTTAGATTTATTTACATAGAACTATGTAAACACAGAACCCATATAACTCGGTCATGTATAATATCGCTTAATATTTCATTTCAAAGTTAATATTTTCTTCTAGTGTTACCTTTTGAAAATGGTGCTATATCAATCGACTATTTAGTTAACCAAACATTTCTTGACTTTGGAAACTTGTACTGTATTTTGTTAAATTTAGAATTCCTGAAGAAATGAAGGAAGCAAAGACACTGGCTTTCAAAAGAGATTATTCTATCTTGGATGAGTTGTACAGATTCTGCATTCATTAAAAATATCATTGCTTTTATCGGAATACGTTTAATATGGACGTTTCCTTGATCCCTGAGAATACCACGGTTGTTAAATTAAGATCCTCCATAGATATTAGAAAACAATTACAAAAACGTATGATAATAGTTTTAAACTGCAAACGGAGCCGTTGAAACAATTATCTGGGTAGTTCTACCCCCTACGTTTTCACCGTCCATTTTGACGTCTAAAGAAAGAATCGAATTCAACGATAATTAATTAATTAGACTTGTAGCTCACACTTGTTGCCCTACGATGTAGCCCTCCGACTTTCGCACACAGCGACGTTTACTTTCCACATTAAATGTATACAGGGTGAGTTTTAAAAGTCCCTTACCTTTTGAAAATGGAAATATTTCTTAAACCCCTTTTGGGGAATGTTGCTATAAGATTCTGAAGTTTGTTTTGACGTACTTTGCGTAACCCCTCCCCCAATCAAAATCCGGGAGGAGGGCCCCCAAATTTTTTAAATACAAGCCCCCCTGTTGTGGCACCTAAAAAGAAAGGGAATTTCAACACAAACTGAAAGGCGCAAAGAAAATTGTTTATCTCGACTCGTGTTTTATTTTACCAATTTGAAGATGGCACAAAATCAGGTTTAAAATGCCACATTTCACAAAATTTATTTTAAACGACCAAATGTTCTTCAAAATACTCTGGCAGAAACATCGCAACCCTATAACATAATCCCATAAATGTGGCATTTTAAATCTGGTTCTGTGTCATCTTTAAATTGGTAAAACCAAAAAAAGGAGCCGAGGTAAAAACATTTGCTTTGCGTCGTTGAATTTGAGTTTACTAATTTGGCCCCCACCCTCGGATATTGGGTGGGGGGTGGCTGACGCAAGGTACGTCAAAACAAACTTTAGAATCCTATAAAAACAATCCCCAAAGGGGTTTTAAAAAATATTTCCTTTTCAACAGTTAAGGTGGGGGACATTTAAAACTCACCCTGTATAAAGGTTACATTTTTAATGAAATTCAAATGTGATTAAACAACTGTTTGGTTATAGATTAATTCCATCGTGTCTACCGACTCTGATTGTTGAACAAGGCGCGGAACGGTTCTTCATTGATGATGAGACTCCCCTCGCTGTGTTTACAGCCTGTTATTCCGTCTCCATGGCAACCAGTCACCTGGCTCCTGTACGTGAAATTGAGGGTGGAGAGGGGATGAACAGCCACTGGAAATTCCTTTGTCCCCTAACACCCCCTTTAGCTTACCCTTACTTACTCATCGCCTATTGCATCACTTCTTGGCTTTCCCAATCACGTCCACTATACTTTTCCAATCACACACTGTTCTTACACCTTTGTTAAAAATTGTTGTTTGTTTGTGGGAAGGATATGCAAACTTAGAAGTCCGCCTAAGCTGCGCGGTGACGCTTCTAAGGGTTTACCGTTTACGGCGGCCCGTTGTTCACTTTCAAAATTATTTTTACATTAATAAACATGATCGATATATTTGGAAACTAGGGGAGTTTTCCGACACGCGGATGGAGAGTTTTTTCGAAATTATTCAAGTGTACACAATGGAGTTGAAAACCACTGAAAAATGAACAGTTTTAAAGTTGATTTGTGAAACTATTGAACAACTTTTGAGAAATCGGGTTCTAAACACGTGTCGGAAAACTCCTCCAGTTTACAAATAAATCAGGTTTAATAGTGTTAACAATTATTTTGACAGGTTTAAAACAAGCCGCCATAAACCACTGCAAGCGGTAGTTTGACAGTTAAGCCGCATGAGTTGAAAGAAGGCCCGTTGTTCAGTCAGTTGTTACGTGAGCGGTGTCGTGTGTTCCTTGTGCGGACGAATTCAGACTTTCTCCTAGGTGACCACTGGGGCGGACCCTTAACGCTTTAAAATTAATATTATCCTTTTCGCCATGACCTAGAAGAGTTTCAACAAAAAATATCCGCACATTTTTACGTCCAAGATAAAAATATCTTCCTGAATTCACGGTCGCCAAAATGCCGTCCCTAAAAAATACCCAAGATGCACAATAGGAACAGCGTCTACCGTTCTGACTGTCGTCTGCTACAGCTATTCTCCCCATCAATCACTGTTGTATGGCGGGCTAAAGACGATCCATTAATACAATAGGTGTCCCACTGTCTTCTCAAGGCGTGAAATTACTTGGCAACTCTGGAGTATTTAGTTCTGAAGAGTTGCCAGCAGTGCTACCGGTTATACAGCCTACATGGTGCCCTTGACTGTACGTATGTATGTTTTTTACAGCGTGGATGTAATCATCATCCCGTTTAAAATATGCCATTTCTTATTGTTTCAACATGCCTTAAAACATACAGGATGTCCTGTAATTATGGGATGAAACTTCACCAGGTGGTTTATCAAGTCAAAATAAACAAAACATGATCAGTCACCCATGGTCCTAAATCTCGCTAAATTTTCCGTCTGTGTTTTTCACCTAACACTTAAAATCGGCTGAAACTATGGCGGTGAAACTTTGTTTAAAGGTTAAGCAAATCACGCAATGTGTCTTTAGCTAAATTTAATGTCCATATAAATCCTCAAAATACCAAAGCGGGCTCTAAAAACGGCCGAAACGGCGGAAGTAACTACGACTCTCACAAGTTAGCCGATACTTATAAGGAGAAGATGGTTAACCAACAGGCAAACTAAATGGTTTTCTAAGGAAATATAGGAATCTTTTTTTGTTTACTTTAAATTAGCAGTTTTATTAAAATATACACACAGCTATGTTAAGAAAACCTCGAGGCAAAGCGCGGGTACTCTCAGCTAGTTAAGTTATACACTTGAAAACGGTCACTAAATTGTTAGTATAACAAATTCCATTATTTAAAAAATAAATTTGAATAATTATAACTTCCAAGTTCAAAACGGCGGTAATACTAAATGTAAATAAATGTGCATGTAAATACTGTAAATTAGTGCGATCAGGAGAACTTTTAATTCCCTCGTTATTATTTATCGCAACACAACAAACTTGGTCTTAAAATTCTTAAAACCTTTGGCCATGTTTTGTTATTCTCGTGTTTATACTATAAAAACACTACGAGTTTTGAGTTATTAAGCTTAGAACATTTTATACTGCCAACTATACATACAGTTACTGGTGTAGTATTTAAAATAGTTTAGTTCAAGCAATTACCGTCGCGTATTTTACAATTCACCGCAAGGCTAGAAGGAAAAACTGAATAATTTAAAAGGAAATGTTCTGAAATGTATAGACAACCCTATCAAATGCAGGACCCTAGTTTGCATATTCTGCAGAAGCGGTCTAGCCTTTTAGTATAATTATTATAGGGAGTTCTCCACGAAAAGGAGGAATTAACTCTAAATAGTAAAATGCCGCATTTTCAGGTTTTTAAATCATCTAATGAACGTAACCACGAATTGTGTTAAAATTAAATTAACAGGCAAATATGTCAAACTGAATTTCAAAGTGTTTTCAAGGAATTGTGTTTTTTGCACTATAGTTTATGGTTTCCCTACGATTAATAAGTTGAAACATACGACTGCGGAGAAATAAAACTGCAATTATTATTACTCTGATGATTTTAAGAGGCTAATATAGCCAGGAAGGACTTTTGAAATTGTTGAACACTTTTTCGTATTTTTAAAATAAGTATTTTAGAACCATGACCCCTAAGGTGGGCCAGGGGGTGAAGTTAAAACACAAAAGCTCTACAAACGTCTACAGTGGCAGGTGTTGTCGTGAAAACAGCACTATCCTCTACTGTGCCAGCTCCCGAGGACAACTACCTCCTAGTTAGACAGCAAGTATAGCAGCATTATCATTTAACTGCCTAAATGACCACCGTGACGTCACTTCCTGTCTCGACACCTCTACTGTCAATTTCACGCTAAGCTGGTTATATGGAGTTATTCAATGTTCAACAGGCTGGTGTGACTTGGGAGAATTCGGAATTCCCTAATTAGGAGGCAATGACTGAGTTAAAGATTATCAACTTTTGTTTGCATATAAGCAATAATGGCACATAGTCCTACCACGCTTAGTTTTCCGTCTGTCTGCCTGTCTGTCTATTTATGTTTTTCAATCAAAATTTTTATTCCCAGTCAATTTAGTTTAAACTTTAAAACTTTACACAATTGTTAGTATAATAGACCAATATTTGATTAATGAATTTGAATAATTACCACTTCCGGTTTCAAAATGGCGGCCATGCTAAATGTTTTAAGCTTATTAACTCAAAACCCTTAGTGCTTTTAAAGTATACATACAAGAATGACAAACCATGGCCAAAGTGTCTATGATATTTTAAGACCAAGTTCGTCGTGTAAGATAAATAATAACGGGGAAATTAAAGTTTTCCTAAGCAAACTCATTTATTTCCATTTCAGAATGTAGATCTACACGTTTAATTACATTTTGTTAATTGCCATTTTAAAATCGGAAGTGATAATTATTCAAGTTTTTTTTAATTGGTCATTATTATACTAAAACTTTTGTGAACGTTTTAAGTTTATATCTTAATTGACTTGGAAGATTAATAGTTTTTAGTGAAAAGCGAAAATTAAGCGAGATAGGACTGTGCATTACAGGACATGTTTTGTTTATTTTGACTTGATAATTAACCTGGTGAAGTTTGATCCCGTAATTACTGGAATTAGCGGAGTCACTAAAACACTTGATGCATTTTGAAACAAAATGTAGGAGTGGTCGATGTCTTAGACCAAAGTATCAAATTTCTTGCAAACAGATTTCAGCTGAGATTCGATAACAACATGGTTCTAAAAATTTCGACCTTTTGATGGCTATACAACCTTCTTCAGAGTGGCCAACCCCAATCAACACGCCTACACTCGGCAAGGCTACGTAGCCAGCAGTAGCCGAGGCGAGCGCAGGGATTTGCCATCCCTCCCTTCAAGTGAGCTCCCCTCGGAACTCGCCCCTGTCTGGCTCAATTGTTGTCGATTGAGTGTGAATGACTTACAAGGGGACATGCGGGAACATCTGGCACATCCACAGCCACTGCGGCACACTGGTCCCTGAGCCAACTTCTAGGCTACAAGGAAAAGGGCGAAATTGTTCTGGCCCAAAGAAGTAAACTAGAAGTACGCGTGGTCTATATAAGTGGTCGGACTTGACGTCTATACATAACAGCTATAAAGGGTCTCACAAAAATTTAAATACTTTAAATGGTCGCCATTTTGAAATTTGCTTAATTAAATAAAAAATATTGTTGGAAAATGTTATTAGGAAAACAATTAAGGGTTATATTAAGTTTCACACAAATATATCAAAGTGTTTTTGAATTATTAATTATTTTAAAAATTTACAAATTGACAGATTACGGCTAAACTAAGCCGAAATCAAGAAATGTTACAAGAAATTGTCGACTTACTTTTGTATGTAGAATCCGGTTCTGCATAGCGCGCTATACACATTTTTGTGACACCCTGTATACGTGGTCAGACCTGACGAAGAAAGCTTTGCTTTGAAAGCTCTTGTCGACCGAATTAAAGCAATATTGGCTACATGAAGTTTTCAAATTTAAAATGTATAAAAATGTGTTTATAATAATCACTATACAGTATTAGGGTTGGTCGCGAAATAACTCATTTGTTGACGAGCATACCCTACAATAACTGGTTCCCCATCTACCCAATGTTACTTCAAGATACTTTGATTTGAGACACCTCATTTAATTTTAAGGTGAATATGGGATGAATGGTGGGTGTGCTTAGTGTTTTCATGGATGATGAAATGTAGTCTTGTTGCTAACTATGAACCGACTGCTCTCTAGATTTGGTCATTAATTAATAGCCCAACGACCAATGAAATGGACCAACGGTTTAAGGAGACTTCCAAAAGACGGGGAATGGCCGTGAAAAGTTATCACTGCGCCCGGGAATCGAACCCGGCTGATTAGGTGCGGAAGCACTCACTATACCACTGAGCTATGGCCACCCCCAGTTGTTGGCCTATTTGTAAACCCACATAACATATGAATATAGTGTTGTACCGGAAGTAAATTACCAGTTTGTTTAAAAGCTTCCAGACTAACATCAGTCAGCCTATAATGTGAAAGGCTGCACATTTTGCTCGCTAGGGAGAAGTGAGCCCATCAAGGTGCAAAGACTGATGAAGGGGCTGTTGAAAACTGCAAAGTAATCGAGCATCGATTAAAAACTCCTTACCCTACTTTGCTAAAACTCGCGCCCTCTCGCCCGGCCTACGCCGCGTTATTTACCGTACTGTAACCTACATTATACATATAACAACACTATGGGTGTCTTACAACCAGGCCGACACGCAGCTAAGCGCTAAAGCGCCGCTGACATGAGTGAAGCGAATTGCCTTTGCATTTTGTGTCTCTAATTCGCTAATTTAAGGGTCCGCCTCCGTGGTCACCATTAAGAGAAAGGCTGAATTCGTCCGCCCAAGGAACTTGCTACCGCGCACGAAACAACGGGCTTTCTTTCAACAGATGCGGCCTAACTGTCAAACCTTCCTTGCAAGAGTTTCGTAGAAAGTAGATAGCGCTCTTATATGAAGGTCAAATGCGGATATGTTAATTTTGATGGAAAGAAAAGAGTTTATCTGTGTTCGCCTGTGATTCGATTTTGATGAACCTATTTTTGGCATTTTTAATAAGGCCTTAAAACACTTTATATTTTATACCTTTACCCATTGATAGCGTAAAAACTAAAAGGCATTTTGAAAATTATTTACAGGAAAACCTAGATAATTTGATTTATTTTGTATTTAAGAGTTATTTGGTCAAAATAGGATCAATAGCTGTAAAGTCTCAATTTTATTTCCGGCAAATCTATGCAACGACGCTCTCCCGAGCAGCTGAGGCGGACTAACTCTAGTAAGCTGAATCACAGCCTCGCTTCGGCCTCAGATCAACGGTGGTTTTTACTGCGAGTTATACTACATACGATGAAAAGAAAACTAATTTCAAATTTTATTACAATCGGACTACTCCATCCGCTTGTTATAACGAAAAATCACTTTTTTGGCCGGCATTTTAAACGACTAATAAATAAATATTTATTGCGTGAACATCTTTTACATAAAATGCATGGCAATCGTCTTTTTTACTAGCAAAAATTTTCCTTTCATACTTCCATCGAAATCCCTTTCAGACATACAAAATTTACATTCACTCTCTCCCATTCATTCAAATAGTACACCTCTAGACCCTATTTAGTCGGCCAATTTATACGGTCATTTATCAATTCATACGACTTCATGGATTTTCGTAATTTTAGTATAATAATGTGTAGCAATGTAATACCAAAACATTGTCTTAGGTATACTATATATTTATTTAAAATGTCATCAAAATCTGATGACATTTACTGTTTTAGTCATTAGAACCACAGTTTTGGTGAAATGTACCCCTCTCCAAAGGGGATTTCCAGTAGTCTGACTTTTCTGGCTAACGAACTTTACCAGAATATTTACAAAAGAATCATTTGTACTAAATTTTGTGAAAATCGGACAAAATGCGATTTGTAGAGATGATACAATTAAATATACGAGTACACACTCGTATGAATATAAAGGGTTGAAAATATACTCAAAACGTGTTCTGGTGGTCAGGATTGGTGTTCTTTTCATGGTCTCGGGTCTGGGTCTTACCAAAGACGATACATAAATTGGTCTTACCATGCAGACGGCATGAACATATCACTTTCGGATGTTCGCATTACTCTCTAAAGGAATAGTAGTTATTGGGTATTACCAACAGAACTTTATAAAGTGCGTCCGTGGCTCAGTGGGTAGAGTCACCGCTTGCAAAGCGCAAGGTCGCGGGTTCGATTCCCAGCGCAGGCACAAGGGTTTGGGCCGCTTTCCTAAAGGCGTTCTGTGATGCCCACAAACCCTAAGCTAGCTGATTAAAAATGCCATTGGCCTGGACAGTAAAAATAAAACTATTGCAGCGTAGCCATTTTATCATTGAAGTGTAACCGTATACACTGCGCGAGTGGTTTGTCGCGGTAGCCATGTTTTCAACCCCTAGTCCACCTATTGTCAGCGTCGCGGGGGTGAGCCAAGGTGCGTATGACTCATCAAGTGCGTACAGTCGCCATCTTGGATACGCACATGTGATTACAACTCTACACTCTATCTACAGTATCGATCATACGAGTGGAGTGCACTAGGCCAGGGATGGGACATGAGGCGTTTCAGGCGAGGGTGAAAATGTGATTTTTGTAATATAAGTTTCGTTTTTTCTTGTTTTTCGTACAGTGTACGTCAATGAAAAATATCCTACATTTTTTATTTTTATCCATATTGCCTTTATCCTCTCTGTAGAATTTTGTTGAAACAAATTGGTTTTAGTAAGGCTGAACGGTGACTATTTAAATTATATTAAGTCCATCAAACCTTTGGCTTGAAAATTCACAATTGTTGAAATTGTGCACTACAGATCTACACTCATTTGGTCGTAATTGGTGTTCCAAGAACTTTATACATTACCATCACGTTAAAACGTGCATTGTACAAATCATCGATATACATTATAAAAAGGATAGCACCTAGCACTGAGCTCTGGGGTACTCCATAAGTAATTTTACCCATTTGACTCAGAATATTTTGAATGTTAACGCATTGTTTTCTGTTACTATAACTTTTGAACCGTTTGAACGAAACTCCCCTAAAACATTACAACACAAGACAACAACACTCCCCAGTCGACACAACACAAGAAATAAAATTTTACCCCACCAAACTACCGTAAGCTTTCATTATACAATAAAACTCCGGTTGATGCCGGTAGAACATTATATATAATAAACTTCCCGCGACGTTAAAAGTTAGGTACTGAACGATACAATTCAAATCAAACCTTAAAACTACGAGTACCTTGCTTATGCAGAGTCTTAAATTCTTCCTCACCCTAAACACGGTCTTAAATGGAAATCTAAATAGTGCATTTTTTGTCCTAACGGTATAGCTCAATTGTGCTGTGAAATGTCTCAAAAATCAGAATACTTTTATACTAGTAGTAGAGGCTTTCGGCGATTGGAACGCGTTTGATTTTTTACTTGAATATGTTGACAAGTTCAACTTCAGCTTGCGAATGAAAATGTACATGGACTATCGTCTTTGTCCCCAGTTCGGTAGTTCGATCTCCCTGCCTGTTAGGGACAGCTATGTTTTGCTACAACGCCGTATTTACCCGCCGCTTTGTTATTTTTGAATATTTTTAATTGTTCAGTTTCGGTTGGTACAATTGAGTCTTGGTTTGGAACGGTGAAAATTTATTATTAGGTTCTGAGCTATTTAGAAGTTTCTCGAAGAATATAGAAAGTCCCTTACCGGTTTAATCAGCTTAATTAATGCATTAATTGACTTAATTGTTTAGGACCAGATCTTTATTTTCCTTTTTAGAGCGAAGACTTCATAAGTTTATAGCCGGTTAGCTCAGTTTTTTCAACGTTTGAAGTTGATCTTTCTAGTATTTTTTTTTAGACTCTTAGATTAATTGAGAAGTTTTCTTTCTAATGTTTAAATCAGCCGATATGCAACTAAGCGCTAAAGCGCAGCTGGCGTGAATGTAGCAATTTCCTTTGCAATTTGTTACTCTAGTTGGCTGATTGTAACTTTAATTCGCTACGCTCACAGCCTCTCTTGTCGGCCTCGGCTTTTTATATTCTATTACATGGGCATTACAGGCTGTTCGCTACACTCAGGGTCAAGCTTCGGCCTTCAGCCTCACCTCCTGTATGATCTTGGGTATTACGAGGCTGTTCGATCCGCCTATAGCTTCGCTTCGGCCTTCGGTCTCAGCTTTTCATGCTCTATTACCACAGGCTACACACTATCAAACTTTTCCCCGATCTAGACCCAGTACAGGGAGAATGGTGAAGGGAGGAGGGTGGAGGAAGGAGCGAAGGTCGCTTTGAATGATGCAAATTTTGCCCCGTACATCTATTTGAGCCAGACATAGGATATGAAGTATTTGGTGCAAAAAACACCGTGCGGCACATAAGGGTGTAGGGAGAACACATTTGGTAGGTCTCAATCCTTTACGGTGGAATAAATACTATAACTTATTGTTAATGAATGATGTCTCTTGAGGTCGTCAAATGACTAACACAGATAATACATGTATAAAAAATAGAACAGGAAAATAACAAAATATAGTTAGCAAACTTTCGTTATAAAAAACTTTTTCAGGTTAAATTGTTTCAGTGTAAATCACGAAGATCTTAGTACAAGCTTAGAAAATTGCTATAATCTAACTGCTTTAATTAAAATTGAACCTTCCTCTAGTGTAGCTTTTAACCAACTTACTATACGAATTTCTGATTGGCACATCAAATGGTTTTGAAATCAAGAACCCCTTTCGGCTTAAATTCTAGATAATTGAACCTTTAATGTACTTGTCTTGAGAAAACATAGTATTATGTGGCTTTACATCAGCTGGGTTATCAAAATTCTTTTGAAATAATGTTTGTTGTTAACCATTTTCATTAACATTTTGTCCCTAACCTAACCCTTTCCTCTTCTTTAGCCTGAAAACTGTATTTACTACGAAAGTTTACTAATTATATTTCCCTTATTTTCCTGTTTTTCTTTATTTTGCATGAATCAATTTTAAACACAAACATTAATTAAATACATTTAACATTTTTTGCTTTCTTAGAAATAAAGCTAAAAGTTATTCCATTATTCTATTTTATTTTTCAAAGGCTTCCCTTTTAAAATCTCTAAACCCTAACACTAGGCGTCGGTGCTTTACAGTTTAAGACACAAATATAACAAAATTTGTCATATAATCAACATAACATTTTTGCGAGTAAACGCACAGTTATTTCTGTGTTTTTAACACTCTATGATAGTCGAAAAGTACAAAAGACGTCTATAGTCACTTTGACACATAATAAATAAATACTTTAATGACCGAGCCGACTTCTGGTTCAGGATACGGACCCCACACACACACTATGGTTTGAGCTTTATCATACTGTCAGTGTTCAAATTTTCTTATTCTAAAGCCAACCTCAGGAATGAATATTCGCTATTTTAATTTTAAGTTTTCTGGAGTCAAAATCACATAAATTGTTGTTACTATGGAGAAAATACAACGAAGATCCGTCCGAGGTAGTTCTAATACCTAAGTCAATTCAAGTCCATAATTTTCTGCACTTCATAATAATTGATTATCTGATAGTTTTGATTCAATTAATTTAATAACAAACTATCGATATTCGGTTTTTTATTTATTATAACTACTGGTATAGCTATTGTTGTTTATTCTTGGTGTCTTACGTATGGGTTCAAAAAAACGTCACTTACCGTTTTTCCTTTGAGGCTTCGCCTGTTTCCTGCGGGCGCGCGCCGATTTCAAATCCGATGACGAAGACATGACTACAAAAATCCAAACAAGTTCTTACAACGCACTCAAAACCTCCCATCAAGGTGATATTCAAAAACTCATTTATATTCCGTCCAGACGGCGGACGTTTGATCAAAACAAAACACAATTATCACACGCACACACTTATAAAACACACTAGAAATATTTCACACTGATAAAAATATATCTTTCACTATACTATACAAACTATGTTTAACAGTTATTTGGTGTCAAGACTAGAGAAGGACGAAAGCGGCAAACTAACCTAAGAACTTCAGCCACTAAAGCTAACTAATAAAAGTTTCAGTAAATGTTTGGTTGTCTGTGTGAAGTAGAAGAATAGATACGCGTCAAATAAATTCCAACGTAAAGATAAAACGTGCGTGGAAATACGAGGAAAGTGGGGGGAAGGGGACGAAGACAAGGCCTGTTCGCACGGTGACGGTCCGACGCCAACTGGCGTTATCAGTTGCAAAGTTTGGCCGCCAGGTCGCAGCAGTTGCCAGGCGCGTGCGCAGCGCCTCCTCCCATTGTTGACAGCGAGCAACACCTACCTCAGCTGACGGCTGACGGGGGGCGTAACTACAGTAGTAACTACTAACCTGATTACTTCACAGTCGATACGGAAAATTAACACTGAGATAGTATACATTTAAATAACCTAGAGTTAAGGGTCCACCTTAGTAGTCGGCGTCGCCTCAGAAAAGGGCTGAATTCGTCTAGGTCCGGCCAAGGAACACACGACACTGCGCGCGTAACAACAGGCTAAACAACGGGCCTTCTTTCAACTGATGCGGCCTAAATGTCAAACCAAGCGGTTGGTAAGTTTTGCGGCGGCCTGTTTTCACCTTTCAAAATAATTTTAAATTCAAACATGTATATTTGGAAACTAACTTAGACACGTGTGTAGAGCCGACTTCTCCTAAGTTGTTGAATAGTTTACAAATAAACTTTGAAATTGTCCAAGTTTTAGTACTTTTCAACTCCGTATTGTACACTTAAAACGCATAACTTCAAAAGGAACGCTCTATACGCGGTAGTAAAAATTTCGCTAACTTTTACATAAAATGTATTTAAAGTACTTAAATAATTGAATTTTTCCAATTCCTTCCATTCAAAAATTAAGTTTATTTGCCAGCTGATAGCTGCAGAAATGAGGGTTAAGATTGCGTAAAATTATCTTGTTAAAGAATCTTCTATACTATTAGTATTTCGGTCAGGGTTGTCCGGAGTGTTGAGATCTCGGAATCTGGCTGGGGTAATTCAGAATTTTTTGAGTAAAATGGTCCTTAGTGTGTGGAGGGTGGGGAAACTAATGAATTTATATAGATTTTTTATTTTTATGGGGTTTTTGAGGTCCCCGATTCCCCATGTTATATTTCTTTTTTTAGTAAATATTTATTAGTAAATATCAACGGATTTGTTTGAAACTCGACACATAGTTGTATACCATTAACCCAAAGACCCTACTGATTTTGGGGTTCGGGGGCACAATATATGGATTGGGGGTAAGGGGGCATGAAATAAACAAATTTGTCCAAAGCAAATAAGCCATGAGATAGGCAGGCGGGATGGCCGAGTTTTACAAAGCGGGCACCGAGGCCGTAGGCCGAGGTGCTTAGCGAGGTCAGGGGGTCTGGCGCAGCTAGTTTTAAATATTGAAACCAATTGATTGGTCAAACGCTGTTGCCAAGTGGAATGAATCCCAGATGCAAAGTTATATCAGCTATAGTGGTCCACAAGACAGATGTGGGTAGATGACCTCAAAATAATTACCATTATCAGTACCTGGGTTGAGCATTATGTTGCTACAGTTCGTTAGGTATAGCATGGCCGGTGGCCTTGAGATTTCCTGCTGGCTGCTTATGGCTCTATAGCCCATCTCACCGGCCATGCTAAACCTGACGAACTGTAATTGTTTCAACACGAAGTTACCTGAGGCTGTCTTTGCACAGACACTGTATTTACAGGGGCACAGTCAAGGGGGGTTCGGGTCATGATCTCCTGGTAATTGTTAGGCCCTAAACGGCTGTCTTGGGATATAATGCATAAGTAGTAGAGTTTATTTTATGGAATTTTTGTTTAACATGAACAGTACCTACATCAAATAATAATATTTCAAAATCACATAAACTACTAACAATACTGGATTTTTAATAATCAAAATATATTAAAATGTTCCAACTAAAAAAAACGAAACGACGACACCGATTTGTTACTTAAAAGTTCCGGTACAGATCGCGTCAAAAAACTAATTACACTATTTACAGCGCCTAACGTTATTTCGCTAACGTTTTGCTAATTTTACAATAGAGTATCAGCCTCAGTGGACTTGCTGAGACTACGCCAATAAACCATTTAGGCATTTATTTTAAGGCACGATATTTTAAGTAGCACAAATTGGCTCAAATCTATAAATTATCACGTATTTACAACATTATAGCAGCGGTTCCCAACCCGTGGGCCAGCACGGGCAGGTGCAGCTACACAGAGATGCTCTTGTTAAAGGTTTGGATGTCTGAGAAAACTCTTGTAAGATTCAGTGAAAATTGTTATAAAAATGTTAATAAATCAAATAAGCCTGCGTCCGTGTATAGAGTCAACAAAGTTGGTCGCGGGTTCGATTCGCAAGGCATGGGTTTGGAGCTTTCCTAAAAGCGTTCTTGTTACCCACAAACCCCAGGTTAAGTCTCAAACTAAAAATGCCGTTGGCGTAGACATTATCAAGGATAAACCATAACAATTAGTTTAATGTCAATTTTTGGCAAGTATTGTTTTTTGAAATATACTAAAGTACCACAAGTAAGACTTTAGCCATTAAACAATTAAATTATAGAACGTTCCTATCTATAAACTCTGAATTGTATAAAACGAATTTTGGGCAAGATAATTTATGAGTTTGGATTTGAAATGGTTTGAAAAATAACTTTTAATGTTGAAGTTTATTTATAGAATTCTACCGGCCTAATGGAAGTTTATCACATAACTGTCATGGTAGTTCGGTGGAATATAATTTTGATTGTGTGTTGTACCGATTACTTTGATAATTATGTACATCAAGAAGCACTTGCATCCTAAAGAACAACAAGGTTTCTAAAATGTACTGAGAGCATAAAGGCAATATGGATAAGGCTTTTAAAATGTTCCTGCAGGACTCTCTAAACTTTAGCCTACCAATTATTCTGGCAATTGTTCGGTGTTTTGTGGTATTAAATTATCTTCAGGGTCTCAAGTAGAGCTTTTCAACGACTCCATCGATCCATTTTTTTATAAAAGTGAATATCCCACAATGAGCAAAATTTCACTAAAGCAGTTTATGGAATTTTCAATAACTTATACGAGTGAAAGAGTCTTTTCTACTTTCGTTTATTAAAAAATAAGTACAGTAACAAGTTGAACGTTGAGAGTGATTAGAGGCTGAAATTGTCAAGTTTAGATCCCGATATTGATTCTCTAGTAGGGGATAAATATATTGTCAGAAATCTCATTAAGTTTGAACAGTTATGTAAATATACCTATAAATAATTTAAAATATTATATAAGAATCATATACGATTTTGGTTATGTATTGGTTTGACAATGGTGAATCCGAAATATTCCAAAATTGGAATATTTGCAACTGTGAGTTTTTGTACTATTTATACAACCTTTTGGTACGATTTAAAATTTATATACCTATACATATGTAAAATCGGGTTGGGCCTCGAAGTTTAAGAACAAATATTACTGGGCCCGCAAGCTAAAAAGTTTGGGAACCGCGCCTGCTCTATATAGTTTAACAATTCTATGCAATTTTCATATCTCAACCGATGATGATGATCAGCTGATCTATTCACAACCTGTAAAGTTCCTTTATTCCTAAAGTTTCTTTATTTCAGCTTCTGTGAAGCTTCTTTATTAGTTGTAGTGGTTAGCGTAATCACCCGGCAAGTGAGATACCCGGGTTCGAGTTCCAGTTCGGTCCATACATTTTATCTTCAAATTGCTTTAATACTAAATTAGCTATTTAACATTTATACACATTGAGATATACAGTACAATCATAAACCCTCATATTATACTTATTTTACTTTTTGTCTACTCGTATTACAATAAGATATTATGTCGGCATAAACACTTAATTAAAGTACGATAAATTGATAAGCCATATGTAACAAAATCTAAAACGAATGTATCTATAATCATAACATATTATTGTTCTAATCTAATACCAAACGACCAATAATTTAGTCCTAACGTCAATCCATTATATGTACATTTAAATTTGTTGCTGCATGAACTCATCAACAGTGTAATAATTAAGAATGTTTTGTTAAATGAAAAGTTGAGCCAGTGGCTGTTTTGCCGAAACAACACGAAATCTAATAAGGCTAGAGATAATGGTTTCAAAACATACAGACTAGGCAGTTTCGTGATCTCCAAATTCTAATAAATATCTCGGCATGTACCACAAGAATCGTTACAATTCGTAGTACTATCTTTTGCAACATAAAAAATTATCGTAAACATGTATTGGGGACAGGACTTCCATACAATAATTCCGGAACACAAGTAAAATGTTAATAAGACATAACACAAGAAATGTTAATTCCTTTATATCTCTATAGTGTACAACTTTCACGATTGCTAAATTTAGTTTCTAGGTTAAGATTTTTATAAATGGATGCATACCTGATTACTGTATTCCTTTCCCAGTGGTTTTACATCACTCGCTAATACACAACACATATTTCTATTTGTTAACAGATTTATAATCACTTAACAACACACGAAACACTATTTGTCTTTAACGCTTCACTACATTGACTTTAATTTCAAGTCGATGTTCACTACTTGAATCACTTAAATAGGTACAGAAAACACCTTAATTCGACAAGTCTGGAACAGATAAGCGGGCTTGCTCGCCCCCCTCCACCATAGCTTCAACAATAATCTACCAGCTGTTATCTTTTCTTGGTATTTAGTTTTTTGAGGTGGCTGTGGAAAAGGACGCGACGGGTAGCAGCTGCGTGATATACTATATTGAAT
Source organism: Matsumurasca onukii (assembly GCA_018831715.1). NCBI lineage: Eukaryota > Metazoa > Arthropoda > Insecta > Hemiptera > Cicadellidae > Matsumurasca > Matsumurasca onukii. Next base: position 54,373,754 of record CM032061.1, on the reverse strand, counting down.
ACAGTAATAGTAAACAAAATATACAGCACTTATATTCCGTAAATTGTAAAATTTTTATTTCCTGGGTTTAGTTGGTTACAATTTATTTGATTATTACTGCTTTTTCATATGTTTGGAATTAATTTATTTGCTTATGTATGTATATAATTTCACCCAGTCCTGGTTAGTCTCAATAGTTTGTTTCTCCAATCATACTATGTCTGGGAGGTTTCTCTTTTTTATTAATATAAAATAATCGTAAGACAAAATAGTACATGCTATTTGAATGGTTAAGCTTTATAAAGAAACAAATTTAAAATCTAAATAAACCAATATTTAAGTTTTAAATTCATAAGGTCTATTGACTAGCAAAGCTTTCATGTTCAGAAAACCTCAAAAATAACACGATAGCTTTGCTAGTCGAAAGATCTCATAAATTAAAAATTGAAATATTGGTTTATTTGATTTTTATTTTTCTGTATCAATCCAATAGTAAGCTTATTCTTCGAGATTAAGCTTTATACTGAAAAGGTCAACTGGCGCTCCGGAATTTTCCATTGTAAAATAAATGTGTACTTATTGTATAAGCAAAAGGGAGAAGTTATTATTATTATAAATCTGTTGACGAATTGATTGATTGTTGTCTCTCCTGCCTGAGACGTTCATGAATTACCGTCCTGTGCCTCTCAGTCGTATTGTAAGAGTAGATGTCACGCTCTCTTATGAGATCGCATTTTGACTGAAAAAATATGTTTCCGAAATCCAAATGTACGTCCAGGGCAGTGTCAAAAGTTTCAAAAATTTGAAAGCTAGTCTACTTGACTGTTTGACTCTCTCTTGCGCATTTTCACGATTGTCGTGAATAGGGTTTTTTCAGAATGAACGTTCTGGAAAGCTTGCGTTCTGATCCCTCTTCTTAACTTCCGAATAAATGAACGTGCTTTAGCCTATCTATTAAAAGTTAACTGTAGTACTTTTTGGCATATTCTGGGGGTTTCTTCCCCTTCGTGGCAAATAGGAATAACGGGGGCGACCCTTTGAAATTTTTATTTTACCGCATCATGTGACTCCTCATTTGAAAGTGTATAAAAACAGAAATTCATTGATACCATTAAAGAAATGGTACGATGCCCAAGTTCCAAGTCGCAGCCCACAACTTTTTCATGCTTGAGCAGATAAATGGACGCAGTCACTACCGTTTTCCAAATTTTGGAACAAAAGTTACGTATTCAGTTTTTGGGAGATCAAAGTTTTAAAATAATATGCTACGATGCAGTTTGCACAATTTTCAATTTTGGAAAAAGGGCAGTTTTCTTAAAACATTTCAAAGAATGAACCCCCACCCATATTTTGGGGAGAGGGTTTCTGACATATACGTTCAAAAATGTACATTTATTCAAAAGTAAAAGAAGGGGAACTTGATGATTTTAATACAATATGATTTTATTAATTTAATACTACAGTATTAATATATCGTTACTAATACCATGCTATTTTCATGTACTCGTATGTAAAATAATATTACATAGGTGATGATCCACACAACACAAGCTTCCCATCTTTTATTCGTATTCACCCGTTACCTCCCGTATTACTGTATGGGGAATATCTGCAATCTCTTCTCGTATACACTGTTTAAGCTCAGGGATGGTTCGAGGTTTTGCAACAAACACTTTGCTTTTTAGATATCTGCACATGGCACAGCCAACAGTCACATGAAGTCAAATCTGGGAATCAAGCTCACCACCAAACCGTAAATAAATTTCTTGGGAAAAGTTCACGCAAAAATTTTTGGAGACCATGTCTATGTGCAGGGTTCACACTGGTTTTCCAGAATGAAATTCCCGGACATTTTCAGATCAATTCCAGGACAGAGTCCTGATTTTCCAGGTCGCTTAGAGTGCAATTCCACTGGGTGAAACAACATTATGTCCTTACATAGCACTCGGATTACCAAAAATAAACCAATAAATTACCATAATATTAGGATAGACTGTGATTCATTTCTTTTGGTAAATTGTTTAAATATTTAGGGTTTCTTTCATCTATCTGTTATTGGAGATGTTATTTATGCGGGTCGCTCGGTCCCACTTAGCCCACAGCAATCATTGTAATAATTCTATTATACGATGGAAAGGTTTTTTACAAAAAAACATTACATTTTTACAGGAGTTCTAGAACTCCTGTGAGTGCCAGTCACATCTTAGCAGGCTGCCCAATAGCTTTGAACGAAGGACGTTATACATGGAGGCATGACAAGGTACTTTGCATCATACGGGAAGCTTTCAGTCTGGCAATTGCCTTGGCGAAGAAACATCCAGAAAAGGGACCCGGCATTCGGTTTGTCAGAAGTGGAGAACAGGTGCAAAATATCAAGTCTATACACCAACCTTCTATAGTTAAGAAAAGTGATGATTGGATCATTTTTATGGATAAAGGGAATCGCCATTATGAATTCCCTTCAGATATTGTAGTTACATCAAAGTGTTCCGACATAGCTGCTATCTCTAGGAAAATTAAAACAATAATTCTGATAGAACTGACAGTCCCCTGAGATACCAACATCTTAAAACAGCATGAAGCCAAATTAAATAAATACTCTGATTTGTGTTCTGGGATCAGACAAAAGGGGTTTAAATGTCACTGTTATGCAGTTGAGGTGGGAGCTAGAGGACTTTCCGCCGAGAGAGATCCGAGCAGTGGTTGCCGGTGAGGGAGAGTTGCAGCGCTGGCGCTTTAACCCTCAAGCCAGGTCTCAAGTCCTGGGCCGGGCAAAATAAGTAATTCTGATCAGGAATTAACATCTTGGTGGTCCTCTTAGGAGTGAGACCACTTTATTCTCTGCTAATTTCAAAACACTTCTAAGATGAAAAAGGACTGGGACTCGTGGCGTGGTCCTGTAATCCAGCTTCATGGAGGTCAGGCTTTGAGGATGATATAGGTATAAAGCGGCTCAGATAGTCTCAGTGATCATCTGATGATACCCGCATCAACTCCCACCATCGTTTAGACATATCAGACCATCACCTGCCTGTTTTGGAAGTCACGTTAAGGTGTTGGTCCTTGTATTTCCATTGGTCATTGGGCTATTAATTAATGACCCATTCTAAGGAAGAGTCGGCCTTAGTTTGTAACAAGACTACACCTCATAACTCATTACTACCACTCATCACACTCATCCTTCACCACATATTTGGCTTAAAATACCCTCATGAGAGTGGTCGGCATCTCAAATAGTGATTTAGTACATTTCTTATGATCTTGAGATTTTCAGCTAAGGAAACTCAGATATGTTTTCATAATCATGCAAGAGCAAACTAAGTACAGAAATACACTCACTTTACCACCAAGTTAAATTTGATAAGGAAAACAAAAGTTAAACTAAGACAGTTTTTTTAACATGTATTTTGTTCACAAAAATAAACTGTTTGAACAATGTAACAACTAGGATATTTCTTGTAAAAATAATAAAATAAAATAAACCAACTACTACATCTAAACAGCCAATATTGTCAAAAAATGGTAACAAGTATATCCTCCAAAAACCTTATCAAATATGTTTCAAAAGGCACACGTAGTAGATACAAAATACACTAATATAACGTAAATCTTGTTAAAATTAAAAACCATACAAAATATTTAAAACCAAGTACTCTCATTTGACATAATTATATAAGGAAACATGATTCGGTGTAAACAATGTTTTGGTGTCTTATTTACTTAAATAATGTTACAAATATCTTACTTAATTTTGCAGTTGGAATGAATGCTAAAATACTGATTATTACAAAATATTTTATCAAAAGTAACAGATTAAATAATTGTTATAAAAATTGTGTAGTGCTTAGTAATAGCTGTCACAGCACCCTGTTAGCGTACAACTATGTATTAACATGTTCTATGTTCACTACCAGCCGCCACATTACACAGCCTTTCAGAAGACATCTTTTCTACAGACCAGACCTAACCCGAGGAGTTACCCCACCCCACAAGTAAAATATGACTGTATGGGACATTATAACTCAATATATTTCAAGGTGATACTAAAAAATTGATTCTTCTTTGTTTCTTGCAGTTTTTATTTGTTTTCTAAAGTACTGCAGATGTGTGGCACTTGGTCTATTATCTAAAAAGTAGGGGTCTTCCTGTATAGTTACCTTCATAAAGTCCATATGTGTAAATATTTAATGGAATCAATTTATATTATTTCATCATTGCTATGAGTAATTATATTCATTCAATGATGTGCTTGGCCAATTCACATAAATTGGAACTAAAACTGTCTCACACACAACCCTAAGTGTAGCTTGAAATGTTGCCAACTGTCTTGTGATGTCAGAAGTTGTTCAACCTGCAGACCAAGTGCCTCACTGGTGCGGCAGGCTTTCTTATAGCCGATTAATGTAGCAAGCCTAAAATAGATTGTCAAAGAAAAATATGCCATAAAGCAAGATGAGTTTGATAGGAACAAGAGCACCCCATATAGGCGGCGGTGGGCTGCACATATACACTATTTCTTTGAATGTTGGTACCAAACGTGTTAAGTGATAAACAGAAGATAATGAGAACAAGTTTACAATATTGTTGGCGACCCCAAGGAACAAGACATGAAATAGCGATTAGTGGGAAACAGGAGAAAGAAAGAGATCTAGTGGCAACATGAAAGTTGATCGGCAAAGGCCTTGACTACACTTCTAAAATTTCTCTTGGTTTCTAAGAGATATTCATACTAAAATTGGTTAAAACCATCTAACAACGTTTGATTAATGAAATACTTTCAGAAAATGTTAGGTATACGTTAAAATACTTAACGTTAGGTACTTCACGTTAAGAGTAAGTTTAGGTGAACGCAAGGATGTACTAGCAAAGGGGTTACATATCCTTTCCCTTTAAGACAAAGCCCTTTTTGAGGTGCATTAAATCTAATGTAGATACAAGAATATTTACTTTATGGAAGTTTGTTCAACATGAGCTGTAAAACAAATAATACTATTCCCAAAGCACAAAACTGTACTAAGTTATTTAAGATATGTGACTACTAATAAATAACAATGCCATTTTGCAATCATAAGTAAGTCGCATATTCTAAAAGTTCAGCATCAAAAATATTTATGAAAATCTGTGACGCAAAGCACACAACAGAAAGCGTATTTGCCTCTTGCAATTTTGCAATCCACAGAAAAACATGATTTGGTTTCTCTACAAGATGGACATTTATTGATTTGTGACCAGTGATTTAGTTTCTGGATGTCTATCTAAAGTCTACATGTTACACTGTTACAGTTCTAACAAAATGTACAAGACCTCTAAAGAATACTTTGAAAATTAACTTTTAAAATTTGAAAAGTGGATAACAAGATAATACATTTTGAAACCTACATTTTAACAGTAATAGTATACCTTACACCTCTTTGAACACAAGTAATAGCACTACTGAAAATCTGAACATTTAGTATTTAATCCAAATTACAGTACTGTAAATTCTTTCAAAGCACCTTTGAAATTACTGATCACAACACTGAAGTGTCATGGCCTCATGATGCTGGAAACCCTTCTATTCACCCCTTTCAAGACCCCCTAAAAATATAACAGGATTCAATCCAACTTTACTTACAACAAAGTCAGTATTCCAAAGAGGAGTTTGCTTCTTTGCAACTTCAGTTGATCCTTACTTTCTCTCTATTTACCTTGAGTGATACAATTATTCTACTTAACAAGTTGAAATTTCTTTTAGCAGCTCTAGCCTCCAGAAACTCCTGCTAACAACACATTCACTGCAATCGACATGCTAAAACGTGAAAAATGCGTTTGTTTTCATACAAATTGCAAAGTGTCCGTAGTCACCTGTAGCTGTGATAGTGTTAATAGCCTATTCTGATATCTCAACACAAGTTAAAATAATAACTTTGCATAATATGACAACCCCCAAATGTTTTTATAACATTTAAAACTTACATATCTTGTCTGTAACAAGATTTAATTCAGTTTAAGTTAAAATCCTCTCAAAAGTACATATTGTATCACAAGATATTCAGTTCCCTCTCAATATTGAATACAGCCATTCCCTTAAGCCACCAAATCTAAACTAGACCGTTGTGATGATAGCGATAGCACTATGTCCGCTTGAGAGCGCAGGTCTGCACCAGGCTGAGGATGGAGGAGACAGTGCCGAGAGCGCTAATGTGCCACTGGCTGAGTTTGCCCGACCACAAGAACCCCTCCGGCATCCAGTGAACCGCGTGCACCAGGTCACACGCACAACGCACCCCGGACACCAACTCCGTCAGCTGCAGCTGTGAGTTCTTCTTGAACTCCTCCCTAGAGATCGTTCAAATATCTTGTTACGTGAAAACTCCGTAAAGTCATTTAAAGATTTTCTTCCTGGCATGGAACACTTCTCGTCCACACAATGTACTTATAGTTATCAACCCACAAAATCATGAATAACATTAAGTTGGTACAAAATGTAATATTGATAGTTCTGACTCAAGAAAGCAAATTTATCAGGCCCTTGAGGGGTTCAGCCCATCACCAGCATCTCGACCGTGTTCTTGTAATCCAAAAAAGAGCTCTCAGAATGATAGTAGACTTTGATTGGAATAAAAGCGTTTTAGTACATTTCAAAGCAGGGAAGGCCTTGACAGTTATAAACATTTACATTCTTGAGGTTGTCTCTTTGGTAAGCCAAAGAGCATCTGGTAAGGGAATGCTAAGACAAAAGGATGTTCACCAGCACAACACTCGCTTTGCCCGTAATTTCAACCTTCCATCTCACCACAGCAAGGTGTTGAAATGAAACCAACGTACGCAGGAGCCAAGATTTTAAATCTGAGACGGAGGAATTGATAGATACTAACCCGAGGGCATTGAAGGGAAAAATCAGTGAGTGGCTGCTACAGAGACTTTTTTACATTGTGAATAAATTTAAAGACTGAACAAAATCACAGTGAAAAGCAAGACAATTATAACAAGTTTTGGTGTACATGTAATGGTTGTCATTATTTCAATATTAAAGTCTGTACAAAATCACCAGTGTGAAACTTTACATTACAGAGTACTTATCATATAAAGGACCATGACTGCCTACGCCTGCTTACTCAAGAATGGAGATTACACAGACCTTTGAACAACATAGGCTACTAAGTGTAAAATAATGCATTTAAAACAGTAGCAAAAGCAGACAAATTTTGTTAAAAGTAGAACTTTAGTTATCTGAACTCCAATCATCTGGAACATTCACTATCAAACTGAAGACACAATTTGATTAAAATAGGCATTTCTGAAGAAAAAACATGTTTTATTTGGCACTTATCACCAAGTCATATTGTTGACAAATCATAATGAAGATTTTTATTCTCATTATGCCAATCTTATAATGCAATTTGCTAAAAAGGAAGTTACCTACCTCATAACAGCATCCTTCAAATCAAGGTGTTTATTGTGGTCCTGCAGTAAACTCATGTAGCGAAGTGATCTGGAAATTTAAGAAAAGCACATTACGTCACAAATTAATTAAAATCCTCCCACTAACACATCGAAGATACAAATGATTTATGTAAAAGTACACTCAATCTCAGCAATTTCACATTACCTGAATGACAGTAATTAAAAAAAAATATTTTGAGCACTTTACTCAAGTACTTTTTTTTTATTTGTACCTATTTTATTTTGTATAGGGTTGAAACCCTTATTGGGAAGTTAACAATCAATAATGAACAACAACACTCCTACATATGCATTTTTTGTTGCACAAGGGACAAGCCTACTTAAGTGACATAGTAATATTTTTGATATTAGATGTACAAATATAATACTGTAGCCTACTCTGTACACACATTTAGGTCCGTTTTTCAGGATCTGAGATTAGCTTAATCTAAGATTAAATTCAATCTTAGATTAGTTGATGGAGATTAAAGCGAGAAAAGTGGGGCATTTTACTTTTCCTAGTCGAAATTAACTTGCATAGTTGGAGGTTTTGAATGTAAACAATGTTAGCACTTAGCAGCGGCACAGAGTATTAACAACATGTAATTATTATTTCAAGTTCATTTTGTACCACTGCAAGACTACAGATGTAGGTTATGAGCGTCAGCCAACTACTCAGTTAGCTAATCAGATTTGAGCACTAACTGTTACCATCAAGGGAACCTTTAAAGTAGAGGCAATAACACAACTACAGTGATTTGACACTGCAAGACTACAGTGGTGCAAACTACTCAGGGCTTTGGCATCTGTTAAGGAAGCTTGTATAAATTATTTCAACTGAACATCTCATCGGTGAATACCATGGTATTTTGTGGAAGCAACTGATGAAACAACTTTTAGTGCTTAAGAAATTGTACCTGATGATACTAAAGTAGAGTGAAAATGCCCAGCACATGTTGCTCGCCATCCACCAGTTGTCACTGCGAAGTGAGATCAATCCGTTATCGGACGCCCAAGCGACATGTTCACACGGGTAGTAGAGCTGGTCCAACAAGTTCATCATCACACCGCAAACTCTCATGTACGTGTCCGGCTCCTGAAACCATGGTTCGGCTTAGAACATTGTTACCATGTGGATAGTTACCCTTTAACATTTAAATAGAATAAACACAAAAAGCAGATTTGTTTTGTGAATAACACAAAACGCAGATTTGTTTTGTGAATAACACAAAACGCAGATTTGTTTTGTGAACAACACAAAAAACAAGATAACAACATTAAATGTTTTCTGGTACTTTAGAAAAGTAAGTGGGTATTTATGGGTTATGTTTAAAATTGTAGAGGTCATGTAATAATTACAAAACTAGTCATAATAGCACAGTAAAACATCCTGTCTTTCGTTTAAGGGTTAGAGGTGCTTTGGTATGAAATGTAGAATTTAAACTCGTGTATTTAAGGCACAAACCTTAAATTATTGGATGCGAAGAATGAAGGTTGTCTTGCGATCAAGAACTGAGGTAGGCCTATCTACAGTATCATAATATATCTATAGGTGGGTTGGCTAGACATGAGAAAACATTTCTAGTGAAACAGGAAATATTAAGGACTTACCTGCCTACCAAGACCATAGGATATCGAGTAGCACAACATAGGGATGTCATCAAATAGTCTCAATGTCGTTCTGCACTCACTTATTAAACTACTGAACTTTGATAACCTTTCATTGTTGGTTAGACCAGACACTAACTTAGATGTGTAGCAAAGAAGCCTTAAGATTTTGTCTCTATCATTATAGTTCTCCAACATATCATTGAGTTGTGCTAAAACCATGATTAGTACTTCTAGGCCTAGCCTAATATATCCCAAATTTGAAGTCAAGGATCAAACGAAAAGCAAATGTTGAGACTCAACAACTTACAACTATCTTTGCACAAATTCCACAAACCACCATTCAAGCCATTTGGCACTGCCTATCATCAAGGTCAAGATGTAAAGCAAGTATCAAGATATTTTAATTTAAATAATCTTGCTTTCTTGTCTATAATGACATAGCAATAGCACCTCTGAACCTAACCTCAAAATACTCTTTTTTAATTCGGGTCGGTTAATAACAAAGAGTATTTATGGTTGATAATGACGGGAGTATAAGACATAATATTTCAACAGATGCAGCGCCCTGTCATTTTTTTGTACTGTCTACGCCAACGGCATTTTTTTAGAGACTTAACTTAGGGGTTTGTGTGCATCATAAAACGCTTTTAGGGAAAGCGGTCCAAACCCTTGTGCCTGAGCCGGGAATCGAACCCGCGAACTTGCGCTTTGCAAGCCGTGACTCTACCCACTGAGTTACAGACGCAGGTAAGCCACGGAGCCTTGAATTTAAATATTCATTAAAATCAATAGTCTTGCTATTTAGCGAGGAAATCCATAGCTAGAGCTAAATTCAAGATAATCCTAAAATTAGTTTTAATGCTACCTAGCGGAAAAGTCCTGAGGCTATGTAATCGTCCGCAGTGTGTGATATATGGTTTACCTCAGTGGTGTAAATAGCACCCCCGCAGTGCGGGGGGCGCCGAGTTTTGGGGAGAAAATATAAACATTCTGAGCTCAAGAGGAGCAACTTGTTAACGCGATAGATAAAATCTTGATATTTAAAGTCAATGTGGAAACTAACGTGTCAAAATAGCTCTTTGCTACAACATACTCTATGCCAGAATAACTTTAGTTACTCTGCTTATTCTACTTAAGTTACTCTATGCTCTGTGCACTGAACTTTTTTTCAGTTAACAGTACTAAAAGTTTTGACAACCATAACTTTAATAAGGTTATGTGTACCTAAGTAAATAAACTATATTATTCCAGTATTAGATTATAATAGATTCAAGAGTGTTTATCAAATTGTTATTTCACTCTGATACCTTTACCAATTGATTTCTTTGTCTGTTGCAACCATAATTAAAGTAGTCCAAGTACATTTATCAAAAACATGGGAGTGTCACCAAATGTAGATAACCGTAGTAAGTACTTTGATACTTTTGCTTTGAGACACCGACCACTCTTAAGGTGAATAATGGAATGGAGAGTGAGTGTGATCAGTGATGAGTGTTTTCGACGGATGATGAGGTGTAGTCTTTTGTTACAAACCAGGGCCGACTGTTCCCCAGATTGGGTCATTAATTAATAGCCTAACGACCAATGGAATGGACTAACGGCTTAACGTGACTTCCGAACCACGGGGGATGGCCATCGTGAAAATTTATCACTGCGCCCGGGAATCGAACCCGGGCTGATTTAGTGCGAAGCATGCACTGAACCACTGAAAGTAGGCTATCATGATGCAAACTTTTGGTAATAAGGAATTCATCACTTTAATTTAAATATTACTTCGCTTTTGTAGATAATTTTTGGCACATCTACTTGGTATTTTTTGTCATTAGAAATCGGGTTAAATAGGCCAATTTGGTAGGTGAGGTAGTAAGTTATCAAGTTGATTCTAGCTCATCTCATGAAGCTTATGAGGTAACATAAAAGAATTTTGTAGGACAATTTTTCTTCAAAATATTTTATGGGATTGTGTTTTAAAGTGGTGTTGTTTTCCTCAAAATAATTTAAAGAAAATGTGTCATTTTAAATAATTTGTAAGTGGAATGTGTCATTTTACCAGAAGGCTGATTTCATGCAATCTTTAAACAAGCATTACAAAAAACGAGTTGAGATAAAAAATTTTCTTTGCGTTGTTGAATTTGTATTAAAATTCCCTTTTTTTGAGGAGCCACAAAGAGGGGGTTCCAATTTAACATTTTTGGGGGCCCTCCACCCCTGGTTTTTTTGGGTGGGGAAGCATAAAGTACGACAAAACAAATTTCAGAATCCTATAAAACAAACCCCAAAGGGTTTGAAAAATGTTTTCCTTTTATAAAAGTTATGGTGGGGGGAGGGACATTTAAAAATAACTTTTTATAAGTTATTACTAAGAATTTGTTCTGATTTATTTTTTTTCAGTTTTGTATTTTTTATTCTTGGGTTGCAGATGTGCAGTGCTTTGTATATATTGTAAAAAGTAAAGGTTCTACCTAGGTATAGTTTACCATCCAAGTACATTTGTGTAACAGAATCAATTAATATTATTTTATCATAACTACAACAAGTTATATTTATTGAATACTGCACATAGACAGTTTTCAGCAATTTCAACTGAACAAGCATTACTTACAACACTAAGTGTAGCCTAAAGTGTTGCCAACAACCTTTTGATGTCAGAAGTTGTTCAACCCTCACTGGTGTGGCAGGCTTTCCCTTAGCCCACGCATAACGAAGATAGACTTTAAAATAGCCTGTCGACTTAATCTTTTGAACGTTACACCGAAATAACCATTTTCTTAAGCAAAAATGTATGGTTTGATTTAAACAAATGATTTCTTATGTTTGTGTGTGTTATTTTATTAGAAGTGGAGGAAATCTTTTCAAATATCATGAAGAATGAGCTAGAAGTGTCTGCTGGAATTGCAGCTATAAGGACTCTTTTGACATTTTTGGAACAGGACGAATGTAAGTTGATCGACCAAGCTATTGTTATTTTTAAAGTTCAAAAATTAAATTCAGTATTAGGATTGGGAAGTTACCTGGATTGCTGATCACTGTATAAAATCTTTTAAAAGTTGCTGATACTTGATCTATATAAATCTAGATACAGTACAATCTCACTAATGTGGCCCTATATGTCGGGATCGGAAGTGTCGGATTAGTGAAAATGTCGGATTAGCGGAGGTTCACTAAAAAAGACTCAATTTGCCAGGAATAATCTTTCTTATGTTGGAAAATGGTTCACTATAACTGTTAAAAAATTATTCAATTTAATTTTTTTCTTCCTTAAGTCTGTGAGTTTATGATCTGCCGATAATGAGCTCCTTGAATAGAGTAACTGATCACCTCTTTCTAATCTTTTTAAAATCTCGTACTTTTTATCTATTGTCAAAGTAACAGGTTTACGTTTTTGCAACATCTCACGGTCGCACTGAACGGAAACACAGATTAGCAATAAACAACACACTTTTCTCTAGCTGTTTGCAGTGAACTGAGGTAATCGATACAGACAACATACGTCCCACGCTTTTGCAGACAAGTAGAGACTTGAAAACAGTTGGCTAGTTGACGTGGTCATAACGCCGCATTACTGGATGTGTCGGAGTGGCGAATGGCCGGATTATAGAGACTGTACTGTACTGATATCATGCATCCTAGCTCATTAATTTTCAATTTCACACTGAATATTTTTAGTAATGTGGCGGTAAGATAAGAAAACTAATAGCTTTGCCTATGTGCTATTAGAAATATAACGAGATAGGCTGCTATAGGCAGTTACTAATTAGTTTGAAACAAAAAAATGCTTGTAATAATTGAATAAGATTTAAGTTTATTTATATTTCAACTAAGTTGTAATCTTACAGATATGAGAAGCTGGAAATTTGACAAAAAAAAGCTTATATAGCTGTTGTTTGCTCATTTATACGTAGGAACAAAATTTATGCTATAAAAATCTTGCAAAAACTGTAAGAATGAAGTTTTTAAACTGTATGTCCAGTTCGCCTTTTAGTAAGGTAAAAAAGAAGTAAGAACGGAAAGGAAGTAATTCTAATAAGCTTTTCAAGTATTAGTCCAAGACGTTTTCTGTTAGGACCATTATAGGCTGTACAATAACCTTGTGTTTAAGGTGTAATAAGGTGTATAGTACATTGCAAATTTAGTATCAATGTATTTTCATTTTCATAGATATATCAATATGTTTTTTTCAGCTGAAACTGTTCAAGAGCTAGACAATAAAATAAAAGATGCCATAAAAGTGATGACTGGGACAGATTTCCCAACAACAGCCGTCACTTCAGGGTCTGAGCTTTTCCTGAGGTTTATAACGCTGTCTTCTCTCGACAAACCGGTACGTTTATGTGAATCATCTGAATATTTCTAACAAAGTAGTGCTTAATATAAATATCTCATTAATATGTAGAGAATTCTTCAAACAACTACAAATACTTACCATAGCCTGACTTTACGTACAAGAAACTAATACTATGCAGTATCTACTCAACAAGCAAAATCAAGACTCACACCAATACAAACTTTACCCTGCCACCACACCATCTAAAAGTTTTTTGAAAAGAAACCGAGTTACAAAGGAGTCCTTCACTTTAACCATCTAACAACGATTTAACGCATGAAACAGCTGACACCTCTACAATTAAAGAAACAACTCACTGAACTCAGACTCTGGCTGCAAGAGAACCCCTTCTAAACTGAAGCTGAATTTGTACAAAAAATCTGGATTAATCATCAAACTCTAGCTCTATTTTGTCTCATTTGTATAGCTTCAAAACTAGTATTAAGTCTACTGCCGCGGTTTTTCAATATTCTCCTTGAATATGTCAATAAAGATGACTGTCATTGTCATTATATAATTTGTCAATAAAACTGGTCTGGAATGAGAACTCCCATGGAGAAAAAATATTGATGCCATCCTTCAATTTAGCTCCAATCTAGCTTCTTAGACTGATAAAAAAATTAACCTCACTTTCATCTGTTTATAGTGTCATATCTACAGGTTAAAGCTATGTGTGTTTAGGTTAAAGCTATGGTTTCGTAGAAAAAGTTCACCGCTATACTACGGCCGTGACGGTGGACGCGTAACACAATATTTAAACAGATGTAGACAAAAAGAACTTTTGACATGTTGTTTATTTTAGTTGTCAAATCTGCTTTACTTATATAGTAATGGATAAGCTAGACTTTTGTTTACAAAACAATATGTGTCACCTGGCAAGAAAACCTTTAATTAGTTTTCCCCGCTACTTTACATCCACCGTTTTCTAGGAAACCACTCTCATCGGATAACATTGAAAAAAACTCACCGTCATATTACGTCCGTAATGTAGCAATCACCACTTTCTAGGAAACCATAGCTTTAACTTTATGATGCACTCCAGTTATGTTAATAAAGTCAATAATAAAAAATAAAGTTTCAAGTTATCTTTCCAAAAGCTGTGCAATTGGCAAATAGCTAAAAAAGTTTAACCAACACATATGACTCAAATCATTCTAACTAACACTTCATTAAAATATTATTTAAACAAAATAATTTTCCTTCGTTTTTAGAAAATACTGTTTTAAGTTGAAAAGACCTCGTACTACTACCTATTATCATGTTTCAGTCCTTCGCTGATTGCAAGAAGATCATGTTGCACCGCGGGAAAGTGTTCCTGAAGAAACTGATGGAGTCCCGTGGTCGGGTTGCAAAGCTGGCTGCAGGCTTTATAACTGATGGCTGTGTAAGTTAACTAGAAAAAAAAGGCAAAACAAAACAATTTGGAGAAATTATTACAATCAAAAGCGCAAGAAAATCACTCAAATTAGGCCAACTGTTACAAATTTACTAGGAGGTACTTTACATACTGTACAAACATCGAAGGCAATACCTGTCAGTCAATTGGGTCTCTGAATTCACGCAGGTTAATTGAAGCGGCCGGCCTATTGTCTCTGGGGTAAGCCCCGGCGTCCGTCACAATACTTTAGCTTTTAGAAATAGAAGATGTTGGTGGATTTCTATCTTATCTTCCAAAGTCCAAACCAAGTCTCATTCCTTACTAACCTTGTGTCTGAGGTTTGACAGCTATTTGTTTGACTTGAGTAGGCTTGAAAAATTATAACTAATGGAAAAAATCTTGAAGAACATTTGGTCAATTTATAATCAGCTTTTTCCCCCAAATGATTGGATTAAAATTTTGTGGCAAATTCGGTTAAGATTTCCTAGAAGCAAAATGATAAAACCAGCTTTTGTAAGGTGTATATTGTAAGAATAAACTCTTAACAGATAAAAATTAACCTTGCACAGGTCGCATCACGAGGTTACCCCAGGTGAATCTCTGTTTGTTAATCAAATTTTCTACCTGAGCCAAAAACCTGTGAATCCGTTTCTGCACTTCTTTCTTAGAACACAATTAAATATAGTTTAGCCCCTTACATCTTCAATGTAATTAGTTTTTAGTGGTAGGTAAGAGCCCGGATGTAACTTCTGTGATGCGCCTCCTCGCGTAACAGGGCAACCCGGAGTTAACCTACGTGTGCGACCATGCTTGCAGCAGGTTAACTCATTGTACCATTTTTGTAGTTCTATAGTTGTTTGTGTTTCACTTCCTCTATTGCACTTTATTCTGTTAAAATGTTGATTAAAATGTCATACTGCTGTTAAATCATGAAAGAAATATTTATACAAGATACTGAGTGTTGTTTTCAACTACAAATTTTACATCTTTAAACTGCAACATCACAACATAAAACACACTTCAATATTTACAGTTCTTTGAATCATTGTAGATCAGCTTTTGGACTTCTCTATTTATTTAAAGTAAACCAAGAGTAATACAATTTTTGTTTTATCACAAGACATACTGTAAGAAAAACAATGTGTTGCCATTTTTCCTAAGGTTTTAATTTTTTAACCTCTGAGTGCGCCCTCTCACGTTTTGGAAACCCATGCGCCCTCTGGAAGATTAAGTGACATACAATCTTAAACTATAAAGAACTTTCAAATGTAATAAATCACTTTGACATCAAAATTGTGTGTAACAAACGTTAACTTTTGTTTTAGCGAATTTTAACACACTCAAAATCAAGAGTGGTTCTCCTGACGATGAAGGAAGCGGCCAAGTGTAATCGTAGGTTTGAAGTGTTCGTCACGAAATCCTCGCCAGACAGTAGTGGGTATGTCAAATCTTATCTGGAAAAGTAGTAGCCTACTGTATCTAAGTATTAATTACACAAAAGAGTACTTAAGTTTGTCTATCAATAATTAAGTATTAGTTGAAAATAAAATGTAATTTCCCGTCAGTATCACAGTGCTATTGTGAATCCTCACGAATGTCCTATAACGGGGTGAAATAGCATCGGAAATGCCCTTTTTGACCTCTTCTTTGACCCCTTGATTATTTTACAAGTCGTTTTCTATTCCCCCCAAAAATTAGTTTTATGCCGTGATCCAATTTTGATAAAATTTAGTATACACATTTACGACACCGTACCTGACATACCACAAAATCAGCAAAAGTACAAAAATCTACAAACGCAACGCGGTTTATCGGGAGTTGACTGTATAAGTGTATATGTTAAAGTTTTGCCGTTTCACTCAGGAGGTGTTAGGAAATTCAAAACTGCTAACCGTTTTGTTCTAGATGACGTTTCGTTCTCTTTGACAATATACAGTACGATCTCACTAATCCGGCCCTATATCGGGATCGGAAGTGCCGGATTATCGAAAATGCCGGATTAATGGAGGTTCACTAAAAAAGACTCAATTTGCCAGTAAAAATCTTTCTTATGTTGGAAGATGATTCACTACTCTTAAAAAATTATTCAATTTAATTTTTTTCTTGTGAGTTTATTGAATTCCTTGAATAGAGTAGCTAGCGTATCACCACTTTTGAATTTTGTTAAAATCACGTACTTTTTATCAATTGTCAATGTAACATGTTTACGTTTTTGCGACATCTCACGGTCCGTACTGAACGGGCGCACAGATTAGCAACAAACAACGAACTTTTTTCAGGCTGTCTGCAGTGAACTGAAGTAATCGATACACACGACACACGCTTTACAGACAAGTCGAGACTCGAAAACAGGTGACTAAATGACGCGATCCCAGCGCCGGATTATTGGATGTTTCAGAGTGGAGAACGGCCGGATTATAGAGACTGTACTATAAATGAATAGCTCTATTTCCTGTGGAAATTCACTAATGAAATTAGTCACTATAAATTCAGAAAATGCCTACAGTGGACTCTTTCCAGTCCAGTCTTGGTTGGTTTGGCTGTCAAATGGTTTGGCCAACCACAGAAAAACCTGCCAACAGTTAACATTAACACTGTCAAAATAGACTATTAAAATTTATTTGTCTCAAAAGCCACAAATTGAGTTGAGTCTTTTAACAACTCTAATCTTATATCTTACGGATCCCTTAAAACCCACCAATCTAGGAACACTGAAATACTAAGTTACTTCTGGTTTCAGAGAGGAGATGGCGAAAGAGTTGAATGCCGCAGACATACCTTGCACTGTGATCCTTGACTCTGCCGTCGGCTATGTGATGGAACAAGTGGACATGGTGATGGTGGGGGCAGAGGGAGTAGTAGAGAGTGGGGGCATCATTAACAAGGTAAGGTCAAAACAGGAAGAAAAACTTTAGAAGAAATCATAGAATAGGAACCCAACTTAAGCCACTACCACCGTTGCTCTTCATTTGTTCCTGGAGAATCTTTCCTGTCTCTGCTTTGCTCTCTTTTTCCATCTTAGATGCTTTAATTGAATTTCTTTCTTTAAAAATGAAAGTGCAATGTGACACTACAATCAGCGGTGCAGAGTGTCTTTTGCAACTCTGTTAAGTCATAGAAGTTAGCTACGAGAGTCATTCAGAATTTAAAATATATGCATCATGGTCAGTGCAGATCTCCTAACGAAATAATCGCTAATTACCTAATAGCTATACCTCTTGGCTTAGTTTGGTGCAAATTTTGTTGCTGTACAAACATGCGTCAAGTTTGTAATTAGCGGTGCCAAACTTAACACCAGTCTAAAGTTAAAATTTTAGCGTTGTAGGTTCTTTTGATGGGAAAAATACTATTTTTTATGATGAAATGAAATGCAAAATGTCTTTATTTGCTTGGCGAAGTTAGGACTTTATAGTCCTCTCTACCACTTAATCACGATGTCATTGCACTAAGCATTGTTAGTTTATTCCATAAACTAAAGCTTCTTCTAACAGGAAATCACTTTGCAAATGGTAGAAATTTCAATACATAATCTGAAGAACTATCTAAAGAAGTAGTAATGCTTGTAGTTTTATTTTTCAAGGGTGCTTAATTTGGCCCCACTAACCAAAGACTGTGTGTGATGTTTGTGTGACAACAAAACTCAGCCCAAACTAAGCCAGAGGTGTACTTATCAGGTGAATATGCGATCATATTGGTAAGAATTCCGCACTGGCCGTGATGCACACTTGTCCGTCACTTTCTTAATGGCCCAAGTATTTCATACTCACTCTAATCTAGCAAATAGATGGATTTAAGTTGAATAGATAAATTTCAATATTACCTTGATTAGAAAATTGACTAATTGATGTGAATGAATATTGATATAATGTTGTCTCGTTTTCAGATTGGGAGCTTCACAATGGCAATGTGTGCGAAGGAGATGAAGAAACCAGTTTATGTTTTATGTGAAAGTTTTAAATTCACAAGGCTCTATCCACTAAATCAAAGAGACATACCTAAGGAATTCAAGGTATATATTTTGCATAGAAGACGTTGATTACATTCTAGATAATCCATTGCTATGTAGTTTCTTAGGTTTCTGATCAATGGCAATATGGATTAAAGCAAACTTTCAGGCATACTGTTTTCAGTTATAGAGTGATATGTTTATAGGAACCAAATTGAAAATATTTATTTATACAGAGAATATAATCCTAGCATGACGTCTCTGATTGGAGGGCACACTGAGGTGTTAGGAAGTAAGTCTACTTACTTTTGTTAAGTTTGGTAGTTCCAACAGTTGATCTTTCTTTTTACCCAAGGTGACGTATTTGGTTTTGGTTGCATTCAAGACCAGATCTTTATTAGCACAATACTGCTCAGCTATCAGCAAACAGATTTGTTTCCTTTTCCTCCATAGACTTTTAGTTGTTCGGAGTGCTTTTTCATCAGCATACATTACTGGGTAGGATACCCGAGCAAGTGGTCAGTGTAGACAGGATGGCTACACAATAACGGTAGCGTCCCTGGTAGTAGTAAGCTTATGAACAACAGGAAGAAAGCTGAAGCACTGACCGCACCCGCCCAGGGCAAGGGATAAGGGAAGGTCACCCTGAAATAAAACCAAAGAAGAAGCAATGGACAAAACATTCTTGGATAAGACTACCCCAGGTGGTAATCTGGCTGATCAGCTGGAAAATCCATCCCCTTCGGGGGCCGGCCCCATGGATTCTGGGGGGGGCCGAATATTGCTTGGCGGAGGAGAGGAGAAGACAATGGACACCACTGAGATTGGTACCACTACGGAAGATGGGGAGGACGTTTTCAAGAGAAGCAATATTCTCAGCAGAACTCCACCACGTACACAACGGACTTCATCTTTGGATAGAACTGGTGTTACAAGAGAAAATAAGAAGAGGAAAGCGGAAGTCTCCCCACAACTAAGTGAATGCCAAAGAGAGAGGAAAATATTGTGGCTCAAGTTGGTGGCACATGTAGATGAGCTTAGATCATTGGTGCGGGCAAACCCTACAACTAAAATAGAAATAAAAAAGAACAGTGAGCAGTTGCAAAGCCTAATCACTGTCCTTTCAAACATCAAAGAGCATCGGGACAATGAGCCAGTTGAGGAAGGTCAAGGGATCCAAAATGAGACTATGAAATCTTTCAGCACGATAGATGCAAACAGAAGAGATCAGCTCAGTCACAGCAGCTACACAAACGGACATGAGAGCAGTAACCACTAAGGATGATCGGACGGCACCAACAGCAGAAGAAATACGCCAAAGGATGGTCCAGGACATGGATGTGTCTCAAGTGAAACAACTTATTGAGGAGAAATGGCCCAAGAACACGTTTTGCAGTACTTCTCTAAACAGAGGCAGTATACTAAGTCAAGAGGGCGATGACACAAGAGTTGTTCTGGCAAACGGGGAACGTTTCAGAGGGAGCTTGCTGGATAAAAACCTCAGTGCCCAGGTACCAGGACTAAAAGGAAAGGAAATAACCCCTGGAAGTCTGCTAATAGTGGAAAGCAAAGACTCAATTGTGTCGGAAGAGGAGGGAATGGGTGAGTCAGAGGAACCACGTCTTCTAGTGATTGCTGACATATCAAAACTCGGCCAGGACACCAAAATGTATGACGAAGATGATCTGTTGGGCAAACTGAGACGAATCCGGCAACTTGTGGAACAGAGGCTAAAACCCAGTTTCAGTTTGGCCATACCGGAGGATGCAGATTTGGTACAGAATACGTAAGATTGTAGAATGCTCTTTTGCAGGTAGTAGAGTCAAAGTAAATTTACGCCTGGGTAAAAAGAATAAATACAATGATGTCAAAAAAGATGCAAGAAGCACCAAGCCTGTACCAGGAAAAAGAGTAGAAGAGGCTCTTGCAATAGAAGAGGATAAGGGCAACTGGGAAAACGTGAAGAATCGCAGGAAAAATCAATACAGGAAAGACAATGTCATCATAGTGAGCCAAGAAGGAAAATCCTATTCCGAAATACTCAAAGTAGTGAGAGATGGTGTTGACCCAGCACTTCTACCAACTGGTTCTAAGGTTACTTCCATTCAGCTCAAAAAAGAAGATTTACTGATCAGAGTGAAAGGTAACAATAAAGCAGCAGTCGCTCTGTGCAATGCAATGAAGGAGAAATTTCCAAGCTTTAAGTCAAACATAAAGAAGGAGAAGAAGGCAGTCATCCACATCAGCGATCTTGACGGGGAAGCAACTCTTGAAGATATCAAGGAGGGCATTAAGACAGAACTTGGGCCCGCGATACTAAAGAGTGAAGAAGTGGAAGTGACTTCTCTTCGACCAGCTTTCGCAGGGACCCAGAAGGCAACGGTTAAACTCTCTCAGAGTGTCGCTAATACCCTAGACAGGAAGAAAAGGGTTCTGATCGGATTGGTTTCATGTAGAGTGAGGCTGCGAGATGAACAACAGCGGTGTTATAGATGCTGGGAACTTGGTCACACAGCCCCCACATGTAAAGGGCCAGATAAGACAGGCCTCTGTTTTGCATGTGGGGAAAAGGGTCACCAAAAACGATCTTGTCATCAAGCTAAAAAAGAAGGACCAGAGAAAAACAACATCAACGGTGAAAATACTACAGCTTAATGTAAACAGAAGCAAAGCAGCGCAGAGTCTCCTATGTGCTAATGCCATCCAAAATAAAGCTGATATTTTGATAGTGAGTGAGCCAAGTCGGAACTTTACAGCAGGTGGGCATTGGAGAACTGGCCGCGGAAATGCTGAAATCCTACTACTTAATTGAAAAGAGCAGTATCAAGCAGCGGAACAGGACAAGGTTTTGTTTGGATCGAATTGACAGAGCTTAGGATCTTTAGCTGTTACTTTTCACCCAATATACCTCTAGCAGAAGTAATACAGGCACTGGACCATTTGGCAGATACTATCAGGAGCAGCACAAAAAATGCAATAATGGGGAGATTTCAACGCCAAGTCTCGGAATGGGGTGAGCACAGAGAAGACGAGCGAGGCGTATTCTTGCAGACTGGGCGGCTGCACTTCATTTGAGCTGCCTCAATGAGGGAACAGAACCTACCTTCATAAGAGGTGAATCCTCTTCAATACTAGACGTAACTTTCTGCACAGAGGGTCTAGCAAGAAAACTGGAATCTTGGAGGGTCTTAGACACCGAAACTCTGAGTGACCACCAGTGTATTGAAATTAAACTGTCCCAAGAGAGGGCCAGAGGTTATTAGTAAGAAAGGCTGGCGAGTGGACAATGCAGGCCTTGATCACCTCAGAGCCTCACTTCAAAGAAAACTAGAAGACTGTGAGATAGAGAACTCAGCCTCGCTGATACAGGCTGTTTCAAGCCTGCAGAGAGAGTCTACAAACGAGAGGTTCTGTTGGCAAATGGAAACCAGCCTACTGGTGGACCCCAGAGATTTCAGAACTAAGGAGGAAGTGTCTTAGAGCCAGGAGATGCCTGACAAGAGAAAATAGAAGAACAAGGGGTCAAGCGGCAGAACATGTAAGGGTGGCTCTAATTGATGCAAGAAGGGCTTTTCGTAGAGCAATCCTACTGTCAATGAAACTTTGCTGGAAGCAAGTCTGCGAAAGTGTCGAAGAGGATGTGTGGGGGAATGGGTACAAGATAGTGAGGAAAAGGTTCGGTAGATGCCTCCCAACCCTATCATCAGAGATGACACTTAGGGTGGTCGAGGCACTGTTCCCGATCCACCCGGCTGTACCATATGAAGAGATTGCAGCAACGGACATACTTCTCTTCAACGAAGACGAACTAGAAGAAGCAAGGAAAAGGATGAGGACCAAAAGAAGCCCAGGACCAGACGGGATACCACCAGAGGCTGTGAGACTGGCTGCAGAAATTAATCCAGCCAAAGTGTTACACATATTCAACAGGGCACTCGTCAATGAGGAATTTCCAAATGAATGGAAGCGTGCAAATCTTATCTTGCTGAAAAAGGAGGGTAAACCAGATGATTTACCATCATCCTACAGGCCGTTGTGTCTTCTTGACACAATGGGGAAGCTTCTTGAGCATCTTCTCTTGGGAAGGCTAAAAGCTGAAATAGAGCTCACAGGTGGTCTAGCTGACAACCAGTTTGGTTTCAGAGAGGGCCAATCAACACTAAGCTCTGAAGAGAGTTATGGATCTGGTTGACCAAGCTGCAAACGGAACCCGTACAACAAGGAAAATACCCGCCGTGATTACCCTGGACATACGCAATGCTTTCAATAGTGCAAGTTGGCAGAAAATCCTGGAGGTTCTAGCTCAGAGAGGGATCAGCGACTACTTGCGCAGAATGATCCAGCAATACCTGAAAGGTAGAGAAATACTGGTGAAAACCGAGAATGATTGCCTGCAGATGGAGGTTTCAAGTGGAGTGCCGCAAGGATCTATCCTAGGACCTACACTATGGAACCTCATGTACGATGGAGTATTTCGACTTAGGTTGCCAGTTGGAACATCGTTAGTGGGATACGCAGATGACTTGGCACTAGTGGTAACAGCGACCACTGAGCATATGCTCATGACAAAAGCAAACCAAGCTATTGGAATGGTGGGAAATTGGCTGGAAGAGCAGGGGTTGGCTATTGCTCCAGAAAAGACTGAGGCCATAGTTATGTCTGGCAGAAGAGTTCTGAGGAACATAGTCTTCGAGGTTAATGGGACTGTCACTCAGCCTTCTCGGAAGATAAAGTATTTGGGCGTATGGCTGGATAACAGAAGATCTTTCCGTGCACACGTGGAAGAGGTCGCAAAGAGAAGTGCAAAGGTGGCGGGCAGTTTAGGTAGGCTAATGGGCAACCTTCGTGGACCCAGCCCAAGTAAAAGAAGACTTCTTGCATCAGTCGTGGAATCCATTGCTCTGTATGCAGTCCCCATCTGGAAAAGGGCTTTAGACTCAGCAGGAAACCGTCAGAAGCTGGATCAGGTGCAGCGCAGGATGGCCCTACGCATTTGCAGCGGATACCGTACCATCTCGGCCGAAGCTGCCTTTGTCATTGCGGGAGTACCACCATTGTCCCTTTTGGCTCTAGAGAGATCACTCCGTGAATCAGGCACAGAGAAGACAAGAGCCAGAACGCTGATGATGGAACGCTGGCAAGAAAGGTGGTCTAATTCTGCTACAGGAATATGGACAAGGAATTTAATTCCCGATGTGGTCGGTTGGATGGGTAGAGCCCACGGAGAACCAGATTTCTACCTCACCCAATTCTTGTCTGGCCATGGAAGCTTTCAGAAGTATCTCTTCCGAATCCAGAAGGTGGACTCTGAAGAGTGTGTGTACTGCGGGGAAGAGGACACAGCGGAGCACACAGTGCTGGATTGTGAAAGATGGGACGGTCTTCGAAGACCATACTTGATACAAGTTGGCATCCTCACCAGAGACAACATCGTAAACAAGATGCTTCAAAACAAAGACGGATGGGACGTGGTGGCTGGAATGATACGAGAAATCATGTCACGAAAGATCACTGAATCAAGACTGAATGTCTGAAATGAAAGCAGAGAAAGGAGAATAAAAAGACTCTGTGGAGCTGAAGAAATGCCTTTTGGTGATACCGGTTCCAACAGATGAGAAGCGCAGGAGGTTTTAGTGGGTAAACCTTTTATTGAGCATATAGAAGAAGACAATGGACAATGTGATATGAAGAAAAGGGAGTCCCACACACGGGGAGCTCACTGGATTACACGGATGAGCCCCTATGGTGCGTAAAGCATTTCCTCCTGAGGAAAAAAAAAAAAAATTACTGGGTAGGAGTAATCCCTTTGATGTTGTCGGAAGTCGCTAGAAAACAGAACAAACAAAACTGGTCCCAAAACCAAGTTGAGTGGGACTCCTAGTGCTGATCTTTCAGTAGTCATAATTCAATTGATGTTTTTGTTTGATCTCCACAAGTTTTTCCCTGCTCTCTAAGTAGCTATGAAACCTTAAGGCACGTGCTTAAGTTATTTATTAATATATAAGAAAGTAATTAAAAAGAGAAGTACAATATAAGTAGTTTGTTTTGTGCAAGGTCTTTCAGAAGCAGGTTATTAACTGCTAGCTTGTTACAAAAGAAATAAAATGTCTTACAAAATACAAAGAGGTCATTATTAAAATTATAAAATGTAGTTTACTTATAAAACAACAGAGGTGAAGAATATGTTGATCAGTTATCCAAGGATTCAAGAAAACTTCCTGCTGTTTTGACTTTTGGAAGAAACTTTCCTCTTGTACTTTGTATTCCTAAGTGTTTGACTGCTTAGCTATAAAACAAGGCAATCCAAATCAGGATCTATAAACAGATTTTTTTCTTGAATTACTCCTGTTGCTTAGCGTGTGTGCAATGTTCCAGTATGTGTCCAGTCTGCTTGACCGAGACTTGATGAAGGAACATCCTCTGGTCGACTACACGCCTCCGGCCTACATCTCTCTGCTGTTCACCGATCTCGGCATCCTCACACCGTCCGCAGTCAGTGACGAACTCATCAAGCTCTACCTGTGAACTCACAGTCAGCTGTTACTTGTAAATAAACACATCTCTGGTTTACTCTGTAGTTCTGATGTCGGCTTACCTTTAAAACTGCTAGCATTGCCAAACTAATTGTTGGAGATTAAAACAACAAACAATATTTTTAGAAAGTAAATGGTTTATGTAAGCCTTTTTTTAGAAACCAACTTTGTTGATTCTGGGATGAAGTTGACGAGGATTTAGTATTAGCTTTACAAAAAACTTGGGTATGGACTACGACAAATTAAAGGGTTTCATAAAATAGAATCAAATGCCACAAACTTCAGTAAAAAGGATGATTCATTACAAAACAGTAGCCTTTAAAAGTTTAAGAGACTTGAAACTTTGACATAACACCACTTTTGGCAGAGTGGAACGATTGAGATAAGATTTGTGGTGTTGTCCTCTACAAAATTAGCCGTTTAACATAATACCAAACTCAGACTCTTTCAGAAACTGTTATGAAACTTTTACAGAAGGAATATGTTTTCCCACCTTTTTTTGGAAAATCATCTTACAATAATACAATGAAAGAGGCAGTGAATTAGGACTTGAAATAAACTAACTGAGTTTGTATATATGGTTACAATTTGTACAAATTTGCCAAAATTCAATGGTGAGTGGCCACACTTCTTAAAATACCTTCAAATTTCAATTATAGCTCTAAGAAAGTTTGGTGAAAATTAGAGCACAATATTATTATAGGAGAATGTAGCTATTTTATATTCAAGATAAATTAGTGTATTTTACGTTTTCACTTGTACTTTTTTATTGCTTTCTTAGTAAATTTCTTTTCAGCAATCAAGTTTGAAAATTGAAATGCAATCAAAATATTTTCAACAAAGCTCTTTTCAGGATAAACTTGTGAATATTCAAGGATGGAACATGGAGAAAGTTATATTTCTATACAACTGAATACTGAGATAAGTTCATGACAAAGATAATGTAAAAGAATAAGTATAAGAAGAAAATGTATCACAAGAAAAATATATTTAGTAATTGTACTATTGGAAAATATCAGAAGAGACTATGAGAAAATCACATTAGCTAATATACAAATTGTACTGAGTTTTTATTTCATTTAGATAAGATTCAGAATTTTCTGTCTTGTTGCTAGACGGTAATTGTCAAAAATTTCAGGACAGCTTTTGAAGTTGTAGTTAACTAAAATAGAACGTAACTTTTTCAAAACTTAATCTTTAGTTTCCACATCTAAACCCGTTATGTAAGGAGTGGAAGTGACAAACCCAAACACTCCTAACAATTACGCAACAATTTATGACTAGCCAATAAGTGCAATAACACAGAGCTCAAGCAAGGATTACTAATTGGAAATAGCATGCATCACAACCGATAAGGCCAAACCCATATTGATTCATCATCCACGTAAACAAACACTCATCTTGCGCTAGATAAGATACAGCGACAAGGTATAAAGTGTCAACTACGCTTGAATCTTCAGTAATCAGACAAGCAAGACACCTGAGTGAATATGGATCCTCATCACCACGGTGGTCACCCTCCCCCGCCCCATCACCCTCCGCACTGCGACCCCCATCACTGCACTCACCATCAGCCCCATCACCACTGCGATCACCGGTGCGCTCATCACCACGAGTATCATCATGGTCACCACCATGACCACCACCACGATCACCACCATGATCACCACCACCATCATTAGGTGAGTCGTATCACTTGTCATCAAGTTTTTCATGTTTGTATCAAATTTTAGTGGTGAAATTTAAACTCTTATTTTATGAAATCAAATGTTAAATTTACTGTTCAAAAAGAGTGTTTGTCAATTTTCACATGTCAAGTAAAAACAGTGCTTGCTTAGGGGCTCAGCAAATACTTCTGGCACGGTTAGAAACTAAGGTACTAACAATTAATATGCACTAACAAAAATAATAGAGTGAAAAATAAAAATACTGTACTCAAATTTTAATTTTTAAAACGTATACAATTTAGTCTTTATAATCCAAGCTGCTTATCAGCCTTTCTTATCACCTAATCCGGAAATTTAATCACTTCTGCAAGTTGGCTTTGATCATATTTTTATATGTTTACGGCTAAACTACAGTGAACAAAACGGCAGAGTTCTTCTATGTTCCAGTCTTAGTTATACAATATCAAGCTGTTATGTAAGAGATCAGTGCATAAACTACGCCCATTTCAAGGTGATTTCACCTTCTTTTGAAGCAAATCCCAGTAATCCGTTAATGGTAATCATTATGTAAGTGCGGATTAATGAGATAATACTGTATACTCGTACAAAAAAATATCAGTTTCTTTTCAAAATGTTTGAGAAGTTTTAAATGAATGTTTATTAGTAAAGAAGAGTAAAAAAAGTACTCCATGTACCACTATAGAAATATGTAACTTCATGTTAACTTGAAATCAATAATAATAATAATATAAAAATCAAATACTGTATTTTCATTTGCTTACTTGTATCCTTTAAACTCTCGCTATGGTACTCTCAATGAAATCCCACCACAAAAATTCTAAACAATGTTTTGTACATACACTTTTAAGTTCTTTTAATGACTATCGTATAATTTTATTTATTTATTGTTATAATTAGTTACTTCTAACTGTTCGTGATCATGTTACAGATTGAAAACGGAAAGTAAAGTGAGGAAGGAGATCCTGGAAGAAGATGGTATTCCGTTTAGACATCCACTACATTGCCTGCAAGAGAACTACAAATGACATTTGCTTGTTCATATGGTCACTTTAATTTTGAACTAAAATAAAAATTATGTATTGCAGTACTGATTGTATAAAAATATTTGAATGAAAATGTTCTTCTTGTAAAACTGCGTTTAATTTCTCACCTTAATTTTTTTAAGAATGTTCTTAAATCTGTGCAAAAACTGTCTTTGTTTTAGAGCTTAGATTTAAGGATTTGCCGCCTGTACACAAAATGTTGATACAATTCCCCATTGTTATGTAGACAGGCTCGTTTTCTCCAATTCTAACAAAACTATCATCAAACGTATTTAATTTGTATGACCTTAACTTATATGAGACAGAAAGTGACGTTTTGCGCCTAGCAATTGCATTTAAATTTTAATTGGTCCTAACTTTAAATTATGTGTAAGAAATTTAAGCAATTAGGATTTTGGTTAGGAATTGTAGGGAAGATGGGGTTGTTGATTAAACCTGGTAAATGTTTTGCAATTTGGTGAGTTCCTTAAACCTGTCAGCACTTGACAAAATAAAAATAATGTAACCAATCTCATGAAATTGCTTGAAGGCTGTTGAAAGGTTTGTGTACAATGTAGGTATTGTCAGCAAAGCTATTAAAATGGTTATCTGTAACGATCAAAACTAGCATTCTTTGTTAAAAACATCTTGCTCTTCTAAACTTAGTCTTACTACCGGTATGTTTTCTTAAGATCTTGGACTGTAAAAGTAACACCATAAGAAACAAAAAAAACAGTTTATGTGCAAAGGGGAGGATAACTTCTTTACCCAAAAGGTCTTCGCCCATAAAATCTTTGTGATTTTAAACCGCAATTTCATTATTGACACTACTCTTTTTACCCCGTAAAGTGGTTTAAAAAAATCTTAATCCAATGAACCTTTGCTTGGAGGAAGCTTTCTAGTTTTTCTACTTTGCAGCCTTAAAAGCACTGCCCACCCTAGGCATGTGCCAAGTGTGCCTTTTGGAAAATCCACCACGGCTTTGGACCTTTGTCAAAATTTCAAGTTCTATAAACGGTGAATTTAAATATAAATAAACTTCTATGTTAATAAAAGACAAATAATAAATCGATATGTATTAGTTATCTAATGTGAAAGTACCAGTTTCCAACTTACTGTACTTTAATCTTAGCTGCGTAACTTAGTAACTTGACTGAGATAACTCAGTAATTCGATAACCCAGGTCATGCAAGATAACAAGACCATGAAATTGTCTGTACTCTCAAACCAAGAAATATATTTTCTCTAGATAAAAGCTTGATTTTGCCAATTAGCTGAATACAGTTTATCGATTCGAAGGAAAACCAGGGCACAACCTTGACTTCTGCTAGTGACAAGCTATTGTGTGATAAATTGTGCGCATAATCATCAAGCCATCAATTAAGTGCAACTTTACTCAGGGCGTGCCACCAGTAGCGGTACAGTGTCAGCAAATCGATCAGGTAACATCATAGTGTCTATCAATTTCCAGTATTTAAAAATTTAGAAATGTTTAAAGCTTTAGGGACAGGATTATTGTAAATCTATCTATGAATAAAACATGAATACTGTTGGCTCACTAACTGGTTATATACTCTTTGACTTTGATGTGAGATGATGCAAATGTAAGCTGTGTTTCTCTTATAAGATTTGTGAAAACAGTTTTGAATTTTTAGTAATTAAAGGTGATTAGACTATTTAACAAAGTATTAGATTAATGATAACGGTGTGATAAGGTAGGGATTGATAAGAAATAGGTGAGTGTGACTTTTCAAGCTTTATTATTTTACTCTCAAGTTCAAGTGTTATATAAGTTGAGTTTTTAAATATTTTAGAACTAGTTTCTTATTTTTTTACTCACACCAAAGTTACTATTTCCTAAATACAGACTGGTCTACAAGTAATTTTTTTAAGTTTTATCAAAGATCTGTCATTAAATTTAGACTACCACAAAGTATGGTCAAGGATAAAAGTTTTATCTTGGGCGGAATGTGTCTACAACACAAGGAAAAAATACGAACAATGTTTTTATTTGATAAATGTACATACTAAAAAGATTGTTCTGTTGAATCATAGAGGAATTAGTGCTGCAGCATACAAAATAAAAAACATGAGAGTTTTCTTGCCAAATAAAGTTAATATTTCTTTCAAAATTTCAATTTAAATATGTTCTTAAGGAAAAATAAAGTGTTTAATTTTGAAATACAAACTAAATTGTTTGACAAAAGTAGAATTTTTAGTGTTTGTAAGCTATAGACCCAATACTTCTATGCTTCCAAAGAAAAATTCTTTAAATTTAGAAACATTAACTAATTTTAAACATCATTTGCAGTTTTTATCTCATTTTACACAAAGTATCCACAGTTGGATCCAAACTCGGTTTATCCAGTCCTCTATCTCTTAACAAATTCCTTCTGTAATATATAATTGGTTTTTAAAAATTTGCAGTATGTTTCAAATAAATATTAGGTAATAGTAGCACTTTATTAACGTACATCCAAATGTAACTTTTTTATTTTCAAGTTTTAAAACCTTCATGTGTGTGGGTAGTTTTTTAAACTTGAGTCTCAAGTACTTGCACTTACCCTTTAAGAACAACATTTATGGTAGTTGTGGTGGTGAAAATGGTGCATTAAAATACTAGTTTGTATACTATGAACCAGGAACCCCTGATTCATGCTTTTGATGCTATTATTGTTGGGTGGATGTAAAAAAACAAACTTGTCTAAATGTAATTTTGAAGTGTATGCACTTTGCTGAATCTATTACTTTATTATCTTATCTATATACACAAAGTAGGTGTCTTAGCTATCTCATGCCATGTGTGGTTAGTAAAACAAATTCCAATAATACTTCAAAAATTGAGTGGTTTTATTTATTTTATTTTAATACTTAAATAAAACAAATTTTACAATGTTATTGTGCACACTACCCAAATATTATCTCTGTCCTTATCAAAAAGGCATTACCATGGACAAACTATCTTCATTTGTTTTAGGAAAGGTGCTTTCCAAAATAAGTTGCAAAACTACTAATTTTAACAAAGGCAATTTGTGCCTGGAACGAAAGAAGCATACACTATTCAATCCGTGTATTAGGATTTCTACTTTCTACAAATTATTCGCTGTAGGCAACCCAAAATTAGTATTTTTTCTGAAACAGTTTAATTGGTTTAACTGATCAACTGCATGAACTAAGAGAAGCGTTAATCATTTTTATAACTACTCCGTTAATACTATTGAGTACGAATTTTAATCTGTCAATATATATATAAACAGGGTTTTCCTGAAGCCAGTACATTAATTTTCTGTTGAAAATCCGCTTCTATGTATAGTTTTCAGTTCTCAAGACAGACTGTTCCAGAGTTTAACTCCAGTGTAATTTTGTTTTTGCTCGGTAGCTTTAAGATGATAGGCTGGAATGGAACTAAATCCACACAGATAAATTTTGTTTAACGAGGCGAAGTTAGGACTACAAAGTCCTCTCTACCACTCAACCTCGACCTTTACCTAGCATCCCCGTAGAGTTAGAGTCACTTTACAAATTGTAAGTGGTGACTGCGAGAATCAAACCTGTGCCACTGGAGTGATGAGATCCGGGCATGCGCCATATGGATCTGTCACAGATACTAATATTGTTGTGTATACAGGATGAAACACTTGACTCTCGTATTGGCAGCAGTGCTAGGACTACTGGTGGTCGTGACCACAGTACACGGTAGTATCCTGACCATCATCCTGACACCCGAGGAGTTGGGCTGGACCAACACACGCTTACCCTTCACTCACACTCAGCGTGCAGAGAAGAGCCTGTCGACCAATCAGTTGTCAGATCCTGAGCCTCCCTACGACAGCGCTGCCAAGATGGCTAGGTTCATCGTTCATTATTCCAGTGAGTGTCTTTTGGTTTGTTGTTGAACTAAAAGTTGAGATTAGCAAAAATAATTGGAACTTTTTAAAAAGACAATTTAAACTTGAGCAATGTTATAAGCTACCGCTTGAAAACCAGCATAAAAATTTAGAACAAGTTGTGAGTTTATTTAAAAAAAGGTAAAGTTTGTCTTGTTTAACGAGGCGAAGTTAGGACTACAAAGTCCTCTCTACCACTCAACCTCGACCTTTACCTAGCCTCACCGTATTAGACACATTACAAATGTAAGTGGTGACTGCTGGTTTCGAACCCGCTCCACCGGGGTGATGAGCTCCGAAGTCGCGTGCGATACCAATCCGCCACGGATCCGCTAAATTATTTACTATTTGACCTTAGTTTTGAACTGTTAATTTATAAATACTTTAGCAAAATATTATTGAAAACAATTAACTTGGGAAAATTCTTTGACTGTGTGATCAAAAATGACAACAAGCATCTTAAAAGAAGTTTAAATTAATCCATAACCCCCAAACTTTATACAGTATGAAAATTCCAGGTTTACGAGCACTAGTCAAGTGTCTTACACTTAACCACTGATTTTTTCCTGACTCACAGCTACAGATAGGCAGTCAGTGTGTTGAACAGCAAACCGTTTTCTCAATAGTATGGCATCTTACAAATTCGTTTTCAATTTAAATTATGAAATAATGCAACCAAGAAGTGAGAAATCATGACAGTTAGTATAATTTCAGGAGCTCAGAGGGTATGGTTAGGAGCTAGCCTATCCAGCCAACTCTTGCATACTTTGGTGTTTCTAATAACTTTAAACCTAAAACTTTAAATTTATTTCAAACAGCCTAAATAAATTTAAAACAAATTGTGAATACTTGTTGATCGATAAGTTGATAACAATGTTAAAGATGTGTTTATTATTGAGCAAATAAAGATTATTTTGATAGTTTGTAAACCGTTGTTTGTGTGTACAGTGTGGGGTTCTCTGGCTCACATCTCCAGAGAGGAGGGTATCGAGGGCTCCCCCGTGGCTCGTGCTTACTCCATCAGTGACGGAGCTTTCAAGGAGAGCACAGGAGTTCCCTACTTCTACATCACTACCAGGGACCCTGAGATCAATGACCTTGTGGTATGTTACTTTACCTTACTACCACCATAATATGACACACTGTGTAAGAAAAAACACTTCCTAAGGGAGGATCCTCTTAAGTGAAAACCTAAGGAAGAGGAACGCCATTGGTTGAAGAAGTCTGGCTTCAACGCATGCCTTCACCCCTTGAACTAATGTTTGAGGTCAATTTGATGCTAAGCTAAGCAATATTAATAATACTGACAATTCTACTAATGATCTAAGCAACAGTAATTTCCTTCTCTGACAACCTTCAAAAATCTAACCTTGCTAAGTGATAGGTTAGATTTTGAAACTGAACAAAATCAAAGGTTTCATTTTGTACTAATACATATCAACTAACCTTTTGAGCATTAACAGGTCATTCAACACCTTCATTAAACTGACTGAATAGCGTCGCAAGCGATGTCACCAGCTTGATGTCGATCTGATAACAGCTGACACTTCGTTAGAGTACTTTTGGACAGTCAGAGCGTGCTGGATTATGTTTGTTGCTTGCAGGATGATACTCTCCTAAAGGCTTTAAAACCCAAAATACAAGGCCAGTTGTAAAAAACATCAAGTTTAACAATTTGTCGTTGTACAAAAATATTCAAGTAAATTCTGAAAATTTCTGGTACATTTTTAGAACTTTACAGATGGTAGCTTTAAAACAAATTCAACCAAAAACTAGTTTTTATCAAGGTGTACGTACTTCTTTGTAGTATTTAACAATGAGTACTTAGTAAATATTGAACTGTTACTGTTTTCCCAGACGGACAGCAGAGCTTCCCTGACCCTGTCCCTGGCTCAGACTCCGTACTGCAAGTCCAAGGAGTATGACCCTGAGGATCCCAGGTGTGCTCAGGTCATCCTCACAGGAAACATTGTCATTGTAAGTGTCTAAATTACTTTCACGCCCTCTCTTCGACACAATGCGACAGAGGGTTTGACAACCTGTTGACAGTCCGTTTTATTCTAGTAGAGCATTTGTTACAACAAAAAAATACACTTGGTTTGTAAATTTTTGCCATGTTACAGTACTTTGCACTTTCTAACATTGTTTTAAAATTTTATTTATATAAATTTAATATAAATTTAATTATTTATTTAATTTTTCATGAGTAAATTTTTGGAACATAAATTGAA
Source organism: Matsumurasca onukii (assembly GCA_018831715.1). Taxonomy (NCBI): domain Eukaryota; kingdom Metazoa; phylum Arthropoda; class Insecta; order Hemiptera; family Cicadellidae; genus Matsumurasca; species Matsumurasca onukii. The sequence goes on along the minus strand of CM032061.1, from coordinate 54,339,730 downwards.
AAAAGAAGATGTTTTGCTTAGTTTTTGGACATAGTTTGAATAAGTAAATTTATTGTTGATCGAGCAAAGTTTTGTGTGTTTGTATTGCAGTTATGGCAGTATTTGGATTTGCATAATATTTGGCCATAAAAAATCTATATTAAAAGATTTTTAACTTTTACTTCTGTTTCAATTTGGCAAATTTAATAAAAATACACTTGGGTTTTAAAATTTAGTGGTCAAACCATTGGAGGTAAAGCAACCAGGAAATAAAGGACTCTCCACAAAACATTATGGTATTTTCAGTTTTTGATCCATGTGCCAGGCAAGCACAGGCACGAATAAACAATCACCCTTTTGCACACTGATACAAAGACAGGAATATCCGTAATTTGCGTGCAAAGTTGTTGCTGAAACTCAAAACTGATTTTCAATATCCCTTATCAACCCTCTTTAACTAAACTTCATTTTTTCTGTTCTTTAGCTCAAAAACGACACTGCTGATTGGAAAGAAGCGCAGGAAGCTATGTTCAGCAGACATCCCGTCATGAAGAAGTGGCCTGCAGGTACGTTCCTAGTAGATAACCATCATATACCCACACTCGAAACTGCCACTCACCTACATGAACAAGCTAATCTAGAACATTTTATTTGACCAAGGCATAAAGAACCTGTTGTTGTTAGTAAATCTTGTAAACAAAGTAATTTTTGTATAATTTTCAACAGTTGTCTTTTATAGGATTTAGCTTATTAAAACTCCTGTGGCACTATAGAAATAACACAGTCTATATCATGCAGACAATAAATATAGGAAAAGTAAATAGGAAACACCACCTCAACAGTTCCTTTGATGGTTAGTCAAAACGTCTTCTCGTGAATGATCCTTCAAGACAAATTGCATAGAAGTTGTCACTCAAACTTGCAATGAAATTTATTACCCTTAACTGCACAATGTTACAGATAAAAGTTATCCTGTGTGTACCCCCTTACCTCTCAGCATACCATATTTCCTTCAAGTGCACACTTACCTGGTATCGTGAATTAAACACTGGTGCAACATTATAAAACACTGAAATACGGCATGCTCTGGAAACTCTGTCGGATGTGTATTCTGTTAACTAGCGAATCCTATTCTGGTTTAACGTTGTTAGTATCTAACTACACTATCAGGATATTGTTTAAATTTATATCTAGATAAATGGTTTCTAAATTGAAAACTCCCTAAAACTCAATCATAACTTTAAGCAATGTAAAGCTAACCATAAGTTGTAATTTTCATTTTGTAAGTTTTAAAAATTGACAACTCTTTTTCAGCTCACAAGTGGGTTTTCTGCAAGTTGGACATAAAGAGGATATTGGTTGTCAAAAACTTTGGAGGCAACGACTATCCCAGTGTCGCAGATTATTTTAAGGCCAAGCCAGACGTTACTTCTAAGGACAACCCAATGCTGGAGACAGTCTTCTACTAAACTTCTTATAACACGTAATTCTGCTTTTGAAACAATTTTAAATAACAAAAACTATAAAAGTTAGTCAACCAGAGATGCTCAATTGTTTGAGAATATTTTAATACTCATTTTTTGACAGCTATTTTGTGTAGCTAATTTTACAAGCTCTAGTTGGATGACTTTTGGAGTGTTTGTTAAAAAAGAATGTTTCTAAAAAGATCATGACAATAATTGTCTAAAACTGAAATTACAAAATTGTTTTATTGTTTCTTATAGTGCAAACAAAATTACAAAAGAAACTTCAATAAAATATTTTGTTTTAAATTTGTCTCTTTGTTTGCATTAGTTTTAAACAGTTGGTTATAATACTGCTTTGTTTATATTTTATCAACTTTTTCTATACCTTGTTTGATACAAAGCCTACGATCTTAAATCATACAAAACTACCTTGAAAGAAAGAAATGTTTAGTTTTATAACCCAGAAATTGTTTAATTTAAATAAATGTTTCTATACAGAAATTGTTGAGCAATGATCTTGATTTCCAATGTCTATCTTGATACTGTATTTTTACGTCTTACTGTATTACCAAGTAACAGTGAAATTTAATTTCCATCTTTCAAACACGCTTACAATTATGCTCTTCATACTTGCGACTGTTTGCACAGCCCGATACTGATGGCAGTGAGCGCGCAAAACCGCTCGTGAGAATGGCAGGCAATTTTGGGGCAGCTACCCGTTCTCATTTAAACCCATTGGTTCTGTTACTGATTCAGGCGTTTTACCTGCTGTGGAGAATGGGCCTTACTGTATTATCAAGTAACAGTGAAATTTAATTTCCATCTTTCAACTTTACATTTACATCTTATCAAACTACATTGGACTGTCAAGCCAGCCCAACAGCTAAGCGCTAAAGTGCTGCAGGCGTGATTGAATTTTCCTTGCAATTATAACTATAATTTGTCACATTTAACTCTCTTTGAACTCCCTACGCTCACAGCCTTGCGTATTCGTCAATCATTCCTTCGTGCATGCAAGAGATCTTCACAATTCATCATAAATAAAACCTGAATATTAGCTGTTGATTGAAAATAGGAAAACGGTTGTAGGTACAGTTAAGATTTCATATTTATAAGTCAACAATAAAACAGTTTTAAATTTTAATAAACAACAGTGTCATTTAACATGATTATAAATATATAAAAACAGCAGTGAGACTGATGATGATTAAAATAATTTAATCTATACACTAATACAGATGATTCTTTGTTAAATATCTGAAATGACTGTATGAAACCTATATAATACCGGCATGATTGTGTTTAATTATCACTATCAATCAGCAGTTATATCGACATTGGGTGTTAGTGGCCTTCTTCTGCAGTACACGTTCCGGCATGATTCAATTTGTAGTCTGTAACATATAAATTGGTCCATAAAATTATAACGTCAAACAATACAATTGTTGGGTATTTCTTAACAAACACGTTGACACGAAAATAATGCAGTATTTTTAATATTTTGAATGTTTGTATACAGAAGTGTAATTAATATGAAATTCATGTCACTGTGGGCATTTTTCTTATTGGTGGTTTTCTTTGGTCTTGCACGTATTTGATGGAAATCCAAAGGTTTTTGTTTTGAATGTTTAGATTTAATTTGAGTAAGGAAGTAGTTTGTAATAATATTGTATTTTCTTAAGCAAAGAAAGTATATTAGACCGTCATATAAATTTAACCCGAAATCTATCATTTAGTGTTGAGTCGATTCTTGTTTCTTTTGATTCTCGTTTCCAATACCGATTCTCAATTCCGGTACCAATTCTAAGTGCCCACATGTGTTTGCAGTAGTGTTGGGTCAATTCATAGTTTTTCGATTCTCGATTCCGATACCAGAATATCAATTCTTAATTCTGGGTTCGATTCCGATCCTTGATTCTGAGTTCAATCCCGATTCGGTCTTCGATTCCTGATACCAATCATCGATTCCCTATAACAGGGACCTTCAGAAGAATTCGGAATTGACTTTACCAGCTGATTCTCAATGGTAGGAAATCGGATGTAGCCTACTATTTGTGCGTATTTCTACCTTCATTTGTCTTAAAAATTGTGAAATTTGATTCTTAAACTGATTCCCGATTCTTGATTCTGCAGTCTCAAAATCAATTTTACAGACCAATACCGATTCCATCAGGAATCAGTGAATCGAGAATTGGGAATGAGAATCGACCCAATCATTAGAGTGGGATATACCAGAAATGATTTTTCAATGGTTAATAAATTCAATTACTGGTTGGATAGTTTTCCACTACTATGGTTTGATAGTTTTCCCAGTGCAATTTGACTATTTAAAGTTCTTAAACAAGATAGTTACAACATTTTGCTCTAGTTTAAAATTCCTAGGAATACAACAATTTTTAATTTTACAAAAAACCATTTTTGAAACGCTTAGATATTTGTAAGTTTTTATTAATTACACATACGTAAAGTGCAAAAATAGTTAAGTCCAGAAAATATACCAAAGTGGAAAGTTTACAAAGAATATTTAAAAAATTAATAATAATAATAAGTTTTTTATTGCCACATGACATTTAACAATGTATGGCAGTTGTCCCCACACTAATATTCACACACATTGAAATCACATTCAAACATAAAATCTCATTGATCAATAAGTAGAGGCATTGAAAGAGAACGAATGTTCTTACCTCCTCTTTTACATTTGTTTTCCGAATCCATCGCACATCGGTTGGAAAATGTTTTGAAACCTTTAGTCATGCTCCTTCCACAAACTGGGTTGTAGTCAAAAGTGCAAAATAGAGGACAATCTTGAGCAATCACAACGCTCACTGAAACAAAAATAATTTAAGACTTTTGTAACAAATTCATTAGAAGTAAAAATAAACATAATCAGAATTAATAATACTAAACAAAGTTGCATTGTAGAAGGAATTGATAGTAAAATATATGTCTTCGTAGGTGAAGACATACTGGGTGCAAGAGAACGGACTGAGCAGTTTGATTCCCGTAGTGCTCAGGCTGTGGGGTAAAGTAAAACATTATTGTATTGTTTTGATCGGTCTCTTATGTCATTTTAGTCACCACCATCATGGTTTTGAAAGAACGGCATCGAGGCTATGATGTGGAGCATGTTTTGAAACTAGAGATTCCGTGATTGGAACGTAAAGACGCTTTCGTTGGCTTTCTTATTCTGCGATATGATCCTGTTGCTAGGACAAAACCATACAATCGTGGTCACTGATCCGCGTCGTTCATGTTTTTCACCTTTCAGCTTACTACACTAACACCTTCTTCCACTTGTCTAGACCACACTTGTACAGTGTTTGTCCTAGGAACAGGGTCGTGACATGGAGTATAAAATGCTGACTAAAACGTCTTTGCGTCCCAATGATGAAATCACTATTTTCGAAATATGCTCACACATACGCGCCTTGATGCCGTCCAGTCCAAACCATGGTGGCGACTAAAATGGCATGAGTGATCGATTAAAACAATTCCTTAGTGTTTTATTTTCCCCCACCACAGCCCGAGTACTACGCGAGTCAAACTGCTTAGTCCATTCTGCCACACCCGTGCTATATACATGTCAATATGGCAAAAAAAACATATAAAAAGTAACTCAAGTATCCTGTAAACTTTTAAACATTTTATTTTAACAACCACTCTGTCCTCTGTTACATTACTAATAATTATTGTGGAAGCAGTGGACCTTGCAGTCAATTTTAAAGTATTTTAAATAACCTTTTTAAGTAATTTAGAGTAGGCAGCATGTGCAAGTACTCTGAAAAACAAGTTAAACAAAAAACTCGCTCAATACTTGAAAAAAACTTGAAACTCGAAAGTAATCAAATCTAGCCTTGCTACCTAGATATATAAGTACATACTTATGTATACTAAAGATTATGTTATGGTAGGTAGATGTCACATGGCTGAGGCAGGTAAATCAGCAGAGTTAGGCATAGTAGTAAGCACAGATAGCGCTGTGAGGGAATTCTTTTAAGAGTCTCAAGTAGAGCCACTGATGCTTGTGCAAGTTTGTTTGTTCTTGAAAACCGCACAATTTGGTCACATTTAAGTCATTGATATCGGACTAACTAGAGCATGTCAAGCCAAGGGGGGTGAAATATGGTTAGAGATGGCAGCGCTATCTGTGCTTCGGCTGCCACAGCTATGTTGATTTTCGTGCCTCAGCTATAAGGCGTCAATGCCCAATCTACCTCCCATAACATTATCTTTGTGTAATGTGTATACTTAGTTCTTGTTTTGCCCATTTCTACTTAAAATCAGGTGTTTTGGTGTGCTTTTGGGAAAAAATAATTATCCCAAAAGAAAAGCTGTATATAGGTGAAAAATAAAATAAAAGTGCTAAACCCATTTTTATTTGGTATACATTAACTTTACTTAGAGTTTTTAAATCATTATGTTGTTAAATGGAAGGAAAACTCCAATTTAAGGGGTAAAATAAAAAGCTTGACTCTTCTTAACTCAACCTGAAAAATCACTACTCCAACACTTAAGAGCAAAATACTCGTATAACGATCCATGCTCAATGCTCTTACAAGCACAGCAAACCCCAAAATACTATTTTCATACTCATAGTTATTAGCTGATCTGTTTTTATCTATAGTACTGACACTTTTACCAAACTTTTACTTGTTTACACACAATTCTTCAGTGTAAAATAATTTCTAAAAGTAGTTTTCTAAAACTAAGGCTACTTATCTGAAAAGTTAGTTTACTAAAACTCTATCCAATTTTGGAAACAAGAAGGAAGCCAAAACTAATGAAAACTACATGTTTTATCAAATCAGGTGATTTAAGATCCATTGTCAGATCCTTACATGGGATGAGCACCAGTCCTGACTGCCAAAACAGGATTTGAGAATGTTTTCAAAACTTCACGTATGCTATGTAAGTGTGTAAACGTATTCTTCTTTTAAGAAATAGAAAATATCTATTGCACAATCACAACACAAGGTTTACTCAAGAATCTACAAATCTAACTTTAATGTGTTTTAACGTCGTCCAGTGTTTAAGAGCAATTAAAATATATCAAGGTTATTGGGTTTGTAATCATATTAACTGTTGGCGTTATCAATAAAACTAAATAACTTGGTCTAAGTATATATAATAAATTAAACTTACAAGAAATGAGGAAGATAACCACACAAGACTTCATGGTGAACTGTGCTTCATTTGACTTACACCTGAGGTTATATGAAGTGTTCTGAAACCGGAAATGTATTACCGGGAATATTAAATATACACAGCGGTTAGCCTGATGTTAATCAAGATGATCACAAGGAAATCTGATGTTCTTGGATCCTTGATGACCTTGGCACCCAGACAACCCGTGTGACACATTAACTCGTGTCCTTCTTGTGATAGTCTCTAGACTCTAGCCAGGAGAGTTTTTAAGCCCCAAACCTTCAAAAATGTGAAAAAATGGCAACTAAAATAAATTGTATGCTGAAGATTCAACCCAAAATTTCAAATACAAATAATATTCATTTATAATTATACATATAGTACAGTATTCTGTCAACACTTGTGTAGGAATTTCCTATACTTTTGCAGTCACAGCTAAGAGGTTGCAAAAAATTGGAACATGCATTTAAATTCTGTGAAAATTAGTTTAAAATTTTGCTTTTGAAGTTGCAGAAGATACGGATTGGATTGTTTTTAGGAGAAGATTTTAAACATGTAATATGCCAAATCTACTTTATGTACATACAGTATCAAGTATTTACATATTGACAATTGTTAAACAGTGTACAATGTTTAAATAAATAAATAAATAATATTTTACTGTCGTTCAACATTTCCAGCATTGACAAAGTTTACGAAATGAAGTATTTTTTTATTAATTTTGAAGTAATGACAAAAAATGTCATCTACAAAACTGTGTACAGCACATATTAAAATTATATAGTAGTATTTTTATATTTACTAAAATTATGAAATCCCTTATAACATAGCATACGTTTAAAGTCATATCAATATAAATTTAAGTCTCAGATTTATTGCTCCGTTACAATTGCAAGGGTGATACAAGGCTGGTCAACAAGCTCACATCTTACATTCAGTGGTGGCCTGGCAGCCTGATAATAAACAATTTGCCATGGTTTTCCAGTTTCAGTGTGAGCTCTGAATATAAAGACTTTTTAAACGGCAGGAACCAAACGAAACCTAGAAAACACCTTTGGGGGGGCATGTAGGGCTTAATTAAGCTGTCACCTATTAAAAACTCTAAGATATCTCATTTGGAAAAATTTGCTAATGTTTGTATATAAACTGACAATTTCGACAAGTGTTATACCAATGTAGGGGTACCCTCCCTAGTTTTTGGGGTGGTTGTGGGGGGATGCAAAGTACTCCAAACTAACTTCAGAGCACTGTAAAACATTCCTTAAAGAGTTGCTCAAAAGATTTCCTCTGTCAAAAGTTGAGATGGTAAGAGGGAACTTTTAAAACACCTTTGTATAATATGTCTAAAATAAATCTCAAAACGATAATGTTAAAGTTTAAATACTTTGTAATTATACAAAAAGTGGCAAATACTTGTGTAAATCAATAAATACTTTTGAAATAGCAAAATTTTAATGAAAGACAACTGCAAAGAAGGATTAATACAAATTATTTTGAATAATCAAATATTATTCAATAACACATGATCGAGGCACATTGTGCCTCTTGATAGATCTTTTGCGACAAAAGTAATAGACAAGAATGTAAATTAGTAGTGTTAAATAAAGGAAAACTGAGCATTCTCGCTTTATAAAGAAGAAACAGGCGCCTCCTTTCGAAAAATAAGATAAGAGATAAGAAAACATAATATTTCGAAACTGGGTAAACTTTCTAAACTCTAATTTATGCCGCGGTTCCGTTACCCCACAATCTCAGTTCAGTTTCCAAGTTCCTCTCGCAGTCGCAGTGTATCGCTGATGTCGTGCTTGTGAAGGGAAAATGAAAACGGACCAGTGGTTTTGTTTTAGCCGTGGTGATCAAAAGATGGCTGAGAGCAAAGGATCTTTAATCGCAAAATCTGTATCAAAACATGCTGGACGTGCAAAAGAAAAGGTATGTACATTCACTTAAAACTATTTTCGTACTAATGGTGAACTTTTTATCCGTCAATGTCATTTTATATGTGATATACCAACAATTAGGTAACCTAACCCCTACGCGAGGGCTAGGGCCGCTAGGCTCATATTACAAACCTTATGCGAGTCAGATTCTGTGTACAATTATTCTAAAACTATTTTGCTTCAAATTTGAATAAAGACACTTTGACTTCGTGATAATCTGTTTGTTGTCAATTTGAATTCTAAATATAATGTATAATCTAGTCACCCTAATAGACTCTACGTACCATAATTATACACACAATTAGGCTTTAGCTAGCCTAGGCCTCTTCATTGTTTATGATGTCGTTGTACAGTAACATCAACATTATTGTTTGCAACTTGGCTGAGCAAGGTTTAAATAAAAATGTCTTCGTGTTCTGGTTTAATTTGTGCTAAGTACATTTGATTTGTGTTGAATTGAAATCTGGAACTGCCACTCGATTATAATCTGCTTTCCAAGTTTTTCTTGTTGGAAGTAACATTAAAATTTAAGAAAAATACTATCTTTTGGTAAAGATAATCCAATGGTGCCCTTCTTGCTACTTTTGAAGGGAAAGGACTCGCCCATTTTTAATTTTGTTTAATACGTTTTTATCAGATTCCCCCAGTTTTTGTATTGGTTACTTTTATTATTGCTCAAAACCGTTGTTAAAACAATTGAAGGTAATTATTTAACGCCCTTTTAATTCACCATGCTTTGAAAATTACAAGTTGACTTGCTTGGTCCATCTCTGGGACAAGAATGTTTACTCTCTGTCCCAGTAGCGAAGTGACTTGCTTCAAACCTGTGTTAGAGGGACATAGATCCATAGTACTTATGCTATGCCATTGCATTACAAAAAGTTTGAACTTATTTTCACAATGCGATGTTTTTCTAACAGGTGTTTGACGCTAAGTCGCTTCGTTACGGGGATAGAGAGTAATCATACTTAATTAAGATAAAAATAATTCTACTTCAATAATGGCAGCCTTTAAACAAAAATTCTAGTATTTTCAGTGAATTGAGAAAGTGATGTTGAAACTTATTCTATTTTCTTAGTTCAGAGTAAGTTGTTTCGGCCTTTTATTTCTACATGACACCTATATCACAGGATATTCAGATGCGTAAATGTGTCAAATAGGCCTTTTTGGTTAGTAATTCTAGACATACAAAGTATAAGGAATTGGTTGTCGTAAACTAACTGAAGTAATGTCGAAAACATGAAGAACATTTAAAAATATTACTTTAACTAGAATTGTTCTGCAACTATTTTAATATTCCACTGAATTTCTTGTTTTGTTGTTTGTCCTTTTTAAATGCAACTTATCTGAGATTTTGTTCCTAGTGAATCAGGTACACTATCAAAATATTTGCCTAGTGTGTACAAAATTAACTGTTAGTTCACAATTCCTAATAATTCAAGTGCTGTTACGAATTACAGCAGATTAAGTCCTAGTTTAGAGATGATTCGAACTGTCTGCTCAAGCAAACCGTCTGTCATTTTCAAATCGGTCACTCTGCTTGAAAATTACATTTGATTATAAAATTCAAATTTGCAACAGTACTGTAAAGTTACTTGTTGTTAGTTAGAATAAACTCTGATTTGCAATGTAGTAAAACATGTGGCAAGTGAGATCGAGGAAGAGGCAGGGACAGGTACCGGTAGTGAAGCCAGAAATATTTGACTGAGGCTATAACTGAACACAGATAGACGACATACAATATTCGTCAGTGAGATGGCGCCGTGCCACCGACCCTTGCCAACGTCTCCGACTCCGAGACTCAGCCCGGTTCCTCACTCGAGACACCTCTATAGGCTAGCCGTGATTGTGATTCACTTAACACATTCCTCGCTTGACCTATTTTCCCCTAATAATTATGCTGGTTATGGTTTTGTTTAACTTATAAAGTCACTAAAAATCATAAATTTAAGTGTATGATTTTCATGAGATGATTAAGTTTTCTTATAGGCGGTCGGATAGAGCTGCGTCTATTGTATTGAAATGGGACGTTGAGGTACACAAACATTATGCCAGGAATACGGCACAGCAGGTACAACTCTCCGTACTTCTTAGAACATGGGGTAAAAACTGCAAATGGAAGTTTTAAGCAAATGGTTTTACCTGAAGTGGGGTATTTTTCTGGAATCATAGATCTATTGATACTGGCTGCATATAACCACTAAAACTTGCGTTTATCATAAAATAAGTGTATTTTGGAGTTCAAAACTTGATTTTTCTTTGGACATAGTACTTGAAATTCCGTAGTTAAAATTATACTTTGTAACCAAACTCACTTTTTGCAATTGTATATGCAGTAGCACCAAGGACTCTATGCTTCCAGAGAAAACCTTCCACTTCAATTACCTATCTAAAATATCGTTAGCAAATGTCCCCATGTTATAACGCCCTATCCCACTTAAACAACGCTCGGGTTCTATCCAGCTGTCTCATTAGTTTCATTTGGGGAACATTATAATGTACTAGTTTACCAGAAATTTCACATAGGTGGAAACTGTATGTTAAAAACGGTAAAGAAATAACTTTTACGGGGGTTGTAATTTTCACCCTAATTGCTGCTAATGTGAGAAATATAATCACACTGTAGTTCAGTAGCACTTGTGTCGTCGTAATCAGTGTTCACTCAATATGTGTCGTCTGAGTGATAACTGGATGTGCCAGAGTCGCAAACAATCAAACTGTCTACAGATAATAGTATTATTATTAAAAAATAAAAACTGTCGTTCAACTTGAATTAATTTTAAAATATTACAAAGTGCTTCAAAAATAACAATATTAGCTTGGGGACTACTATTTATTGTTTTTAGTTAACTTGTATTATAGAATACTAACCTAGCCAATTGATGTAAATATTTGAACGGCTCAATAAAATCATTGAACTTTTGGCTGGTTTGATTATGATCTTTCCAATGGTAGAATATTCTTTCAAAATATAGGTAGAGAGTTCTTAAACACTTTGCTTGTAGATTTCAAGCAACAAATTCCAGAGAGTTTGTTTAGACATTTCTTAAAATTTCCACAGGTCATTTTAGAACATTTCAGTGGTGGTTGGGGGTTGGGAGGTCCCTTTTGTATTCCATTTTAAAAAGTTATGTTGTTACTGATTTTTTATAGTCCTCAGGGTAGTAATTTTGAATTTTTAGTTAATAGATCTAGTGAATTGTATGTAAATATATTTTTTCTACATATGTTAAGTTCCATGTAAGCCCACAATTCCACGAAGGTCTGTATAAAATTTCACCCATAGAATTGTGTTCTCCTTGAAATTGAATAAAGATAAAGTTTGTCTTGTTCAACGAGGTGAAGTTAGTTACAAAGTCCTCTTTACCACTTAATCTCAACCTTTACTTAGCGCTACCGCAAAGTCACTACAATTGTAAGTGGTGACTGCCGGGACCAAACCCGCACCAGCCCAGCAGAGTGATGAGCTCCAGGAATCATGCACTATTCCAACCCGCCACGAGTCCGCTAGGCCTATTATTTGATGTAGACTTAGGGTTATTTTTGGTTCTCTTTTGTAATACGGCTCTTACATTGGCATAGATCACCTTTGTTGTATATTATGATGTTCATTCTTGGCTGCATGTTAAGCCTGCCATGAGACAGTAAGCCGTAGCATTTCAACAAAACCTATTTACAGTAACAAGCCAAATTGAAGACCTGTTCGTTGACTCCTATTTATTCAATATAAATATACATGAGACTTGTTTCTCATTTAGTTAATCCTCTGTTTTAAGGAGGCTGTATCCAAATCATTGCATCAGTTGCAGAACTGGCTTTCATATTTTCATGTAATAAAACTGCTTAAATACTGCTTATAAAACAACTAAAATCTATAAACATTGTTAAACGGAAACAAACTAATTTTGAAATTCAAAAACCAATATTTAATAACTTTTAGGTGGGCGAGGCCTTTTAATATCCAAGATATTATCACCGATCCTCAACACAAATAAAAACATAAACTTACTATATAAATTTGTAGTATAATTTGTCTTCTTTAGAAAAAGAAGACAACCTCATGAATAATCAAAAGCCAGTTCAACATTTTTTTGTTGAAAATTCAGTGTTTGAGGATTTTATATAGTATTTTTGATTTTTTTCATGTGTTCAAATTTAATGTTTTTAAAATTAAATTGTGTGTTCCATATGTCTGCTGTAAGTGTTATATGTTTCCTTTTATTTTAACTTGTGTTGAGAACTGATGATAATATCTTGGATATTGAAGGGTCATGTCCACCTAATAGTTATTAAATATTGGTTTTGAATTTCAAAATTATTTTTGTACTAAGTCTATTATTAAGGCTCTACTCCACAATTGTTGAAGGTTTTACTTAAATAACTTTGTAGGCCTACTTAAAAAAGTATTTCACCTTTATCCAAAGAGCAGATGTTGGCCTACAACCTGTTTCGATTTTCCTAGCACTTCTGACTTTTTTAAGTCAAACATGTTCTTGAATTATTATAAATTGTGTTAAAGCTTGTATCGGACGGTTAAGTGCGACTGAGTGAAAGGCTCAAGACACATGATGGCATTAGCCAGTATAAATGCTTACACAAGTGTCTGCTAAAGACAGGTGTGTCTGTGAATTATTGCTACGTCAGACGCAACATTATTAATATAGACCGAATCCAGAGTGATATTTTTAACTCGGGGGCTAATTCCTTCTCTCAGCTGTTCCAAAAGGATTGATATATCTTGCTTAAAAAAATGTTGTTACGAGGGTCATTTAGAGAATAAGGAACGTTTGCTCTTCACAACTAGTGCAGTTACCCCACCAATATGATTGCATATTCACCTGATAGCTACACCTGTTGGCTTAGTTTGTTGTTGTACATAAACATTTCCGCTAAATTAACTTCTGTCAAACTTCAAATTATTAGTGTTATTGATTCTTTTGATATACGATACAGCAGAATACATCAATGAATTTTCACGGAAAAATGATGTTTCTATTTGTTGCTTTTACAATAATATTTTATTCCATTAGCTAAAACCACTTATAAAAAGAAATTACTTTAAAAACTCTGTAAAAGTCAATAAAGAAGTGCAGTTTTGGCATATTGTGGCAGATGTTCACTCTTTTTGGGGTTTTTATCATTTGCAAGTGATTTACTGCCAAAAAAGTTTCAGCTTATAGAATAAGTAATATCAGAGGTCAAATAATTAATTTATTATGTTGGGATACTCATTTGCTCATGAATTCCTTAGGAAAATTCTGCTGCGTGTCTAAAGAACCAATAACGCTGGTAATTTTATATTTGGTAAAAATTTGGCGGCGCTAACTAAAATTTGTGTATAACTGTGACGCATGTTTTACGGCAAAAAAACTTGGCCCAAACTAAGCCAAGAGATGTAGCTAACAGCTGAATATGCAAGCTTATTAGTAGGAGATCTGCACTGGTCGAAAACGTACCTTACTTTCTGAATGGCCCTCTTATTTACAAAAAATAAAAGTTTAGTTAAAGAATTAAATAAAAAAGCTTGATTAATGTTGAAGTTGTATAACTTTGATAGGCGGCATCGACATCACGTGTTGGTGAGATTTGGTGAGGTGTGTTACCTTGTTTGTCACAGCAGTTTGACCTTGGAAGGCCTCAGACGAGTCTATAAGGTTCGAAGCAGGTTTGCCTACACACGTTTCCATCACAAGATATGCTGCTTCACTTTGAATACACCAGTTTCACCTTCAGATTTGTCAATTGAATTAAATATGAAATATTAAGTTCTAAACAAGCTCTTCTGAATTGGAAATTTCTATTTCTTATTTTCTATCAGGCCAACACTTAATAAGCCAGAGAACCCTCAGTCCGAAGTGTTTATCATCAGAGGCACAACAAAGTAAATAGTAAAGTTCTATTGTTAGAATTTGCAGGAGTGCCAGTGCAAGCTTCCTACAAAAAATTAACATCACATTCAAAATTTTTAAAATGGTGTTTCCGTAAATAAATAAAAGGGTAGTGTGTAATATTATTCATTATGAAAGATTGATGGCATTTTATTGTGTATAATCATGAAGATTTTTTATTTGCAGTTAATATTAAAATGTGAACATTGTGATGCCCCAAATCTTAATATATAAAAATGAGCCCAGTTATTGGTTGGAAATGGCATAACTCAAAAACAACTTCACAAGATTTAATTCATCTTTATTTTTTTAAAGTGTCCTTATTTTTTGTAGAATGTTCATACAGAAAGAAAAATGAAAGAAATCACACAGAAGATTGGTAAATTACAGAAAGCGTTGATGAATTAGCATATGCCTATTTAGTAAACAGCATACAGCTGATAAATATTAAACAACTTTAGTAAACATATGTTTGTCAAGGACAGAACAAAGTCTGTAGAGTCAGCTACTACTGAATAATTCTACTTTTCATCCTTCCCTATAAATAATATAAAGAGAATCACATTCCAATCAGTTCTTTGGAGTACTTTCATAACAAACCAACTGTAAATAACCACTTCAAGACTATATTTATCAACATGAACGTAACGAAATCGGGAAACCGAGAGTAAAAGCTCTGTAATAACATGTTTTACACAGATTCTAGGAGGCTTGTTGCTCCAAGTTGTGCTGTCACTGCAGTTAGACTAGGAAGTGTAACTGGATGAAATTAGACCCCCGGAGCATGCATTTGACTCAAGTTTAGCGGGGCAGGAATTTTGATTGTAGGTTATTAAAACTTGATCTCTCTCACTGGAATTAGTTTGAAACCAGTCCCGCATGCAAGAGCTGGTTTCATCTAGTCGGTTGCGACCTGTAATTTCAATTTTGTAATGTTTATGTAAGTTGTCTTGCTTGTACTGATTTCTGTATGTTATATCCGACAGTGTTGAATCCTTGCTTCTTAAAGTTGGCTTAAAATCTGTTTTGAGATTGTGTGAGCACAAAAAGTGTTAAGTTACCCTTAAAGTATATTCAGTGGGGGTGAACTAATTTATTGGGATGTTCAAGGGTCATTTCTTAGCATTTCTCGCTAAGAAAAAGAAATGCAAAACCAGATCTGAATTTTTTTACAGTACGATACAGTCTCTTTAATGAAAACAATAAATACGGGATTATTGTTTTCACCTCAATTGATCCCTCTGTTCCTCTCTTAAAATACTTGAAAATGTATTGTATACAAAGTATTGTAACTGTTGTTTTTCCTTTTCTTTCATTCTATCCCTATATTCGTAATTCAGTCAATAGGTACCTCAAGAATTTGTCTAATATTATCAATTCAACAAAAACTCAAACTATTTCTACTAGTTGCTCTTTGAGATGTTGAAATTCACTGAGATATAAGAAACAATTCATCCTAAGTCTTAATGTGTAATTAGATTGGGCTTTATATTTCTCTGTTGAGATATCAAACTTTGAAATTCTCCAAATAATGTTAGAGTTATGTATATGTGGCAGGAATGTTGTGATAGGTCGGAAAAGCATGTGACACTCTGCGATCACAGGTTTCCCTTTATACGTGTTTGTAGGGCTTCCCCCTCCCAACAGCTTTGACACGTTCATCAAAACATTCACCTAGTTTCCTCTGCTCGGTTCTTGTAGTCTCTGTTCTGTTCCATAGGAAATAGTATGTTTTGTCACTAGATCTTAAAGTGACGACGGAGGATCATAAAGACACTTCAGAAAGATACTTTTTGTCATGATGCTAAAATAGTGAGAAATGTCAATAAATGTTTTCAATATTATTAAAAAAACTGAAAGTAAACAATGTTTTAACTCAGCAGTCTGATTCATATTGTTTTGAAAAATCAGCTGTTACACCAATTTATTATGTCAGTGCTAAAATTCAAAACAAGCGTGTTGAAACAGTTGATGGCCATGCCAAAAAAGACTATTAAAATTATATTTTTCCCCTTAGGGAGTAAAAGATCATCAGAACTAACTTTTGCACTTCAATAAAAAGCTGTTTTAGAGCAAAATGACAAAATGTTACTATCTCATACAACCCATTTCTGAAGCTCCCATCTTAAGATAAAAACTCTTGGCTTAAGAATGAATACTGATCAAGTTGTTATAATTTCACGTATTTACTCATCAAGCGATGAAAATACTAGATGCAGAAATAATTGGAAATCGAGTGGAATGAGTGAAACTTATATTTGGAGTCAAAAAGTTATTTGTACGTTTGTGTCTAATTAGTTTACGCAGTAACTCTAGCAAAATGTAAAACAATCCTTACAGAAAAACATATTTCTTATCTAAGCAGCATTAAGCAGTTTTATGTATTTTCTAGTCTTTAATAAATTGAATCTCCGTTTTAAATTACCTGTTTAATTGAAGAAGATATACTTAACTGAAATTTTCGTAAATAACAAAATTGTATTAATAATTTGTTACCAATAATTTTATTTAGTGCTTTAAATAGAACCATTTTGGTTCTACAGTATGTTAAAACGTTCATTATGGCCCAACTTCCATCCAGGAATATTTCATTATCTACATGTCAGGTGTGTTCCCAATTATAAGTTACATTCTGTTATCTTTATTACTGTCTCAAGGCTCTTTTTCCCTGGTTACTTACACAATGTACTCCTCCTGTTTTTCTGTAGTGTCAAGTTCAAATAAGTGTAAAAGGAAGTTGAAATAACTTCAGTTGTTTTGTAGCAGACACTGTTTTAGTATTCTTAACAAGACTTGTTGCGTTTACTTTGTTAAAGTTTCTTCAACAATGTTCTTCACATAGCAAACAAGTGGCTGTTGATTGGTTAAGTTGAAGAATGTTAACATATTACTCTCGCTGAGGCTAAGTTTCTCCGTACATACTTGTCTTTGCATATCCGCTTTGTAGTTTTGAGGTTCCGGCACAGTTGGGCCTCTTAAACCCAAACTCGATATTTGGTGTTTTTGTATGTACCAGTAGTTCCGGAAAAGTAAATATCTTACTTTAAAATATTAGAAAAGGAATATTTTTACCAAATTTGATGAAAATCTGGTAGAAAATATGACCTGTAGAGAGAGCACATATATATACATATGTATATAAAGTTTTGAAAAAAAGCTCAAAGCATGTTCTAGGGATCAGGATTGGTGCTCATTTCATGTTTCCAATATTTTGCGGCATGAATAATTTATTTTTCCTAAGAAAATTCGCTAAAAATATCTTTTCCTTATTTTTTTCACATAATAACTCTACATTCCGTTTCCTCTTACTGCCTCGTGGACTCGTGGTTTGGACACCTGTGACGCCTCGCCTAGGCGGACAGTGGGCGCGTGTACCCACTGCTTGTGCTGTGTTCCTCGCTCGGTCTCCCTTATACGGCAACTGGTTCCGTACCCACACTTCACTCTCCCTGTACCCTGTCCCTTCTTAGCCTTCCTAGCTTCCCTGCATGGCTAGATTGTCCTGGCACCTTCTATGTAGAGTGAAGTGAAGAACATGATTCATTCCTGTTACAAGTTCTAGAAGAAATAGCCTGCCCAGTATTCGATCTTATTGAAAACATTAGAATTAGGCTTTTACTGGTAGTCAGTCACCTGTTAAATTAATCCTAATTTATGCCATACTGAGCAAATCAGAACCAAACCTAAATATGACACAAATTTTGCTAAAACAGGTCCAGTGTTTTTCACTGGAGATTTTGTTTGCCCGGACAACGTTTTGTACAATATTATAAAAATAGTTACATTTGTTACATACAAATTGTATTCTGTGTAACTATTAAAAAATGTATAATAGAACAAATGGGCGACATATCCAAGGTCAGAATTTAAGGTTCCAGCAATCTCTTCTCAAATGCTTGGCCAGAGATTCTCTTCAAGAATCACCACTTAATTTAGTGCGTAGTAACTTTTTTTCACATACTCTAAAAGAAGAAACAAAAACTTTCAGTAGAAAGTTGAAGGTTGGTTAGGGCGTTCCTGCTCCTTCATTTTTAAAAACGACTTAACCTACACAGCTCTACATTCGTTCTGATTGAAGCATCATGTGGGGATTGTTCGATGCCTTTGAACACAATAATTGGCCTTCCTGGTTCCGGTCCTATTGTGGTTGCTCGAGCTGTGTACTTCTTTGTACGATTCCTTTGACATACCCAATGCTGGTTATAACCAACATATCTTGAATTGTAATAAAGACATATTTCAATGATTAGCGTATTCCAATGATTTCTACTGACATATTCAACTTGAAATTGTGATAGTAAAATGTTTACAAGTTGATTAGGCAAGATATTGGATACAAAAAAAGTCTAGTAAAAAATTACCCTAATTTGTAAAAATCTATGTATTTCAATTTTGAATATTAAAATATTAAATTATCAATCAGTATTCATTTTAAACCAAACCTTCAAAGTTTTAATCTTCAAGTTTAAAACTTTCACATTCAAATGCAATTTACATCTAGTTTAAATATAAATTATTACTTTTGTGTGCATTTTGTAAAAATATTGAATAAATGTACAGGGTTATTCAAAAAGAATGTCTTACTTTCATTCTTCTGTAACTTTTATGGTATAAGTGTTTCATGAATAGTTTATGTATGGTTGAAAAGAAGAAGTTCCAAAGTTCTGTTTATATATATTAAGAGGTCAGTTCAACAAGTAATCATCAACAAGAGTCTGCCCTTCAACACAAGACATTTGGCGTGCTTGAATTTTCAAAAAGCCAGTTAGTTCAGTTTAACGAATGTTTCGTCATAGATTCTTGTTTTTGTCGTGAATTTTTCTTTGGGGCTATGTCAAGGAAAAAGTTTACGTACTACCCCTTCTGTCAAGAATTGTAATTGACGGGGAAACCGTATAAGAGCTGCAGTAAATACTGTAAACCAATATTTGCTTCATGATCCATGGGAAGAATTTAATTATTGGCTAGATTTTTGCCAAGCAATCAGGGCAGGACATATTGAGCATTTATGAAAGTTTACCTAGGGGGACAAACTTTGAAATATGCTCTTTTTTTACTGGTATTTATTTTATGTAAATCTTAGTAATAATTATATTTCATTAATTCTCTAAAAGTAAGACATTTTTTGAATAATCCTGTAGTTTTTGTCCAGTCAAGATTTGTATTAGCGCAACAATCAACATCAAAATAGTGAAAATCATTAAAATTACACCAATACTGAAAGTTGTCTTTCTTATCTATAATATAAAAATGAATCGCAAAATGTGTTGCTAAGCGCATAACTCAACAACGCCTGGACCAATTTGGCCAAATTTTTTTTAAATGTTCGTTGGAGTTTAAGGATGGTTTTTACGGTGAGAAAAAGTCGAATAATTGCCGGAAAAACCCTTAAAACAGCCCTTTTCTTTTTCCCATACAAACGTTTTCTAACTAAATCGTAGTCGATTTGAGCTTTATTGCTATTTGTTGCTAGCTGATATCCCTATTTTTATAAAAACATATGTACGGTAGAAAAAAAAAAAAACAAACTGCCACATTACAAATCTTTTTGACAGGACGAAGTCTGTCGGGTCCGCTAGTTTCTAATATAAAAAAAAAGATTAGATATTCTGTATGGACAAAATATATCCTTGAACTTGATTGATTTCAATAGACATAAAACTAGTGAACAAAAATAACATGATTAGTTATTTCTCTGACACGTGTTGGTGTTGGAAACTCAATGCAATATTCCTAGCATGTATTTTTAGGTCAGCAGTTCATTAAACAGCTCTTATTTATGCGGTCTGTTATCTAAAAGCAAGATCTATTGTTATGGTATTTATAGACTGAATCTGACGCCTACAAAGTCTAAGTTGGCTAGAATCTATGCCAAATTATTTCAGAGTCTGGTACACATCAGAATATTCTTGCCGTCGCCTTCTGATAGATAAAAGCCTTGTCAATCAATCACTAGTTTTCAGATTTAGCAGTTTCTTGAGGAGAAGTGGTCTTAACTTGGTTAGGGGTACGAGTAGAATACAGTGTGTCTAATTTTGTGAGTTTTATAAGATACAAACGATGCCTTTTTTTGTATGCCATTACATTTTTATGCTTGAATGTCACCACTATTTCCAGAAGACTGGAAAAGTATAACTTTGAACAGAACATTCAAGTTGCAGCACAGATTTAAAGATACTTTATTCATAATCCTAAGTCAGTACAAAGTACAGAAATATGTTCCAAATTAGTCTTATGTTTCATCACAAAGTTAAAGACAAACCAGTGCCAATCAATACGTAATAGATAAGCCCACTATCAGAGTCCATACTTCCTTTAAATTCACAGGTATACTAGGTTCAACATTCAACAAGACTTACCATCCTGCAAAGTAGCAAAATGTTGCTTCAAAAATTCATAGGTAATCAAAACAGCATTCATTAACAAATTTCTGTTTATGTTAAAAAATAAATTTTATATGTTAAACTTAATTATACACTTTATTATTATTTAGCTACTTATTATATTATAGTAAGCTACTAGCTAACGGTACACTTGCTACGCTATGGGATTTATGGGTCCGCCTCTGGTCACCGCAGAGAAAGGCTGAATTCGTTTGCCCAAGAAACATATGACAACGCGCTCGTAACAACGGGCATTCTTTCAACTGATGCGGCCTAACTGTCAAACCCTTTGCTTGCACGGGTTTCGTAGAAAGTAGATAGAGCTCTTATAGGAAGGTTAAATTCGGATATGTTAATTTTTATGGAAAGAGAAAGAGTTTATCTGTGTTTGCATGTGATTAGATATTTTACTTATTGTATTATAGTAGGCTATTGTAATAATTAAATCATAGTCAATACATACAAAGTTTCTTCCTCAATTAGCAGCTAGAGGGTTTGTAGTAGTTAGAAGCATGTAAAACTACATAATTTGAAAATAAGAAAGTTAAATTTGAAATCTAAATCTTATTTTTTCAATTTTTACTATAGTTTTCTTTGAGTCCAATCATACCAAGTGCCTATAAATTTCAACTTTACATTATCCTGATGGAATTTGATATTTCTCTTGATGTTACTTTCTTACGGTTATGGCTTGGAAACTTCTTGGTTTTCTTTGCCAGAAATAACAGGGCAGACATAAAAATAGAGGAGAAAAACGGATAGAAAGAAAACACTATATCACTTCAGAAACAGTATTTAAAGGCAAATAAATCAGAGGTAAGAACTGTGTGTAAATCACTGGCCAAGAGACCAGCTGATTTGAGCAGTCATCAGTTGGAGTGACCGCAGGCGGGATCCACTTGTGTGGGTCTAATATCGACATCCCACTCTCTGAATGTGTGAGTGGGGCCAGAGCCCAAACACAGCTCCAAATTTGGTTATCAGCCCACACCCACTCCTGTCAGTGGTGAATAAGTCCTTTCTCCCGTGGCGGAATAAAAGAAACGTTTATATTTGTCAGAACTTGTAGAAAACTGACTGAACAGGTGGCTTATGATCGGACTGTCACAAAGATTTCTCTACAGAGAGAGCTGATCACATTTTACCACAAAAGATCGGTCACAATAATATTTAATTGTTATTCTACTCCTTTTATATCCACCGTAGATTCCTCAATCAGTCCAATCTGTAAATGGAACACTTCTTCAAAGTCTGAAAGCTGGGCGTAACTAACGCTTGTTTACAAACAGTGTTTACCTGTACTTGATTCATGGCTTTCTTTGTTAATAAACATAATTCCCTTAACACACGCAGATGTTAGTTCCCCGCCCAACTAGAATTGTATCACCTACTTTATAAACTGATGCTTGCTAACGTTGTTCAAGCATATTGGCATTATTTGTTAAGAGAATCATTGCAACATTTTAATTGTGTTATTTTTTGCAGGTGAGTAATGTTTATGCTGAGTTTTCAACTTGTTGAGTAAGTATCAGACTCAAAATATGTTTAAAGGTTTTTCTCAAATTAAGTCAGGTACATATTTTTAAAATCTAGTCTAAGTTATGAGGTCTGACCATGTGGTAATTTCTGAATAATCATTTAAAAAACCATACTGCCTGTAGATATATTTGATATTGAAGAGCATTCCATTCTTCAAACTTTGAGGGAAGATCAAAAAGTTCCAGGACATTTTATTTGAAAGAATTCATCAACATACAACAATGCAGTTTGCAGCAATGCATTCTCTGACTCATCAGTAACACAGCTGTTGTTTTGGATCAACCCTATTCATATTCAATCAGAAATTGCAACATTCTCACACAAGTCTGGAACTTTTTGATAACTTCTCGTATATTTTGACATTCAAGTATTCATAAGAAATGACTCTTTATTCCTTTAAGCATTAACAGCTTTTGGAAGCATCAGTTCAAAAACTCTTAGCGTTCAAAACTATTTGTTTCCTTCTTACCACTCTCTTCAAGGATATTTGCACCTCTGTTTTAAGTTTTCTTTGAGCTATACAGCAGTGAAACTTATTTTCTGGACAGCTCTCAAAGTTGAAATATTACAATACATGAAAAGGTGAAATAGAAATGTATTTGATTGATTGTTTGATAAGGTGGAGAAAACGGACAGGGGATAATACAAATTTAGAAAAGTTAAAGTCAAATTAGCTTTAATACGTTATCATCAAAATAAAAGTAGCGTCCCAGAAATATAAATGTCAAAAATATAAAACTAAGAAATACATTACCACATCCAGTTATAGAATTCATTTAGGGTGTGGAAAGGCTGATCTTCAGGTGTAGTCCAAACAGCCGCTTTTCTGTTGTCTACAGTTCCTCAGGCAATGCAACTCCACATCTTGGCTAATTTTCTTCGCTGTTGAACTAAGTCATTGTGACTTTGTAGATTATCAAACAAAGTCACACCTCTCCAAACTATTTAATTTAATGAATTTTTAATCGGTTAACAATAAAATTGACTTGAGATCATTGTAAAAAGACTTTGAGTAAAAGGTTGCCAAGTTTATCTGTAAAGTAATTAGAGTACTGGGGTAATTTTGGGATCAGAACAAATTTGTGGTTTGACGTTTAATTCATTTCAGAAAAATTCCACAAAGAATTTTGAAAGGTGGTTCCAATATTTGCTCAAACAAATCTTCTCTAGATCTAAAGACATTGACTATTGCCTTGGATGTTAAACATTTTCACAAGAAAACCCTCTCCGCCGCTTGGCGCTTAGTGGGGATTTGGAACCATCTTCTCGGCTGTAGGTAGAAAGGTCACAGCGTCCAAAAGTAGATCCAGTGAGTAGCAAGTAGACTTGATTGAAACAGTTGTACGTAGAGCTGAGCATGTCTGCACGGTTACAGATCTAGTGCTAAGTACCTGTGACGGTTTAGCGACTGTCCGTTAACTGCCTTGTTTTCCAAGTCTCACCTTGCGTCCTTTACTGTTCTTTTCCAGCGACAGTAGTAAAAATCAGACCGAACAATGTTCACTTTTGTTTTATTATTTCAGCACACTTCTAGTCATGAGTTGTTATAGTAAATGTTGTAGCACCTTGACTTACTTACTTGATACTATTCTGCTAGTAGCGTCTATGCGCCACAGTTGTCAAAAATAGTCTTTTTTATTGACCTCAATAGTTTTTCGATGTATTTACTCAAGTTGTGGACTTTGAAATAATTGTTAACTGAAAGCTACGTATGCTAATGAAAGGATATTAGTAGTGGTAGAAAGTCCTCTTTAAATTGGAACTTCAAAATATGATAGTTATTTCAATTACCAATTGTGTTACTGGTGCTGTACTTTGGGTTCAAGGTTAATTGAGGCAAATATTACATTTGACCTTTGAATTTAATAATAATATTAGATTATCTCTAAAGCAAAATAGACCCAAAAAAACTAGTGCTCGTAGAAAAACTCCTCTTTTAGAATTCTTCCCTTGTAGAAGTTAAAAAAACCCTTGCATTTTAAATTTTATTGTTCAGACTTCTTTACCAGAAATTCTTACATTTTTGTTTTCTTACTTCACTGAATCTTCAAATTTTAAGTTCCACCATAATTTTAATGTTTTCTAGACATATTAATGACTTTCTTCAGAAACTTTTATGACTTATCTGGTAAACAACTGGACATAAAATTGGGTTAGAGGTCTCATTTGTAAAACCCTTGAAAATATTAATTTTTATCTCTACAATTTTTTTGTGCCTCTTGAGCACTAGTTTCAAACAAAGTTAACTGGTACTAGCATTACAAGATGATGAGAAGAGCAAAGGTAAAATGGTAATGGCTTTTGGCAAGTGTTTTTTACATCGTATTCTTTTTCACCATCGTAACCAATATCAATGGTACTATTTCTGCAGTCTCAAGTACCTCCTCTGGACTCTCAGACTCCCGGTTGTTACTTATACAAGCAAGACAGAGATGATCTCCGCCGCATTCTCGAGAGGTTAAGGATGGAGGATGGAGGACAGTGACTGAGGCTGAAGGTTGAGCTGCAGGTTGTTCCAGTGACTTTCTCCTCTCCTCGGCCCACGCCTCAAACTCGCCTTTCATTTTCCCTTTTACTACACCTTGTTTCACATTCTCTTGCATGATAAGCGCACGCTCGGGTTTAATTGGAATCACACGAGAGATGGTATTCAGTTATTGAATATTTCACTCAGTTCATTACTACTATTGGTACTAATGGTTTAGTTATCTTGATTTTGTCAGAAGTGACCAACGTAGTAAATTTGAGCTAGTACTAATTAAAAAGCGTACAAGGGTCATTTGCTTTCTTGTATTTTTTCTTTTGTTTAAGCACTGGCTCAGATTACCATACCCATGTCTCAAGAATCAACAGAAACTTTCAACCCAAATAACACTAGTTTCAGAATTTTAAGGTTAAATTTTTAATAGGTTAATTCAACAAAAGAAAAAAGAAAATGTAGTGTAATACAGCATTTTGAAATAAATTGAAGATATATATTCTATTTAACAAGGGGTTTTATATTAAAAAAATATTAATTACAAAGAACAGGCTTAAACCTTTATTAATTAGTATTATTTTTAACATTACTACACATTATTAATTGAATTAAGCAGTGTTTGGTTAATTAAGCAGTATTTTGTTCTTGGACAGGTCTTCTTGCTCATGGTAAATGTCACACCGTTTTATCCATATATGCAAATCTGAAAGTACGTATGGTTCAAACTGTTCTTCACATAATATCATGACAACTGGCTTGCTGGTTGCTTCTGACACCAAAGCCAATTAGGTACCCCCACCCCGCACCACCCCTCCCCCCACCCACGCTCAAGGCTAGGTTTGGTTGTTATTTTTACACACATTGACTTGCAATGTATCATCTTTGAAACTGTGTTTGTAGACTAATTTCATAGTTGACTGAATTAAGCTACATTGTTATCATTATAGTGAGTTTTTCATTTCTATTGAGAGAACGAAACATTGTAGAACAAAATGGTTTGTAGATTTTACCTTCCCAGCACATACTGATTTAAATGGCAAAAGTATACAGGGTGTCCAGTAATTAGGGGATCAAACTTCACCTGGTGGTTTATCAGCTCATATCAAACAAAAAATGCCCTATAACACATAGTCCTATCTCGCTTAGTTTTCTGTATGTCTGTCTGTGTTTTTCACTAAATAGTTTTTTCTCTGAAATCAATTAAGTTATAAATGAAAAACTTTGCACACTTGTTAGTACATTTAAAACAAATATTAAAAAAATAAATTTGACTAATTTTACTTCCGATTTAAAAATGGTGGTCATATTAAACTGTGTAAGCTTAATAACTCAAAACTCTTAATCTTTATGGTAAACACACACGGATAACAATATGTGGTAAATGTATTTACAAACATTTTAAGACCAAGTTTGTTGTTCTGAGACTGTTAATAACGGAGAAATTTAAGTTTTCCTGAGCGCACTCCTGCATTTACATATGTTTCTCAAATGTAAACAAAGGAAAGCGCTCAGGAAAACTTAAATTTCTCCGTTATTAATTGTCCCAAAACAACAAACTTGGTCTTAAAATGTTTGTAAATACATTTTTCACATATTAATATTCTTGTGTATTTACCATAAGGATTAAGGGTTTTGAGTTGTTAAGCTTAGAAAATTTAATATGGCCGCCATTTTTAAACCGGAAGTGAAAATTAGTCAAATTAATTTTATAAATATTGGTATTAATTATACTAACAAATGTGCAAAGTTTGAAGTTTGTAACTTAACTGACCTTGGAGATAAAAATTATTTAGTGAAAAACACAGACAGACGGACAAACGGAAAACTAAACGAGATAGGTCTGTGTGTTAGAGGACATTTTTGACCTAACAAATCAGCTGGTGAAGTTTGATCCCGTAATTACTGGACACTCTGTATATAGATTTACGTATCAATTTATAAACAGGTGATCTAATGTGTGACCCCTCTCCACAGGTCGCATTTTTGCATGATTTTCGCGAAATTTGTTAGTTAAATCTCTCGCCTCCCCAATCTAAGGGTACCGAGATGTTATTTATAACCCGTTATAGGTAATTCGCTAAGATTCACGATTTTTACAGTATGCATTTCATGATTCATATCCATATTTTCTCAGAGAAATTCTTCGAGTGGTTTTTCCTTTGCCTGAGGGGTTCCGTTTAGCCCATCGGAGAAATTATGTAATGCAGTCTTTATATCCACGCTCGATCTGCAGGTGTTGAAGATAACGTCAATTTCTTTGCAAACACGTACGGAATTGATTATAGGTTGGATAGATTTGCGAGATCCGTTGAAAACAAGGAAATAAGTCACGAATTTCCTGAGATTCATATTGTTTTGCGTTTGGTTTGTTCACACTAAAGATAATGTTATGGTAAGTAGATCGCGCATAGATGCCACATGGTTGAGGCAGGAAAATCAACATAGTTCAGCAGCCCAAACACAGATAGCACTACCGTCCTCGCCGTCTCTCTCCCTCGGCTCGTCATGCTCGAGTCCATCCGATGTCGATGACTTAAATGTGACCAAATCGTGCAATTTTCAAGAACGAACGAACTTGCGCGTGCGTCAGTGGCTTTGCTCGAGACTCTTAAAATAATTCCCTCGCAGCGCTATCTGTGCTTGGGCTGCCGCAACTATTTTCCTGCCTCAGCCATTCGGCATCTATGCGCAACCTACTTACCATTATGTTATCTTTGGTTCACATTATCCCCTAGTAAAAATTCTCACGTACTTATGTGAATTTATTATTATATATGGTTTTAGTCAAAAGAGCTACTGTATTTATTTTAATGAAGAATCTTCTCCTGTTTTGTTGTCCACTCGAAACCAATTTTCTATCCCTCGAAGGGCCGGCTAGTTGTTACGTCAGATGTATCGAGTTGAGGAAGAGGGCCATTTAGCAGACAAATGGTGCTCTTCCTTTTCATTGGTTAAGTATGTTTACACAACGTTGAGTGCTAAAAACAAGACACGCTTTTCGTCCAGACTTTGATGTGGAAGGGAATTAGTTGCAATGACCCTATGGAAAAGACACTGGCTTTGATGCCCAAAGAGTTGATCGTTCGTCACAATTTCATTGTTTAACTTTTAAGGGACCGCCTCAGTGGTAGAAAGCCTGAAATCGTCCGTCCAAGAAACTCACGACACCGCGCACGTGAATAAACAACGGCCCTTCTTTCAACTGATGCCTTCTTTCTAACTGTCAAACCATGCGCTTGCAGAAGTTTACGGCGGTCCGTTTTTCACCTTTCAAAATAATGTTTACATTAATAAACATTATATATTTGGCAACTAGAGGCGTTCTCTGACACGTTTAAAAAGCACGATTTCTCAAAAGTTATATCTTATAGTTTCACAAATAAAATTTGAAACGGTCTCAAGTTTTAGTTCTTTTCAATTCCATTTTGTACACTTAAAAATCATAATTTCGAAAAACCGCTCTATACGTGTGTCGGAAAACACCCCTAGTTTCCAAACATATCATGTTTATTGTTTATTAATGCAAAAATTATTTTGAAAGGTGAAAAACGGACCGTCGTAAACCTTTGCATTGAAGCGTCGCCGAGCAGCTGAGGCGGACCCTGACGTGACGTGACGGTGTAGTATAGCCGCGCCTTTAAAATCAAAATATATATTCAGCAAACTATTAAAAAATACCAGCTGGTTTTCATAATCGAGCCACTCAGCAAATTAACGACTTGTAAAGTTTACTAACCACAGACCTTAGCAAGGTGACCTTCAAGATTGACCAATCAAATAGTGGGTCGTGAGAGAGGATAGGATCGAGGAAGAAAGTGGTGTTACAGTTGTTGCGGCATATCCTGGCCTTGTGGTGAGCACATCACGTCGCGTGTCCTCAGTGTCAGGATGTCCTGCTCGCGTTGTAGACAGGCTCGTAACATTTAAAGGGTACTTGGATGGGTGTCGTGAAAGTTCAGTGCTCGTGATGGCAGGATCCCCCTGGGAGGTGGCGTTCAGTGCTGGATTCCTAGGTGACTTTTGTTGATGCAGGATTTGTTGCGAAGTTCTGAGAGTGGTTGTTGGAGGGGTTTTCGTAACTGAAACCTTATTGAAAGTCGCTTGGGGAAGTCTTGCCAAGTTTCCAACATGCAAATGTGTGATCGGAGAGGTAAACCATCCTATAAGTATAACTGTTATGACAAAGAATGCTCATCCTCTGCTGAAAATTTGCAAAGTTGCTCTTCAGTAGGTCGTTAAGGGTATTCCGTTGTTCGGAAGCTACGAACACCGTTGGTCCATTACTCCGTTGGGCTATACTAATCAATGACCTAAACTTAGGAACAGTCGGCCATGGTTTGTAACGAGACTACAACTCATCATCTATCAACACACTCATCATCATCCATCATCATCATCATTCCGTATTCACCTTAAAATACTCTCTAGGAGTGGTCGGTGTCCCAAACAAAAAATTAGAGAGTATCAAAGTATATAGCACTGAATATAAACGTTATAGAATCCCAACTAAATGCTTAAGTTTGTTCACAACTTTCATTTTCCACCTAGTTCGGCCGTGTTGACTGCAGGTGCACCACTTGTTTATTTTTGACAGCTTTTGCTATTTTTACACGATAATTTACCTCTTTCTCTATGTACCAAATCTTCCAGAACCTATAAGGCAAAAACTCGGCAAACAGCAAAAGTCCCATTTGAGTTGACCATCTAAAGCTTATGACTAGAGGATCCGTTATAAATTATGTTGAGAAAAGTGGTTTAAAATTTTAAATTTAACATCTTAAACGCTAGAGTCATCTTGTTACTTTCACAAATTTACAAAGTTTAGTTGTTATATTATCCTTTTGTATAATTTAAATGGATAAGAATTGTGCAATAAGTGTATTTGCAATTAGTTGGTTTTGACTTAACCGAAAATTGAGACAAGAAACATAGTTGTATGATTTATCGTGGCCATTGGCGAATCCAGAATCCAATTCCTCTGCACTCTAGCGTCAAATGATCCCACACGATCGCTTACTACCAAGTTATCTCTTACATATTCACCTCGATAACAATACGTAATGCCTGTATCAGAATTGCAAAACGTTTACGCGGGAGAATTGCCTACCCGTAGACGTGTCGAATAGCATTCAATAACCAATCCAAGGAGAAATTCCTCTCCTGGTGATACGACGGAGAACTTTGACATATCAGCTGGGCACAGTAGTGCGATAGCCTACGCATTGATAGCAGTGCCATGTTGTGTAGGAAATAGGGATTTCGTGTCCTTGCTCAATCGCTGAAGAAGAATTTCTGATAATGCATTACATACTTGCTAGAGAAAAGAACCCCCCCAGTTTTATTTAAACGTAAATTCATAACTGGAGTACACATCACTACGGTTTCGATCCCGCAGTCACCACTTCAATTTGAATGTGACTCACGCTAGGTAAAGGTCGAGGTTGAGTGGTAGAGAGACATTGTAGTCCTAACTTCGCCTGGTTATTTACCCCTAACTCCTAGTCAAAAAATCTCCCATTAACCCCCAGTCAGTATCTGTCTGGTTAGTACCTGCTCTTGGTACATAAAAAATCGTTCACACAATTCCTGGGCAGTTGTAGTTGTCCGGATGTTGAACACGCTTCGTTCCCCACCAGGGTGGAATAAGATATCATTTTAGGTGGATGTGGCAGCAGAGTAGACCGCGACTTCAAGAAAGGCTTGCCATAATCTTAGGGGGGAAGGTCCCCCGAGTGTTGGCAAAGCTCTACATGTCTTGGGGGTTTGAGTCCCTTAAGTGGTTGTCAGCGGCCTGGCCTGGCTTGTCGCAAATTTCTCTCATGATTGTCTAGTCAGCCGAACTCAGACCTATTTCTCTCCTGAATCTTGCTGTTCCTTACTGTGATCCTCGCCCACGCCGCCTCAAGAATGGGGGGTGTCGTCATCTTTCCCCATAGCTAGGGGATGGATTTATCTTCTTCCTATCTTCTGGGAAGAGAAGTTTTTGGCTTAATTGAGTTTAGGAGGCAGGGAGTAATTGCTTCAGTGTTCCTCAAAACAGTCTTTAAATAAAATCCAGACTTCCTTCCATTCCGGTGGTACCGCAATATGCCCAACAGACGTGCATAAGGGTAACCAGTCTCTAACCACTTGATCCTCTCAATCTAACTCTAGTCAAGTCCCGGGTTACGTAAAATTGCGCATTTCACAAGAGTCTAGGTTGAGTGTTTTCAGCCACTGACTACATAGGCTACAGCAGGGCCCGTCAAGCGAATCCAACCGTTGATAGCAGTAGGCTTTCCTCATCACTGCAATCTGCAATTCTCCGTGTAGGCTGTAACTGCATGCAATGAAATGCTGAATGCAATACGGCCAGGGACACTGTCTGCTTGCATGGCACGTTTGTGTCCCAGGCGGTCTCGTGGCGGGTTGGCATCGTGTGCTGGCGCGGGTTCGATCCCCGCATAGGCCGCTAGCGATGTGTTAAGTGACTCATGTTATAACGCTAGTTAAAGGTCAGGGTTGATTGTTATACTTTGTAGCCCTTATTTTGGATTTTAAACTTGTGTTGTCGTAATTGAAATAAAACTTTTGGGTCTACCACAATGTTATTAAACACTGTTTTGCATTGTGGTAGACCCAAAAGTTTTATTTCAATGTGTCCTGACTTCGCCTCTTTAAATAAGGCAAACTTAACCTTTTGTACCAGCTGACTACTTTCCTTTATAAAGCTGGTTTACAGGGCGCTTGTCAAACAATTTTAATTGTTTATTATTTACAGTTAGGCCTATGTAAAGTCTTGAATTTTAAAAGAAAAAACTGTTTCATGTAGCAGAAGCTATTTTATTTAAACTCTAAGTTTGTTTAATTTGGACATAATAAAAAAATTGTATGAAATAAAAAGTAATGAATTCGCTGTCATAGATCTATAATAGTTTAGACGGGAAGATTTTCTTTCATAATTTTAATTTTATGGACAGAAAATTAAAGAAACTGACGAGAGAGCGACTTTGCTGAAAAACGAATAATAGGAGCTTCAGACTTTCTACTAGAAACCCCCATTCAAATGTCAACAATTACAAAACAGCACATACTTCAAGATGGCAAAGTACGAAATTAGTCTTTGAAACACCCGAATGTGTTTACCTACGCACACTCGGCTTCAAGGAGGGATATACATAAACAATATCGAAGCGGATAGAGGGAGAAAATAGTGGGTTCCAGCTAGTAGGTTCGCTGGACGACATAAATCTCGCCGGAATGCAGTACTGCGGGTAGGGTAGGGCGTCGTCTGACCCGGAGGCAGGAGGGAGATGTTTACAGGAGGAGGAGGATGGGAAGTAGGAGTGCAGGAAGTAGGTTAGAAAGGAGGCCGATGAAAGAGAAACTCCCGGCATGTAGACAAGTGTGATAAATAGTAGGCCTCCGCCGCCAATGTGTGAAGTGGATTTCGTTCTTTCTCACTGTGTAATTGACGTTTTTTGTCTGGAAAATATCGCTTTGTGGTATTTATCATGGTTCGTTACGGGAACGAGCGCGATTGTGGTAAGGATGTGCGAGAAGTACTACTTTGAAAGTTGCGCCTCATTCTAATAACATTAGTCTAAACCTCAAATGTATCGTGCTATACTTTGTTAGCTATAAGTTTCCATAGAAAAAAGGCGATTTATTTGTATTGCCACTTGGATCGAAACATTGTATGTAGAACAAAACTGTTTGGAGTTTTGGGTTTCCCAAACCTGCTGTGTAAAATGGTAAAATTCTATTATTTCAAGTCATAAATGTTTATACTTAGTTTAATCAAAATCGGTTATAAAATACAGTTTTATTAATTTATTTTAGGGAAACGCCCTGCAAGAGGTAGACTTCCTCTTGAATCTAGTGAGTTAACCAATTGAGACCCCGGATGCCTCTATATACAACCGGAATAAATCACAGGACGTATTGATGTGATAGCATCCCCTTCTCATAGTGTGGACCTCATATCAGGATCATGAGGGTATACACTTGACCCTCTTTATGAGTGTTGTCTGTGACTTGTCAAGGCAAGGGTGGCTTGATGGTTAGATCATTGACAGATAATGTTCGTTAGGTAGGATGCCTTCTGCAGGATGTAAATGTGGTTGGATACAGAACGTTCGTAAGGCGCCAACCTGGTGAAATTAAAGGATAATTTAGGCAAATGAGACTCTACGCGACAACAAGATGTTTTTCTGACATCTTGGAGGAAGGATAATGCTCTTCCTCTCCTCATTTTCTGAAAATATCAAGGTCTTTGTGTCCCTCACTATTCCATTAATTTAATCCAGGCCAACACACAACTAAGCGCTAAAGCGCCGCTGGCATAAATAAAGCAAATTTCCTTTTAAATTTTTGACTCTAATTCGCTAATTGTGCTTGGTCGGTAATCTCACAGCCTCACTTCGGCCTTCGGCCTCAAACTTACGTGGTCTTTGCTGCAAGTTTTACTACATTATGTAAAAACTTAACTTTATGGTTACCATAAAAGCAAAACGCGTTCAATTTCATTATTAACGGACTTTTCATTCCGCTGTTTCAGTCAAAAATCACTTTTTTGTTTCCATTTTGAAACAATTCAATGGACTTAAAATTTTGGTTTATTGATATCTAACGTTAAAATATATAGAATTTAAATTTCATTAAAATCTACCGTTTTAGATAGTTAAAACCGTAGTTAAAAGTTTATGAAAATCGAACAAAAATGCAATTTGTAGAGATTACACACATACGAGTATTATGTATAAAGTTTTAAAAAAGGTCTCTAAACGTGTTTTCGGGGTAACATCTTACATTTGACAAAATTAAAATTGAATTTTTAATTTTGCCAAACATGTTGTGGCTAATACACAATTATTTGTTTGCATTTTGAAGTTTTGATTTCAAATTAGTATTAATACTTTTTCAAACAGTGGTCATCATGTATAACATTATGAGCCTTACCGTGCTCACAGCATAATTATCTCATTTTTCCAAAACAATTCGCTAATGATCGCGCCAGCACCACTTCTACGGAAAGAAACAACAGTGACTATGAACAGTAAGTGCTCGTCTCCCAGTCATGAGTTGGGTCGGAGTTGAGGATATTATTACATTACGGTGGGAACGCTGCTGGGCGCACATTATTGCACAGTTACTGCTGATTCTGTGCTGCATAACGGAAACTAACTGCTGAGTACTGCTGCTGAATCCTCGTCAGCATCATGTGACCTCTTCTCAGCCAACTGCGCACTAGTTACGTGACTTTGTGAAATGTTGGGAAGATTAGTTATGGGTTTTACTTTGACTGCGGTATTTATACTGTTATGTCAGTCTTTTGCGTTGACTAACTAAGTCGTGCAAAACCTGTAGCTCAGTCTTCCTACATGATACTTATATACTTACTTGATATTTGTTGGCTTTGTCGATGCCTAGCCAATGCCAGATAGACTGCGTCAAAATCATATATTCAATCAATTTAGGTATACGAATTAAAGTGTTCATAGCCAAAAATATGTTCCAAAGATGTTGCGGTCAGATAAAACCTGGGCAATGAGGTAAAGTCGTAGGATTTTACTGTTCTTTGGAAGGTTCAAAAATGAATTTAGGTTTTTTGCTACATAAGAAAACACTGTGCTTGCCAGAAGATTAAAGTCGTCGCTCTGAACTGATGTAAAAAATAAACAAAACAAAAAAACAGGAACACTAAAAATACAAAACAGATTTTAGCTACCGATCGTAAGTTATCTTGTCTCTACGGGCTACAAATATTATATTCTATCCTGATACAGGTAGTAGAACTCCTCATTGGATATATAATTTTAAACCTGTTAGAAACACAAACGGTGCAATAAAAAACTTTTTAGTTGGTGAAGCTTTTCGAGAACAATGTTCCCATCTAAAGTTGATGTTTTGGTCTGTAGACGGAAACACTGTTGTCGAAAGGCCTCTATCAATTGTTGTGGTTCTATCAAGTTTAAAATTGTTTGCTTTGTTACCCGAAATTACTGTGTAAGACAACTCAGCTTTTTCCAAATATTCCGTGAAGTAGTGTCAGGAGAATCCGGAATTCAGGATTGGACAAACAAGTTGTATTTTTTGCTTCAAATGTCTTAACATTTGTTTTACCAGATTAGCATTTCAATTCGAACCTCTCAAGTGAATGAGCCTTTCCCATCGATTATCCCTCTCAAGTTCGGCCTTCGGTTTTGGGACAGCTCTCTGCACTGAGTACTCTATCCCTCAACGTCTTCTTTTTCTCGGATTCCCTTCTTCTCTTGATGACTTGGTCTACTCTAGTTTTACTAAGAATCGCAGTGAGAATGGCAAACTACGGTACCTAGGTGTACGTAGGCTTATCAGAACCCGGAAGATGGTGATAACCTTCAATTACAATTCAGACTGACAGTCGAGCCTTCGCAGCGCATTCAATTGTTCTTCAACTGCTGTTGAACGCATAATCACGTCTTGTGAACGACGTATGAATTATGGGAAAGACACCAACGTAATTAGACATTACTGTACCTTCTTTGCTTCCTACTTAAGTTGTATTTATATTTTTTATTTACGGAATTTAACAGTGAAATTATTAATATCTAAGGCTTCCGGTTTACATCGCGTCACAGTTGAAACATAAGTACTGCTAAACGTTTCAGCCACGAGTCATCCTCAGTAGCTGGTTGACTGGCTGAGACAACCAGCTACTGAGGATGACTCTCCAAAGCGGGGTCGAAACGTTTAGCAGTACGTATGTTTCAACTGTGACGCGGAATAAACCGGAAGCCTTAGATCTTTGTGATGAAACCAGCCGCAGAAGCTTAAGAGTTATAAGTAAAATTATTATTGTTATACATACACAAAGTACTAACGATTGAGTTTTCTCCTGACTAGCTATAGATTTCAACATGGCCTCCTTTGGCGGCCCGGGCGACATCAAGGTCATGTTCAAGTTCCAAGCATGTGTTCTCCAGCAATTCGTTGGAAACAGGAATAAAGCTGCGTAATTCTCTATCGTAGTTTAATTACCGAGTGCGGTTGATAATGTCCTTTATAACACCCATAAGAAGAAATCTCGCGGGGTGATATTGGGAGATCGAGGAGGCCTCTGTATAGGCTCGCCTCGTCCAACAAAATGTGTTAAAAATGTCTAAATTCAAACATGGATGAAGAATTGGTCATACAAACACCAGTAGGGTCGGGTCGCGCGCGTTGCTCCGCCACAGTCGGTTACCCCGGCACTCAGAGCCGGCGAGGTGCGAGAATGGGCGCACCAACCTGCTGGAAAATGATGCCTGGAATGTTCTTAATTTTATTAATGGCAAATATTTCCAGCATGTCTTAGCAGATCACCCCAGTGAAGAAAAATAGTTCCACTTGTCTGTTTGCACCATAATTATTAACTCCCATTCATAAAATCGATTAAGATTTTTTTTAACTTGACAGAAATGAGTAATAAAACTAAACTTTGCCATTTGGTGGATGCAACAAAACCACCGGAACATTATATGTTCAAAAGTAACAGTCTGGCTTATGTTTGAAATTTCCTATCCTTTGCTGCGCGCACTGCACTGAGCTTCTACGCTACTATATCGTGTATCTCTAGGCCGTGGATAGGCTGCAGTCTCCGTGCTTCGCCACGGAGAGAAGTAGTGTGCACTGTACTTGTGCGTGTGTCAAGTATCGTGTCTCTGCTAGGCCGTGGCTAGGCTACCGCTATTTCTAGCTGCTAGCTCGTCGTGGTCGCTCTTTCGCCTATTTCTGGACGTCTGATCTTCTCCGCTATCTTCACTCCTCTCCTCTCCTCGTAGTCGTGTAACTCAACTGGAGAAGAAAATCGCCACTGTTATCCGTCTTGTGGCTTTATTGCCGGTTTATGTAATGCAAATTAGTCTTTAGATTACTTTTGATTTCAAAGTGTCAGAACCGCGTACGTTCTAGAGTATTGTGGGGTTTTGTTGGAGTATTGTTCGATTTTCTCTATTTTTTCGGAATTTTTAATGCACATAAAAATGGAAGTACAGTATCCTGTTGATTGCCTTAGAACTTATGTAGAAGACATCCCTATGGTCAATCAAGTGGCCCAAGTCTTCATGCCCGAAAAAACTGTTGTAAGTCTTCCCAGTTTTGAATATGGAAGTTGCTAATAGAAGTTAATGTGATTATACGCCCTTAACTTTTTCACTATCGCCACTCCCCGTGGTTCGGAAGTCACGTTAAGCCGTTGATCCATTCCATTGGTTATTGGGCTTATAATTGAAGGATCTAATCTGGGGAACGATCGGCCCTAGTTTGTAACTAGACTACCTCAATATCCATCAAAACAATCATCACACACCATTCATCCCATATTCACTTAAAATGCCCTCTAGGAGTGGTTGGTGTCTCAAATCAAAGTATCACTTATGAGACTTATCCAAATACCGGATCTTTACGTAAAGGAAAAATTCAGATTTGACGTTGTAATGTTTCTGTAAATGACCTGCCCGACCACAAGCTCGACAAATTTCATGAAAATGTGAGAAGTGAGGTGTCGAGTGATGTGTTCTCACGGTCAGCCATGATCTTTGCTCTGCTGACCCATGCTTACCCCTGGCCCTGGCCTTGTAGAAAGCTGAGCCAGGCAGTGTCCTCACTCACCTCTACCTCCTCTGACGGGTTTATAGGCGATAAGCGTGCCGGATTGATGACTCTGCATCCGAAATCGACAGCGTCGGAGGTTAATCCTGCAGAAGATATGCGGTTACTGCGACCAGCGGGGAAAACCTGTAAAGCATGCAAGAATGGCGTGAATATGTCTAACTTGAAGTCTGGCTATTTTGAGAACTTAAGGTGCGAATTCCAGAGAGGATCTATTGAACAACTATTCTTTTTAGCATTCTGGCTCCTGTTTTTTTTATCTACATGGCTAGGAGCTCCAAGTCAGTGGTGGCACTATTTTTGCCAGCGTTTCCATTCACATATATACAATTACTCAGTCATCTGGGCCAGACTTCCGTAAGCTTACGTAGGCACCGGGGCAGTTCTTGGGGAGCCAACTCTCTGCACTTCTAAATACAGAGGTCATCGTGAATTTCAGCCTTGTTACTAAACTGTGTTTTGCTCAGCGTTTGGCAATAATTGGGCGACACCACATGACTATACATGGAAAGGACTTGAAGAGGTTAAAAGTTCTGTCTATTAAAAAAACGTGTCTTCATGACCAACACTAAGCTCCTCTCTACCTATCACAGTAGACACTATGTATAGGGTCTAGGTCTAGGAGGTTTGTCCAATATTGACTCTGTATTCATATCTCGTCTCTTCTGCTGGCTACTTCCCGTCTCTACTCTCTGCTGCAGGAAGTGCTCTGTCACTGTCAGCCGGCGTGGCAGTGCAGTGTCCGAGAGCCCCACCCCCGTCACCGTCACAGCGTCACTGTCACTTTGACAACCAATCTACCCGCTCAGATCACACACTTCCATGTTCACTTGCCTGCTGATACTTGTCTGCTCACTGGGTCAAATTACTTTGGGTTTCAATATTTGATGGATTTTCTTCGCTGGTTTAGCCTTTAAAAGAGTCGTTTCAGATCCATCCATCAACACAAAGAGTGTACGACAAATGAATATGGTAGAAAGGAAAATACTTATAGCTGTGCCAGGCAGAATATGTTTACGGAACCCTTTTAGTACGTACTGACCTCACCAAAACGTCAATAATCCTTTTAAACTAATTTGAATAGGGCGTATTACACTACTAGTTGATACGATTGTACGCGATTCCGGAGCCAATCAAATAAATAAATATTTTATTACGTGAACATTTGTACATAAAATGTATGGCAATCGTCATTTTTAAGAGCTATAATTTTCCTTTCGTTCTTCCATTGAAATGTCATTCAGACAAACAATTTACATTCACTCTCACCCGTTCATTCGAATAGTACAACTCTAGACCCTAGTCAGTCATACAATGTTTAGGGTCTCCCAATTATACGCCATGAACTCGTCTGTGTTATAGAACGCTTGAACGATATGGACTGTTTTCTAAAAAGTTTCAAATGCCTTGGGCACAACAGCATTTTGATCGAATTTGGCAATCTGTGGACGAAATGAACTCCTGCCTGAGCGGGCGAACGTTCATGAACTACCGTTCTGTGTTTCCCGGTTAGGTAGTTGTCCCTGCATCTAGTCTCATAAGAGTGTATGTCACTAACTCTTATGGTGTTGCTTTTTGAATTGAAAAAATATACACGTCTCCAAAATATAGAGGATCAACAGTTTCAGGTCTCTGCGGTTCGATCCTTGCAGTCACCACTAACATTTGTAAAGTAACTTTGCGTTAACGCTAGGTAAAGGTCTGGGTTGGGTGGTAGAGAGGATTTTTGTAGTCCTAACTTCGCCTTTTTTACTGGCTGTGAACTTTTACAACCCATCCTATCCCCAATATAACCTTATCTCAACAGATGTATAACATGGTCACACAGAGGTATATTTTAATTTGTATATGAGAGGTTAAAGTTTAAAAATGTTGGTTAATGCTATCTACTCTACCATCGCGCGAAATAAGCATAAACCGAAAGGTTTCAAAGCAGTGTAGACTGAAGACATCAAACGCGGTACTGCCACTGCAATATCCGGCCTCTAAACTGATACACTTTCATTTACCGCAGCGGTTGCGGTTGCGATTTCATTTGGCTACAAAAACCACATGTTTGTTTGCAATCCATTCCAGACCAGTTCACTCAATTAATGGACTGTTGGATAAGCGAAAGAAATGAGTGAAACTGTACATATTTCTGTTTCGTGTAGATCTACCTAGACTATTTCGACATATGAAAGAAAACTTCGTAATGTGCAAATAAGACAAACAAATATAGGTGATTTTATTGGATAATCGCTTTCAACGCGTAAGAATGACGATGATGCCCTGTACGTGTAAAGAGCTTGTTCAATAAAAATTTAACCAATCGGCCACGAAATCGGCCTGGGTTCAATTCCGGGTGCTGCAGTAACATCTTTTTCACGATGGCCACTCTCCGTGGTTCGCAAGTCACTTCAAGCCGTTTGTCCATTTCCATTGGCCGGAGCTATTGATTTATAACCAAACCTACTGAACAGTCAACCCTAGTTTGTAACAAAACTTCACCTCACTATCCATCAAAACACTCATCACACTCACCATTCATCCCGTATTCACCTTAAAATACCCTTTAAGAGTGGTCGATGTCTCAAATCAAAGTATCAGGGCTTATAGCCGTCAAGACATACCGCCAGAAATACCTCTAGGGAGTTATCTCACTTTTGTGAGTCCGAGAGTCATCTCTCGGTAAAATTTAATAATTTTGTTTCAAAAGTGCAATTTTGAAGCGTTTTAGGTCAAGCTAAGCGTGTATATTCACATCAGCGTGGCCTACATAGTGGATACTACCGGAGACCAGGCACGCGGAGACTGCACGCGCTGGAGCGTGATCTGGCGGAAGTATCATCTTCAGTGTTGAGCAGTGAGCACGGGGAAAGTGCTGTTGAGCATCTCTGCGTGCTTCAACATTGAGCAAGGCTGTTCATAACGCAACTGAGTAAGTGCTTCCTGCTCAGTGCTCAGTGGCTCAGTGCACCCGGGGCAACTGCCGTGGAGAAAGTCCAGGCATTCCGTACAAGGCTGGTGATGATAACGTAACCTAATCAACGACATTGCAGTCCTCAACGAGTTGAGTCACGTGACTGGTGTTTATACACTATCGTTGATATCAACACCATAGAATAAGGATAACAGTAATCCTTATTCTATGTCAACACAAACATAAAGTTGGAAACGTTCCCTTTTAGTTGAGGATGAATTCCTTTGCACTAAATTGTTGATCATTTTGGAACTGCATGATTTTGAGTGATTCTGGTAGTTAACTGAGCTTTTTTGTTAACGTAGCTCAGTGGTGCCATGAGGGCGTGCTTCGCACCAAATCGGCCCGTGTTCAGTTCCCGGCGTGCAGTAACAACCTATTCACGATAAATAAAATTGTTACTGCGTTAAACATTCGACATGCTATGCAATCGTCGATTAATTTTGAAAAGCTAAACTTTTCCACGTACTCTAACAGTGAAATTCCAATCAGCCATACATTTTTGACATTCACTCTTTCACATTCGTTGGAGTTGTACCACTCTAGTCCTGTAGTCAGTGTGTTCCGTGTTTTCCCAGTCGTGTGCCATAAACTCGTCTGTATTGTAAAATGCTTCTGCGGCCAAAACCTTTTTCAGACGAGTTTTAAAAGCCTTAAGCTTTGGGGCACTTTTATCGAACTGTGCAACCTGTTGACGAGTTGAACTCCTACCTCAGAAGGTAAACGTTCGTGAACTGGCGTTCTGTGTCTCCCAGTTCGGTAGTTTTCCCTGCCTCTACTTCCATATAAGTGAATGTAACTTCCCCCCACTCCCCGTGATTTGGCCGTTGTTAATGACCCAATCTGTGGAACAGTTGGCCCCAGTTTGTGACAAGAGTACACTCCATTACCATTTCATATTCACCTTAAAATACACTCTATGAGTAGTCGGTGCCTCAAATTACCGCACACACCGCACAGCTGCAAGGAGTTTAAACTGCGCAAACGAACGTAATTCCAGCAGAATGGGAGTTTATGTTGCTCGCAAGTTCTGAGAACGGTTGGAAATAGAATGGTAACTAGATTGGTATTTCTTCCTAGTGTACGTAGACAAGACAATCGCAGGTAACCTAGAGAGAGGCGGGTATAAGTATACAGTACAGTAGGAGATGCCAAGACTGCATGGTCCAAGGCTAGGCAGAATGTAGTGCATATTGTCCAACAGATGAGTCACACTCAGCCGGTACAGTTTGAGTAGAATTGGAACTCTAGTTGGAATACGCGAAAAATAGTATTTATCCGTAAATTAGGTAAATATTTAAATTGTTTAATTTTTAAATATTAAGTACTAAACCAGGACGACACGCAGCTAGCATTGTAACTCTAGTTCGCTACGCTCACAGCCTCGCTTCAGCCCAAGGCTTGCAGAATATTTTACTGCAAGTTTTACTACGTGTTAAAAAGGAAACGTATTTCAATTTTTTTAAATATCGGACTACTCACTTTACTGGTACGCAATATATACATTTTGGCCGTCATTTTGAAACGACTCAATGGATGTGTATGATTTTGTGTATATTGATACATAACGTTAAAATACATATTAAACAAATTTAATTAAAATCGGACGAAATTGACTGTTTTTTAGAGCATTAAATCACTATTTTGGTGAAAAATCCTTCCCAAAAGGTTCAAAAGCTAACTTTCGGTAGTTCGATTTTACTGGCTAACAAACTTGGCTGAGTTATTTACAAAAGAAAATAACTTTTGTAAATAACTAATACATTGTATTGAAATCGGACTATTAATAACACTGTTATAGCGAAAAATCACTTTTTTGTCGCCACATTGAAACGACTCAATGAATTTTCATAATTTTTAGTATATTGGTGGATACCTTAAAAATACATATTTATTTCAAATTTCAACAAAATAAGATGAAATTTACTGTTTTTAGATAATTAAAACCACTTTTTGGACCAAAAGTCCTTCCCAAAAAGGGAATTCCGATAGTTCGATTTTGCTAGTTAACGAACTTGACCAAGATATTTCCAAAAGGAACATTTGTACACAATTTTATAAAAGTCGCGCAACAATGTGACCTGTAGAGAGTACAAATATGTACATAACTTTTAAAAATGGCCAACATGTGTTCTGGGAGTTAGTATCGGTGCTCGTTTCATGGTCTTAGGTCTGGATCTTACCATGCTGACGGCATGTACCAAAGGAAATTCGCTAATGAAATGTTTGAAATTACATCCTGGGTTATAGCTTCAAACGTATGTAATGTATTACTAAGGGTTCGTGACGTTGGACAATACGACATTTTCTTTGGCATGGTACA
The DNA here is from genome assembly GCA_018831715.1 of Matsumurasca onukii. Classification (NCBI taxonomy): domain Eukaryota; kingdom Metazoa; phylum Arthropoda; class Insecta; order Hemiptera; family Cicadellidae; genus Matsumurasca; species Matsumurasca onukii. The sequence continues at coordinate 54,297,011 of CM032061.1, read as the reverse complement.
ATGTTAATCTACCGTAGGGCGTAGAGAAGTGTCAACCAGACAATTGTCTTAGATCTTACATTCATTGTTAACTGCGTTCAAAGAACTAAAATAAAGCAGAATTAAACGGAGCTAAAATCTTTGATGTCACTAAAGAAAAGTTCTTACGAAATTACGTGCAATCACGGTAGATCAAAGTATAAGATTCGAAAAAGTAGAAATGTCGTTTAATATAAAAGTTCTCTCAAACTTGTTTGCCAAATTGAAATTTCTTTGGGAGTTGTAAATAAAATTAAATGACATATTTTATGTACCTTCATACAAAAACCAACCCTGTTACAATTCTGCACCGGTTTCTGTCTTTTGGGTGGTAGATGTTTTTGACAGGTACTAAAGAACTCTACACAGAACTTGTCTTCAAAGGCCAAATGCGAGCAATCTCGGTGCATAGTCCATGGCTGTTCAATTTTTAAACAAATCAACAATTTCGTGTGTAAATGTATGGTGTTTCAATGGTCTCAATCAATGTCTAAAATGTTGATTTTCTGTTCCAGGTAAAGAGGCCGGTGTACAGTGCGTGAGTACAGTGCGATTAATTTTCATCAGTAGTTAAAATTTACTCGATATGAACTGCATTATTGTTAGGTATTGCGTGATAAAACTGTCAATACGAGTATAGCTTGTAACTACCAAATCCAAATAAAAATTAAAATTTAACACAAACTTTCAAACATGCCTTTACAGTTAAAAGTGCACTGCGCCGGGCGGCCATTTACTTTTTTCTACAAGAACAATGTATACACAAGCACTTTTAGAGACAAATCACGCGTACAATTTTCTTCAGATAGTTTTGAAGTGAGTTTTTATTGAAAAATGTACTGTCAGTGTCTATCCTTCAGACAATTCTTTTGAACATTCTCTAAGTTTAATAGTTAAACAAGAAATAATCAAATTTCTTTAATTTAGGATTTATGTCAATTCTTCTGAAGACGGGGTCAGAGTCCAGTTACCGAAACGTCGTGTACTTTTACGTCTATACGTATTACGTCCGTAATAATAGTGTAACCTCAGAAATTGTATCATCAACTTCAAACTGTAAAGTAACTGGTCTTGTAAATGATAAAATTTAAATTCAGCTAAGCGGAGACACCAAAGCAAGTTTTTACACCTTAAAACAAAGTTTATTACATACAGGTCTGATAAAAACTGTAAGTGTAATTTGTCCCAAGCAAATTCATATTAAATTCATCAGATAGGACGAAATCCAAGGTCACCGCCGCTACTGCCCAATCTCAAAGAATCCCTTAGATATCCAGAAGCCATAAATCGCTGGATTATTCGTAAATATGGATTGAGATATTGCTGCGGTTTCGTCCACCAGGGAGGGACCCTGTTAAAGAAAGAAATGAAATACTGAGCTTTAATGAAGTACTTTGTATGCTTCTCCCAAGTTAGAGCTCCGAGGTCACCGTTAGACCGCTCGCGCCCAAACTCATCTCATAATTTCACTGTCACTGATGACCTTAAACACTGTGCTATAACTTTTGAGCTCCAGGAAGAAAAAACAAACTAAACCAGTTTAAACGTATATAACACTACTTTTACTCAAGAGTTTTTATGATCTTCGGTAAATTTAGTTCCTTAAGAATTTTGCCTACTGAAAGAATCGAAAACATCGGCGGCAACTCTTCCGTGGGTTCCAAAAAGAATTTTGAGGTCTCGCGGTCCAAGAGCCAAAAGGTGTTGTAATATACGAGTTTGTTGTTGTTTTTTTGGTTTCTCAGTTGTTTGGTTGATTAGGCCCAGAGACTAACTCGTCGCTTGACAAATTGCTACAATTATACTAAACTCTAAACGTGTTTAAAGTGTGTTACTAAACAACTTGTTTAACTTAAAACCTCCTTCAATTGTTACGGGACAATAATTAATTGTCCTCAACAGCAGTTTCAAAAAGATGCTTTAGCGGACAGGAATCGTGCGCGACTCCAGAGCTCATCACTCTGGTGGCACGGGTTCGATCTCCGTTCACCACTAACAATTTGTTAAGTGACCATGCAGTAACGCTAGGTAAAGGCCGAGGTTGTGTGGTAAGACAGACTGTGTAGTCTTACCTTCGCCTCATTAACAAGACAGACCTTACCTGAATTTTTATTCTAAATTATTGCTTTTGAGTTTAAGAAGGGAATTCACGTACATAGCTCCTTAATTTGCAAAGCACTGAACACTAACAGACGCAACGAGAGACCTAAAAGTAAGAACAACTGCGTTTAATGGGGTTTCAACAATGTAAGTGTTACACAGATTGGTGATTAAATTTCTAAAAAAGTTAATCATTCAAATTTGTTATATTTGTTCAGTTTTAAAGGTTTTATTAAGGACCTTCTGTTAGGTATTTCTCACATAAAACAGCTATTGATTTACCTTAACTCTTACAAATACATCTATTAACTATCCATTCAATCATCTCCCATAACAAATAATGTCTCCTTATAAATTTCGTTAGAAATTTGAAAATTCCCACTCTTAAAGAAGCATCTAAATGTTAACTTGCCATAACGAGGATACAAATTACGAGGAGATATAAATAAATGCTTAGCTATATCAGCTGTGGAACCGGTTGTATAGACCCGATGACCTCAAACTTGTGTCTCGTCACTTGGGCTTCGGGGGACGCATTGCATTCACTCCGTTAGCTTTCTTCCTGCTGGGTTTTAGCAAAGATAATGTTAGAATAAGTAGATTGCGTATGGATGCCGAATGCCTGAGGTAGGAAAATCAACATAGGTGCGGCAGCCCAAGCACAGACAGCGTTGCGATAGAATATTTTGTCTCAAGTAGAGCCACTGAGGCACGCGCAAGTTCGTTCGTTCTAGAAAATTGCACGATTTGAGCACTTTTAAGTCATTGAGGGGTGTCGAGGAGGGAAAAGACGGCGTGAGATGGCAGCGATATCTGTGTTTCGGCTGCCGAACTATGTTGACTTTACTACCTCAACCATGTAGCATCTATGAGCAATCTACTTACCATAACACTGTCTTTGTTCATAGGTATAAAACATCTTTGGAAGCAAAGGGATGTACGTTATAGTTTTTACAAAACTACTTTATGATGAACTAATTTAAATCCTTTGGTTAAATTCGATCAAATGATTTCATTAACAAAATGCATGTTACTCGAAAGCAGCTTGTTTTTTTCTTAAGTTGAATGTCACTTTTACCCCTCATACGAGAGTTCTACCAGAAAATTGAATGGCCTCACCTGTTAGGCAGTTAGGTAGTGCCAGTGCTGTCTTTAGTTATTTTACTGCAGAAACGGCGTGGACACGTGGCGGGTTGGTATCGCGCTCGACACCGGAGCTCATTCCTCCAGGGGCGCGTGCGAGTTTGATCCCCGCAGTCACCACTAACAATTTGTGGTGTAGGTCAAGGTTGAGTAGTAAAGGGTTCTTCGTGTCTTCCTTGTTTTATCAACCAGTATTCCGTCAAGAAAACTTCAGAAACTTCAAACACAAATAAATTTATCATGGTAAAGTTTCTGAACCAACATGCGTAATTTTTTTAATATCGATAGCCTATGTGGTGCAGGACAGCAGGAAATTCGATCGTATAGCCAGAGTAATGTCTTTAGTTCAGTCAACAATTGCCCTTATTTTGACGAATTAAAACAACTCAACATACAAGTTACAAAGTCCTCCAGCGCGTTCAAACACAAAATGCATATTCAGCGTTCACAAACAAATCCCTCATTGTGTCCACACTCGCCAGACACGCTTCACAGGTCCACACAGAAGGAGCGGCACAGCCCAAGCTATAAATTGTCGACTATAAATAGTAGCAGTGACAAGGCTGTATATTATAGGGCGTACATAATCTCCTAGTCAAAGCAGAGGAGGTAAACACGGCTGTCACAAGGCTCTAGATAACGCGTGTGTACTCGTAGCTCTGTCTGGGGAACTGTTGGCTAGAATATGCTGGGTGGTTTAAAGAAAAAGGTAATCTAGTTCTTCCAGTTCACACCGCGTCCAAACCTCATAATTAGGTTGAGATATTTTAAAACAGATTCACGGAGGGATACTGTAATTATAATTAGAATAAAGAAAAAGTACATAGTACCCTGGTAATATTGTATTTTAGCAAGGACCGGTTTCAACCATTAGGTCATCTTCCGCATGAAAGTACATTGTATATTAATAACTATTAAAATAGTGTGATTTTCTAAAACAAAACAAAAATCACATGGACAAAATTCGAAATTAATAGAAACAGTTACTGAAAAATGAAGAATCTTAAAAATATGTGTATAATATAAAATGAAGATGACCTAATGGTTGAAACCGGTCCATGCTAAAATACAATATTACCAGGGTACTATGTACTTTTTCTTTATTCTAATTAATTATAGGTTGAGATATTTCGCCTGCGGAGTACCATCTTCAGTCACTGATTGGCTGAAACTGCCAGTGACTGAAGATGGTACTCCACGGTGAGGCCAAAGAGGTTAAAGGTAAACTATAATCTGACACCGCGTCCAAACTCATGGTTGACTAGTACCATCTTCAGTCACTGATTGGCTGAAACTGCCAGTGGCTGAATATGGTACTCCACAGCGAGGCCGAAATATCTCAACCTAATTATATAGTTTGGACGCGGTGAGAACCGGAATAACTAGATTTATAGTTGTGACACCGGCCGCAAAAGCCCAAGAGCCTTTCTACCACTCAATCTTTAATTTACGTAGCGTTACCGGAAAGTCACTTTACAAGTGAGTGACTGCGGGGATCGAACTCGCGCCACCTTAGTGACGAGCTCCGGAGTCGCGTGCGACACCAATCCGCCACGGATCCGCTAAAGAATACTTTTGAGAATACTAATTATCGTCCCATGACTTGTAAGAATTTTTAAGGTAAACGAGTTGTTTAGTGGCACACTTTAAACACGTTTAGAGTTGAGTGTAATTGCTAAATTACAGCAATTTGTTAGTAATGACAGTTAACCCCTGAGCGTAACAAAAACAACTGTTTAAAAATCGCATAGCTCAACACCTTTTGACGTTTGGACCGCAAGACCTCAACAATCTTTTTGAATCGCTCGGATGAGTTGCCGCCGATGTTTTTGAGCCTTTGAGTGGGCTGATTTCTTAAGGGCCAGTTTCCAACGTCAGTTTACGCGGTTTAACTCAAGAAAATGTTTCCCCAAAAGTCATACTACCAATTTTGGAAGTATTAAAAGAAGTTGAGGAAGAGGATTACGAGAATTAGGGAAACAGTTGATCAGTTTGTGAGAAGGGAAGAAGCAAGTGTTTGAAAGATTTCGAATGAGGAAGGAAACTGCAAGTTTATTGCTAAATTTGATTAGTAATTTTTTGAGATCCACAAGTTAAAAAAATCGAGCTTTGTCACCTGCAGATACATTTTTGTGCGCATTGAGATTCTATGCCTCCAGCACTGTTTTGATCAACGTAGGGGAGTTGAGCAGAATACACTAGCCCTCCGTTAGCAAAATCGTAAATCAAATTTTGACGCCCGAGCCCGTTTGTGTCCGCGTTTCATACGAATGCTGAAAAGTGAATTGGAATAAGATCGAAATTACAATATATGCCTATCAGAAATCAGAAATAATTCTATTGGGAAAAAGTTTACAAATTACAATTGCATTAGTCAAATCTTCTTCACTTTGAGGAGTCAGTTAACATAACCTCAACTCTGATCGAACACACTTTCTTTTTTTTCCCTGTTTCTACCGAACTCAAACAGGTTAGCCAAATCATTGATGCGAGGTTTAATTTATCCTGTGCCTGCGAAAAAGTTGGGGAAACACCTCGGAGTTTAAGCCGAAGGTATAAATTTGTGCTCGACACTAAATACACCTGCGCAACGAGAATTTGGGGAAACCGGCCCTAAAAGTAATGTCAAATACGTTTAAACTGGTTTAGACCTTTCGAACCCTGGTGAATACAGCGTCTGCGACCGACTACTCAGTAGAAGCACAGTAGTCTAGAACTAAAAGCAGCACGGACAGGGACAGTCACATAATGAATTTCTCTGAACAGTAACGGACACATAACTGTCAGTCATTACTCGAGTACGTAAGTCTGCAGGCACTGTGAGCTCTGTACCGTGTACGGTGGATACTATTCTGAGAGCACTAATTGCTGGAGCGAAGCGAGCTTTATTGACCGTAACGAATTGAATCATCAACGCGTCAGAGTAACTCAACATTGTTTGTAGTCTATCAATCATCTACAGTTCCCATGACACGAGATGGTGTGGCTTACGTAGGGGGACTTGTGTTTCAACGTTGACTTCGGGAAATCGGTGAAAATTCTTAGTTTGAGATTCGTTGATGATGGTACAATTTCTGAAGAATAGGAACTTAACAGGATTTTAAATGTCTCCCCCCACCTTAACTTTTGAAAATGACTGTCTTTTACAACCACAGCGACTTACAACTTGGTCAATCGCGTAAATGCCACTCCCCGTGGTTCGGAAGTCACGTTAAGTCGCTGGTCCATTCCATTGGTCGTTGGGCTATTAATAATGACCTAACCTGGGGAACCATAATTAACCATAATTTGTAACAAGACTACACCTCATCGTCTACCAAAACAGTCATCCATGGTCGCCCATACTCGGGGAAGGGGAAGGGCACAACCCCCCTGGCGCGCAGAAAAAATTATTTTTTAATGTTTCACAATAAATTAAAAAATTATATATGTATATATAATTTATATATATTTAGAACAAAATATTGGTAATTTTATTATTTGTTTTATGAATTGCAAGTAGATGCATTTTTGCACTCGCATTAGGTTGGTAAGGGTGTGTGCAAGTGATAGTGCCACTGTCTTATACAGAGTGACTCAAAAGTCTTTGAAGTGTTATATTTAAACCTTTTGTATTTAAATCTTGTGGTTAATGTTATAGTTTTAAGATCAACACGGGATAGTATTATCGCAGAGAAAAGTGGCATATTGAACTATTAACCTTTCACTATTACGTTCCAAGCTAGTTCTACAAATATACGATCAAAATTGTAGTCTTTTAAATTTTTTTCTGGGGGAGAGCCCCTGGACCCCTTTTTCTAGGGGTTATTTTCTACCCCCAGATCCCCCGGTATTTAGCCCCCTCGGAAGATACCCCATGGGTGCCCTTGCGACTCATCACACAACCCTCATTCGGTGATGCACGAGGTGATGTACTACCGTGTTTCCACAATCGTGGCAAAGTCACCTGTGTTTGTTCAACTATCTAAATCCCTGCACAATCTTAAGCGGCTTATCAGTTGTGATAACAGGAATACACTCGAGCCAATTACATACAGGTACCTTTAAGGGACCCGTGGCAGGTTGGAATCGTGCGCGACTCCGGAGCTGGCACGGGTTCGATCCCCGCGGTCACCACTTACATTTGTAAAGTGACTATACGGTAACGCTAGGTAAAGGTTGAGTGGTAGAGTGGACTTTGTAGTCCTAACTTCGCCTCGTTAAACAAGACAAACTTTACCTTTACCTTTTTACCTACTGTCATTGTCATAGAGAGAATGTACTATTTAACTCCTCTTTTCAATTTAAGTATCGGCCGAAATTCATACTTCGGCTCATCCAATTCGATGTTTATACTAATGGAGTTCTTGGACAGTCACAAGATTAGTATAGAGGACCTCTATACTAACCTTGGGACAGTCATTCGGCAAACCTGAGTCTGTTAGACGACTTAAGACTGGGACTCGTGGCGTGGTCCTGTAATCCAGCTCCATGGAGGTCAGGTTTTGAGGATGATATAGGTCGACAGCGGCTCAGACAATCTCAGTGATCATCTGATGATACATCAACTCCTACCATCGTTTAGACATATCAGACCATCACCTGCGTGGTTCGGAGTCACGTTAAGCCGTTGGTCCTTGTATTTCCATTGGTCATTGGGCTATTAATGACCCATTCTAAGAGTCGGCCTTAGTTTGTAACAAGACTACATCTCATAACTCATTGCTACCACTCATCACACTCATTCTTCACCACATATTTGCCTTAAAATACCCTCATGAGAGTGGTCGGCATCTCAAATAGTGATTAGTGATTAAGAGTGCTCAGTACCTGTCGGCCATTTTGTTTTTCCATAAGAACAATGTAAAAACAAATATTTGCTTGAGATCACTAAATCACTATTTGAGATGCCGACCTCTCTCATGAAGGTATATTAAGGCAAATAAGTGGTGAAGGATAAGAGTGATGTGTAATGAGTTATGAGGTGTAGTCTTGTTACAAACTAAGGCCGACTCTTCCTTAGAATGGGTCATTAATTAATAGCCCAATGAACAATGGAAATACAAGGACCAACGGCTTAACGTGACTTCCGAACCACACAGGTGATTGATATGTCTAAACGATGGTGGGAGTTGATGCGGGTATCATCAGATGATCACTGAGACTATCTGAGCCGCTTTAGGCCCCTCATGTCTACAATTTTTATAAGATCTTTTTAAAATACGTTTTATTGAAAGATGGCAATGTACTACAGTGACTGCGCTGACCACTTTTTGAAAATACTACTAGTCCAATTGTAAAAACAAGAAATTCAAATACAAAGTATTTTTATTTTTTTTATTTATGTCTCGGTTTTATGAATGAGAAAATGGAAATTCGGCTCAGCGGAGTCACTAAAACATTTAATGTACTTTAAAACAAAGTTTATTTAATTAAAATCCGATGCAAACTGTAGGTGTGAGGTGTCCCAAGGAAATGCATGTTTACACATTATTCTTATTGGACGAAACTCAAGGTCACAGTCACTACTGCGCACTATTAAATTTGCAGGTGATATTTCAAGGGGACATTTTGATTTGTTCTGCACCATTCCTGTCGCCTTCTCAGAATAATGCCTTTGCAAATCCGATTATTCAAATATCAAACCCTTCCATCAGTTAATTCCCTATTACATGGAGAAACACTAAATAAACTTTAATGGTTGTAGAGAAGATCTCCAGCATCTTATGAGATCTCTATTTTCTCAAGCCGGCGTCCCTATAGGAAGACTGGGTAACCATTTTCATGTACTAAAACCATAAAAAAGTGAACTGACCAGGAAATAGTATAATTTACCGAACATTGAATGATTGAATTTGTGTAGAAATATTTAGGTAAATATAATCACAAAGATCCAATTTTTAAATCCCGTAGCGTAGCACGGGTACTGCCAACTAGTAGTAAATATAGCAGATCAAACTGCTGTTGTGTGAATTGTGATAGAGGGGATAAGGGAGAGCGGACTTTCTCTCAACTCCATAACGAGTTGTTTGTTTACAAACAAACACACCTTGGATTGATACAAAACAAACCGACCTGTTTGTACACCGTGAGCTATTGTTTGTTGAAATCCGTTCATTTGTGCAGTTCCTTTCTTTGATTCTAGACTAGATAATTGTTCTTGAGGAATTTTAAGAATGTGATTTCAAAAAGTTATAAAAATTCTTATGTCTATTCAAAAGATCAGCGTTTTGTTCGGAAGAAATCCTATTGAACTTCTATCTTTCATTGCTAGTTTCAATTTCTTATTACCCATTTCGGGGAGTTTATCTGTTTTCGTCTTTAAGTATTTGATCACGGTCCATATAACACTATACAATCGAGACGTATATACAATACTAACGTTTGGTTCGCCTTATTAGGGAATTTCCTTTGGGAAATAGTTGATTCATGTCGTCCGCATGGTAAGACCGGAAATGAGTACCAATCCTAACCTCCAGAATATGTTTAGAGCATTTGTTCAAACTTTTGAGAAACTTGTTTTCAGGTCCCATTTTCATTAATTTTTTTACGAATGTTCCTTTTTAAATACCTTGGTCAAGTTCATTAGCCAGATAAATTGGACTCTCCGAAAATTCCATTTTAGGAGAAGGAAAAGAGTCTTCACCAAAAAACTGGTTTTAATTGCTTAAAACCGTACATTCCGTTCGATTTTAATGGAATGTGAAATAAATATGTATATTGATGGTATCCATCAAGAAACCAAAATTTATAAAAATCCATTGATTCAAACTGACGACAAAAAATAACTTTTCCTTATAACAGCGTTATGAGTACTGTAATCTTATTAAAATTTCAAATACGTTTCCCCGGAAAAAATCTGAGGCGTCGATCCTGCTGATGCTGATTGCTGACGGGTTGACAGGTGCAGCCTACCGAAGACGTGGCGAGGGCGCGAGGTAAATGACCTTGACACTTGCCGGAGGTCGTTGCTCGATCAGCTGACTACTGGGTCACTGGGCGGCCCGCAACAGATGAACAGATGGTATTCAATTGCATCCACCAACTCTACTCCAGGAAGTGGCAAATTCCGCAGTTCCTAGATTATTCGCTTTGATTCATCTCTCCTCTCCTGCAGTTTCATTCGCTTGTTAGATCCTATCATCGCAGTCGGGTGGCTTGATTTGCAAATCGCCTCCAGTTCTTTTAACCTAGAAAAGAATCAGGTCGGATACTCGACAGTTATGCTGAAAATTTAAGATTTAATGACACGGTGACATTTCGTGGAATTTGTGTAGTTTTCATACATGTTGGTTGTACAAAAAACAATATAAATGTGTATATTTTTAATTTTTAAAAACTCTTAGCAATAAATGTCTTTAATCTTGGAAGCACACTTTCTGCTGCGTCAATGACCAGCACTGCTGGATTCACAGCAGAGTCACAAGAACTGTTTACACTATGTACAGATGGCAAGATGGTAAGGCATATATCGTTTGTGGTAAAGTTCTCAGACTCGGAATACAGCGGATTGTCCAAGAGCCAAAACTTCAGAGACTTCTCTGGTTCTAAAGTCTCGTATCTTGCTGGGGCCATAACTTGAAAACGCTGAATCCAAACAAATTTGTATATTAAAACTACACGGTTTCGATTCATTCACATCGAAGTATCTTTCAGATATACAGAGGTATTCATTCATGCATTTCATTAATTCAAATTATTCTTACTCCAGTCAAATTGTCTGCTGTCAGTTTTGAGAGGTCTCCCAGTTACGTGCCATGTACTCGTCTGTGTTGTAAAATGCTTCCTTAGCTAGTATGTTTTTGAGACGAGATTTAAATGACAGAGTCTTCTGATGGTTATTCTCGACCAAAGATGTATCCAAGTTTTCTCACATAACATAGGGAGTATAGGACATATATTATAATAATGGCTTGTAGTTTTGTACATAAATTGATTCATAATTTAGTCAACCAACAATTTTGAAGAAAAGGAAGGAGTTGTAAGAAGTGAGAACTCGTGCAGCTGACAACTGTTTTTATATGTTTTACATTTTACTTGAATGCAAATTTCTGTATATTATGAGTAATTTTTTCTGCTATGAAGCTCTGTCATTTTATTATGTAAATCGTTTTAGGGTTCAACCAGTTTCAACAAATCTTTGAGAATTCACAATTTGTACATTATTGTTCGATGATTCACAATTAAAAAAAAGTTCTCTCCCAAGAGTCCAAGTAGACGTCTATGTACCTCAGTTCACAATATAATGACCAGACAAGTACATGACTGCTATCTACCAGGTCTCCAAAGATTTCCTGCATCTATTTAAACCAATAAGGGTTTTGCTCTTGTCCCGATTTGTATATTCAAGTGAAATGTACATACAATACTGACGGATTGGAATGCAGTTTCGGGTCAGTTTGGAAGGAAAGCTGTTTCTTCAGCCTGGGTTTACCAGAATGAGGTAACGTCTGTGATTGGTCGTGGTGTCGAGCGTTACATCCTTCCGTCACGCCTGTCTTATTCTTTGTCGAGACCTACTTCTGCTGCCAAAATCCCTCCTCAGCTTCTGGTAATCCTTTGACCATCTCTCACCACTTCTTACTGAAATATTAGGCCGTTTACACTTCATTCTACATTTTATCCGTCAGCTTTTTAGTAATTGTGTCATATTACAGTATTTTCATAATCATTGAATCAATTTGCATGATTAATATATTTTCCGCAGAGACCCTTCATCTTTAACTTTATTGGTAAAAGCTTCAATCCTTTTACCAATTAAGGTCCTTGGGTAGTCATGATCAGTACGGGCTGGCGAAAAGTAACCGGCTTTTCGCCAGCCCGTACTTTATTTTCTTTATTTTACATAAAGACAGTGCCATTGTAGGCGTCAAGCCCAGGAGCAGTTTGGGGCCTTGGATTAGGAGTGAGCTCAGAAAAACTCTGGGCAATATAAAAAAGCATATACAATACAATTAACTGACTTTGTCTATCACATTCTTGAACAAAGTTAATGACAGTAAAATGTTTAATTTCTGATTCTTTTTACGTAGTGCTTTTCTTATGCTTTCAAAATGTTCTAATTTTCTGATGCTTTTGTTTAAAGCAAAATAATTCTACCAGCAAAACTTTCTAGTTCTGCGAAACAAGTTTGCAAATTTTGGAAAACACTTTTGGTTGAAAAACTACCAGAAAACTTTAAATCCCCTTAGGAAGGACGTTTTCTGTTGATTGCCACAACCCTTTCCTAAGATCCATAATGTAATCCATGCCAGGAAATCCTTCCTAACATATCCTTCCTAATATTCCTGCATTGCAATTTCTTCTTTACTAATTTGAATATCTAGCAACCCAGCGTGTCGTCTGCAAACAGTTTTCTGCGTTGTATAACAGCTGTGCTATCAGTTAGGTCATATTCACCTGGTTACACCTGTTAATGCCTCTTATCAACTGTGTGTCGCTAAAATATTATACCTCTTGCAAGGCTGAACCTATCTATAGCTTTTAAACCATAGATTGCACTGGGTGCTTGCCAAGCGCAACTGTAAAAACATTGTATAGCAATCAAAGTAACATTTTAAATTTTGTGTCATGGTGTAGAAAGTATTGTTGGTATTTTTTGTTTTATTTTTACATAGGAGAGTTCTATTTTTAAGAAAGGAAGCATATAAAGAGAACTAATGTTTGGAGAAAGTATTAGTTATATACTTCACATTAAAGTTCCATTCATTAAAAATCTCATAAATAAAAAATTTGCCAATATAAAACCAATGTCGGGTGACCCAATCATCAGGTCTCCTTAATGTTTCATAACCTCGAATATGTGATAGAATGCTTCTGAAATCAATCAGGGTTTTAGACAAGTTTTTAATGCCTTAAGAATTGTGGTATTTTTTATCGAATTAAAGAGGTGGTTGACAATTTAAACCCCAGTCTAAGAAAATGATCGTAAACAACCTTCCAGTGTTCAGGCCAAAAGTGTCCCTGTCCTTATTTTCAAAATAATATAGATTGCTACCGTAAAGGAATAGTGGTCTCAAAATGTTTAGCCAGGATAAGGTCAACAGTTTCACATTTTTGATGCTGCTGTAGATGCTTTCCATTGAAATTTTGCTATTGTTCTGACTTCTATTTTGGAAAAGTGACAATTCTAGAAATGTAGATTTTGGGCAACCTTTGCAGAAGGTCACTCCGTAAGAAAGGTGTTAGTACGTTAGTCTGTAATACACCGTCATTAGTAACTGAGTTGAACAGTATTTCAATAGTTGCCTCAAAACATGAATTCCAGTAGATAATTTTGAACCGTTATAGAAATTCCATGCCAACCCTAGATCAAGGAATTCTTTTAGTAGAATTCTTCAACTTTCATTTCATCCAAGTAGACTGTTGTACTGTGGACCGAATCTGATTTTCACACACACACAAACTGGAATGAATCTATTTTATAGGATTTGTTTTAAGTAGCAATCTAAATAATTCTGTTATTGAGCTCAATAAATGACATAATTTCTTGTTCAGTTTCTGCCAGAATCATGCGATCCTAACTACCATATTTTCACCTCCTGGCTTATCCTCCCAAGCAATTTTCAAATTTGATTTGTTATTCCAAGGCAGCGAAGAGGTAACACGGGACAGGAAGACTTGAGACAAGACAATACTCGGTGGGCGAGTCTGTATCTTTGTTGTAAGCGAGTCTGGAGGCTTCAAGTGGGCTGCGTTAACATTACAGATGCTAACAATATAGTTGTGTCATCAGCATATGCAATCTGCATGTGTTGTTGCTTCATTACCGACCCATGACGCTTGTAAGAGAGGGTTTACGAGCTTGTGATGGCTGGTCAGGCAGACCTTCAGAGATGAACAACGAGTAGTTTGGAACATTTGTATTGACAGCCTTTCAATGTGCAATGGATATTATCCTTCTATCCACTTCCTATCTCTTGACCATAGCAGTTTGATTGAGGGATTTAAACGCACAAAAAAAAACATTCATAATAAATGAGTACGGTCATTTTGATTATAATGTTGAACGGAGAATGAACATTATTTTGACTTCGTATCAATGTTTTGAAAAGAGCCAACGTACTCTGTGTGTATTGAAAGGTGTAGAAAACTCTAGTAAGCTCTGGAAATTTGATTTAAAAAAAACATAGAGAATATTATTTGTTACATTTGTGAGCAATACACCATACAAGTACAACAATACAAATTAATTATAATATCTTTTCAAGCCATAAATGTTAGTGTTCATCTTTTTTCTCTTATTGAACTCGACTGATTTATTTGTGTCTAGAAACATATTGTACAAGAGATTCGCTATGAGAAAGGAGTAATTTACGCATACCTTATTTCAGATCACTGGCGTATCTCATTACTGCCACTTTAACTACCAAGCAAATGTTTCCTCTTAAGGCTAAATGGGCTTAATTGTAATTATATTATTAAATATTTTTAAACGAAGACTTAAGTGGTGAGACATTTATTCAAACAGTTTTATGGGTGTACCACTATAAATGATAACAAGATGTTACAAGACGTTTCGAAAATATATACAATACATTATGTAAATGTATACAATTTTATCCTTTTTACAATTATTTAAATATTAAAATTAAACTGATGATGTCTGGCATAATCCACGCATATACAACATCTTGTTATCATTTATAGTGGCACACCCATAAAACTGTTTGAATAAATGTCTCACCACTTAAGTCTTCGTTTAAAAATATTTAATAATGTAATTACAATTAAATACATTGCTAGTTGGAAACCTATCAAACAAATTAATTTAGAACTATAGTAAATTAAATAGGTGGGCCGGTTTGTGTAGTAGTTAGCGTAATCTTCAGCAAATTAAAATCAGGTTCATGTCCCGGTTTGGTCTACAAGTTTTGACTTCAAATTTCTTTAGTAGTAAATTACCTATTTAGCGTGTGTAAATTAAGATCTTTAGTAAAATCATTTTATTACTAAACATTTCCTGTTTGTTTGTTGGCAGATCCTACAGAACCTCGGAAAGGTTGATCGAACGTCGGACGAGATTTTCGAAGAACACCTCCAGAACTTCACAAGGCAGCAGACTGCAGCTAACCGGCTACAGAAGGAGTTCAACAACTACATCAGATGTATCAGAGGTCAGTTGCAAGCGTGTGCCTTTCTCTTGTCTTTTTAACTACAAACATTTTGTTTTCACCCAAAGTTTTGAAAATAATATGCATTTTGATCGCTAATGCAAGAGTCCTTTACCTTCTTCGAAAATTAAAACATCAGATCACTGCACAATATCTTATGATGGTCTATCACAGCCTGTTTTATAGTCACCTGGCCTATGGTGTAATTATGTGGGGACACTCTGCTCACTGTTCCAGAATTCTTCTGCTACAAAAACAGGCAATCAGAGTCATAACTGATAGTAAAAGAAGGGACCACTGTAAACCGCACTTCATCACACTGAACATTCTTACCATCTTTAACCAGTTCATCTTAAGCTGTCTCCTTTACGTAAACGAGAACATCAGCAGATGGAGTACACGGCAACAGGTTCATAACCACGTGAGAAATGCGTCACAGCTCAACTTCAGTAGGTGCAGATTGTCCCAAACCAGAGATAGCTTCCCCTCAATCGGGTTGAAATTCTTTAATGCTCAGCCCAAAGGTGTTCGCAGTATGAAGCCGGGAAGGTTTAAAGTGTGGGTAAAAGAATGGTTGGCGGCTAACCACTTTTACACCCTCAAAGAGTTTTTCGAAAAAGTAAACACGCTTGGCTAAGTTATGCCGCCGTCTTGTAAATAGTTTTATGTATATAGTCTAAATTTGAAACAGTCTATCTGACCCCGGTCAGTCTTTGACAACAGGATAGGTAATAGGTAATGGGGGTGGCCATAGCTCAGTTCTATAGTGCGTGCTTTGCACAATAACGGCCTGGGCTCAATTCCCGGGGCTGAAGTACTGTAACAACGTTTTCATGATGACCACTCCTCGTGGTTCAGAAGTCACCTTAAGTGTTGGTCCATTTCCATTGGCATTGGTCTAGTAATTAATGACCCAATCTGTGAAACAGTAGACCCTAGTTGTTATTAGGACTACACCACATAGTCCATCGATGTACTCATCACAATTACCCTGAATTTCACTTTCACCTTAAAATACCCTCTAAAACTGGTAAAGTCTCAAGTCAAAATATGAAAGTAAAGAACTCTACTTGAGAAATGCAATGGTTTACAGCTTGCATTACGACAAAACTTAAAAATAATGTCTTCAATGACTAATCTGCCTTCTAATCTTTAAGGGTACTGTATTATTGTATATCATATAAGAAATGTCTATATACTTGTAATAACTGCAATTAATTAAGTTAAAAACTTTAAATACAATTATACAATTTGAACTTTTGTTATACTTTCTTGAAAAGAATTAAATAGTGCACCTAATACAATATTACCAAATTACAGAAATAAATAGGATGTTTTTGATTATTAAAATAATATAACTACTGTAGTTTCTTGATTACTCATAGAGAAACTGCAAGTTCAATAGCAGGGATCAATTTTCAACTGGCTTTCCTCAAGGCAATCAACTCTAAGTCTATTCCCATCCGACCAAAACCAGAATATTTCTTTGTAGAGTGGTTTTATCAAATTACATAAAAAATAGGGCAGCAGAGTGTACTAAATTAAGCGTTAGAATTCAGTTATAGCAAAATTATTTCAAGCAGATATATTAAATAAAGTATTTCCCCTTACTTTAAATTTGTTTAAACTAAAGTCAGTAGTATTTTTATACAGAAGTTGCCAAAAGTGAAGCTAATGGGTTCAAATCTCAGCTTTTTACAGGTACATATACTAGCTAAGTTGAACATTATTTTGAAAATCTGTATTTTTTGTGTTTTGTTGTTAAACATTTGTTTGTAAAAGCCTCCTTAGTAAGGTTTCTATAAAATTTATCTTTGATGTGAAGAAATTTTCAAGAATTCAATTGCCATATTCTACTAACTATTTAGAATGAGCGAGACCCAAAAAATACTAAAAATTTAATTGACACCTCACTGAACAGTAAAACCTCATTAAAATAAAAAACATCAAGCTGTTTGAAACTAAATTTTATAGACTTTAACGGAATAGCGTCGTTAATTTGTATCGCTTAAATTAGTCCACCCTGTATAAATAACAAAAAAATTATGCAGGAAACTTTCTTGTAATCAATCGAAATAGTATGGGTTACTATAAGCCTAAATCATCCAACAATTCTACACTAACATTTTTTTTTATGTACGGTATGTAAGACAGATTTTTTTAAAACTAATGAAAATCTACAAAAATGTCACAAATATATTAGGTATGTTTAGGTTTTACAATCAGTCCATTAAAACTAGTAACTAAAATATTTCCAAGGATAGGAGAAGCTTGATTCAATGGGATTTGCACCAATCGATTACAGCAAGATCTAAATATAGAAAAGAATCTTTCAGTTTGCCAACATTTTTGCTCGTCCGTTTGTTAGGTGAGTGACCGAAACTTCAGTTGGCATTCTGCCAATCGTCCATTGCCCATTAAATGTTTTTAGTGCTAGTTTTGCTTTCTACACCTACTTGACATTGATAATTACAGTACTGCTTGCATGTTGGTTTGTGTTTAAACCAAACATTATTTAATCAAAATACGACCCATTGAATTTAAATTCCAACTTTTTCACTAAAAGGTTATAAATAAATGGATTCTTACGCACACAGAGGAATTGATGTCTGTGTGTACATATTTTCAGACAAAAATGTCTCAAAAGCCTGAAAGTGGAGGAGTGGTTGTTTTGAGTAGCACAATCAGTATTATCGCGTTAAACCATTAATTCTGTACCGTTTTATACTTTTGATTAACCAACTTAGGGGCTGTCCATACCCATATTATGTAAAGACGGATCCGTGGCGGATTGGAATCGTGCGCGACTCCGGAGCTCATCACTCCGGCGGCGCGGGTTCGATCGCCACAGTCACCACTTACAATTTGTAATGTGACTATAAGGTGACGCTAGGTAAAGGTCGAGGTTGAGTGGTAGAGAGGACTTTGTAGTCCTAACTTTGCCTCGTTAAACAAGACAATCTTTATCTTTACCTGTTTTAAAGGCAACGTTTATTTATTTTTCACTTTCCCCCCATGTAAGGGGGTAAGTGTTATGTTCAAACCCTCCTCCTCTATGTACCCCAAGGAAAAATAATTTGACTTCAAATTCATTTGGAATGTTGAATTGACTGTATTTGATCAAGAAACAATTTTTAAACAACATCCCCCTCCCCCCACCGGGGTTCTATAAAACACTCAGTAAGACTCGGCTGAATCCTTGCCTATATGATCTTTTTCTTAACACTGTATATAGATGGCCTCTTACTACAAAATTCTTGTGACAATAGACTAGAATCACTAGGTGTATACAACTAATCTGTAGAGCCAATGCAGAATACTGCATGGGCAGTGTATGCTTGAACTTAATAATATTATTTATTTAATCAATCAAGTATTGGTTGAGTTCACTACCAATTTTACACTTGCACTATTAGATTCTCTTCTTAGTAAAAAAATCAAGATCCAAGGACGACGTGTTAAGATTTGTGTATAAAAAAAGAGAGTAAATACCCATATGATGTTCACTCTTTTACAAAAACAGGCCCCTTTCCAAAAAATGTTGATATTTTAATTTTTTTTTGTGGTTTTACCCAAAGACCAGCCACATACAAAGTTTCAAGTTTCTAGCTCATCTGTACATTTATGTCAGCCCCTCTCTAACTTCAGAGTAACAAAGTCGATACAGTTCAAAATTTTAAAATGTTTTAACCAGAAATACAGTACAGTTTACACTTTGTCACAGTGTACAAAAAGGCCCACTTTGATATGGCTGAGCACATTCACAAACTAGCCATCACATACGAGTACTGTATAGTGTACAAAAGCTTCACTGGTAACACCATTAGCCTGACAAAGGCAGCGTAGAGCGATTCACACAGGCTGCACAATTGATGATTGCACAACCTCCATTAGACCAGGTTTAACCTTGCCCATCTGCCTTCTGCCTTCTGTCACTCATTCGATAAATGTTTGGATAGCGTACGTTACGTTCACCGTTGCATATTGCTTTCTGTCGTGCTACATTCACTGTTAGATTAGTCAATACAGGAGGAGATTTAAGGTGAAATAAAATAGCAGTTTGCTAAAAATGTTAGCTTTGTAAACCAAGATGGTTATTGTCAGCTAAAAGCGTTTATAGAGGTTAAGTTTATGGAAAGCAATGATTACTAATCTACTGAATTCATTAGATAAAATTCAGTAGATTAGTAATCATTGTGGAAAGGAACACGAGATATTATAGATAATGAATTTCATAGAGAGAGTAGCAATGTTGTGTGCTAAAATATATATAACGATTAAATTTATGGAAAGGACATAAAGTAGAAGACTTTTAATCAAATTCCATTGTATTTTGAATGTACACACTTTTCAACATGAATC
This sequence comes from Matsumurasca onukii, assembly GCA_018831715.1. Classification (NCBI taxonomy): domain Eukaryota; kingdom Metazoa; phylum Arthropoda; class Insecta; order Hemiptera; family Cicadellidae; genus Matsumurasca; species Matsumurasca onukii. The sequence continues at coordinate 54,277,296 of CM032061.1, read as the reverse complement.
TTTACGTGTCACAATTAACTTGGATTAAATTTGGACAAATTCATTATTGCAAAACATGGCCTGCTGATCACATTGTTCTTCCAGCATAAAACCCACACCGTTCTCAATAACTCTCTTTTATCTGCACACACAAAAATAATAAAAAACTAGTAAACATGCAGTCTCAGGGAGTCTGCTGACACAAGACACAAATTCAATGCAGGCTCAAGAACTTATCTAAGTGGGATTTACCCATCCAAAAATTCTTACAGGTGTTTTCAAGAAAACTACATCAAATATTTGAATCAGTTAACAAATTCACTGCAATCAACAGGTTTTTCCCCTTCAGAGTTAATGCGTCACATACCATAGGGGCTCCGTATCCAACTCCCCGTTGGTCTCTTATTTCTTCACACGTCTTGAGAAGAGAGCCGTGTAGGGAAGCATTCAAGGATATGAAACTGTTGACACTACCTTGCCTCTATATTTTGGAGACATGCCTTTTTTTCAACTCACAATGTAATGCCATAAGAGGTAGTGACATACACTCTTATGAAACTAGAGGCAGGGACAACTACCGAACTGAGGACACAGAACGGTAGTTCATGAACGTTTGCCTTCTCAGGCAGGAGTTCTTTTCATCAACAGATTACCGAATTCATTCAAAAGTGGCCATATGTCCAAGGCATTCAAAGCTCGTCTGAAAGCTATTTTGATCTCTCAAGCATTCTACAGCACAGATGAGTTCTTGGCATTTAATTAGGAGACACTGCATTAACTAGGGTCTAGAGTGGTATGATTCGGATGAATGGGAGAGAGTGAATGTGTAACCAATCTTTGATACTTTGATACTTTGATCTCAGACACCGACCACTCCTAGAGGGTATTTTAAGGTGAATATGGGATGAAGGGTGAGTGTAATGAGTGTTTTTGATGGATGATGAGGTGTAGTCTTGTTACAAACTAGGGCCGACTGTTCCCTAGATTGGGTCATTAATTAATAGCCCAATAACCAATGGAATGGACCAACGGCTTAACGTGACTTCCGAATCACGGGGAATGGCCATCGTGAAAAGTTATCACTGCGCCGAATCGAACCCGGGCTGATTTGGTGCGAAGCACGCACTGTACCACTGAGCTATGACCACTCCCTGTATGTTTGAATCTGTGTTTGAATGTGTTTTCAATGTAAGAATGAGTGGACAATTTTAGCGATTAATCTGACGATGGCTATGCATTTATTAAAAATGTTTACGCAATAAAATATATGTATTTATTTTATTTATCTTTGTGACAGCTTCTGTTTCGGTCAAGATGTACCCAGAAACCTCCTGCTCTTCTCTCTTACTGAACAGCAATCACCAATGTGGCATTACTTCAGCCGCAATCGACATGTTAGAACATGAAAATTAAGTTGGTTTCTATGTAGATTAAAAAGTACTCGACAGAGTGATAGTCTTGATGTTGTGATGTTGTATTACAGCGGCACAGGTGGCCAGCAAGCAGCTGATGGACTCCCTGAGTGAGATATACGAGTCACAGTGGTCGGGACACGACCTGCTCTACGTGCAAGCACAGAACATAGAGATGCTGTGGCAAGACTTCAGTCACAAGATGGGTGACCAAGTGCTCATCCCCCTCAACACCTACCAGGCCCAGTTTCCTGAGATGAGGGTCAGTATTTGTCAACCTGTCAATATTTGTCATACAATGTAGTTGTTAAAATTTCATTTTGTCTTGTCCTCTTAGGTTAAGGTTCGACTAAGTATTATCTATAATGTAGCGTAAGTTTAGTTTTGTTGAGAACGGATGGAGTTTCCCAATTACCCGAAATGTAAGGAGTAGTTTACTTCCTTAAGTCTGGTTTTTTTATTAAATTGATCTCCACCACTATTATGAGTTTTAAATCTAACAATGAGGCTCAGTATTCATCATTAAAAACTTTGAGGGCTTTGAGCGCTTCTTAATCTTCAGAATAAAAAATTCATTTGTTGATGAAACTCAGCGTTTTGTGGTTTTTATCCAGCAGCCCTCAATAGAACTGTGCTTCATAAGAAAAAGTGTCCGTATTTAAGTACAATGACCAGCTTAAAATATTGTTTGCAGTTTATACTTTATTTGAAACTTAAAGGTGTTTACAGACGGATTAAGATCATTTGTAGACATTATTAAGCTACGTCTGTCGTAATAAAAAGGTATAAATTTAAAATTCAATATATTTCGATACCGAAATTTTCTGGTATCTTCATCAGTCAACAAGAAAATAAAAATAAACATAACAGATACAAAAACCATATGACAAAAATATAAAATACAATAGCAGTGTAAAAATATAAAGCTGGAGAAATTAATAAAAATTTTGAAATAAACTAATACTGTATATAAAATTATGATTTTAAATTATTTACTTCTTTTTTCACATAGTTCTGCCAGGCTGGATGAATGTCTTTACTAGGTTGACTGAAGCATTTTTTGTTTGCATATAACATTAATCCGGATTCTAATAATAACCTTTTTTGTTCATGATTTTCTCTACATAAAATTTTGGTTTCTTCAAATTTGATCTTATGATTTCGAAATTGGTGTTGAACTAAATTTGATGAATCATACTTGAAAATATCTTGGTGCTGTCTCTTTTGTAAAATCCCTAGTTTGGCGACATATACCTCATCACAACCTGAACAAGGGATTTCATAAATTAAGCCTTTGTCATATTTGTAGTTGGACGAATTTAAAATTTGGTTCAAAGTTTTAGTTGTTGAAAAGAAGTATTAATTTTATGTTTCTTGGACGAAGTTTCTCCGAAGTTCCTTTAACATATGGGATATTAATGTTAACTTTAATTTCTTCTTGATTTTCATTTTTGGTAGAGTGTTGTTTGATTTTGAAATGTGTCTATTGATAAATTGTGTTGTGTATCCATTTTGGTTGAGAGTTTATTTGTAATATTTGTTTCTTTTTTTAATATGTTATATCATCTGTTGAAATTTTTAATACTCTGTTATGAAGATGTTTTACTAAGCCAATTTTTGTAGTATTAGGGTGGTTTGACATGAAATTTAAATATAATCCACTGTTAGTAGGTTTTCTGTATTGATAACGATACATTGTCATTATGGTCTACAAGAACATCTAAAAGCAACATTTTGAATTTCAATTTTAAATTGGGATGGATAGAGTTGAAGTGAGGAGATAGTACATATTCCATTCTCCCATACAACAAAACAATCATCGTTTAATATTACTTGAATTTATTTAAAAATGTTCCATGTAAATATTTGCAAGAACGGGGCTAAATGAGCCACCCATTGGTAATTCTTCCTTTTGTTTGTAGTAATTATTTTCATGTTGAAAAATTGTTTGTGGAACAAATTGTCAAAAGTTCCATTATAGTATCTACTGGTAGTTCGTTAACTGTGTCTGAGCTATCCAAGGAATTCTTTTCTTCCAATAGTCTTCTGACTAAGGAAAGAGTTTCACCTACAGGTATGTTGTGAAACATGTTATCAACATCAAGACTAAACAATATATCAGATTCTTCAACTGTAGTACTTTTTAATACTTCGATAAACTGGTCTGTATTTTTCAATACAGTATTAGATAGCTCAGACACAGTTAACGAACTACCAGTAGATACTATCATGGAACTTTTGACAATTTGTTCCACAAACAATTTTTTCAGACATGAAAATAATTACTACAAACAAAAGGAAGGATTACCAATGGGTGGCTCACAAAATGGAACATTTTGAGACTAACGCTATAAATTCAAGTAATATTAAACCCAAAATTTTCAAAAGGTATGTTGATGATTGTTTTGTTGTGGGAGAATGGAATATGTACTATCCCTCAATTTCTCGCACTTCAACTCTATCCATCCCAAAATTAAATTTAAAATTGAAATTGAAGAAAACAAAATGTTGCCCTTTTTAGATGTTCTTGTAGACCATAATGACAATGTATCGTTATCAATTTACAGAAAACCTACTAACAGTGGATTATATTTAAATTTCATGTCAAACCACCCTAATACTACAAAAATTGGATTAGTAAAAAATCTTCATAACAGAGTATTAAAAATTTCAACAGATGATAACATATTAAAAAAAGAAACAAATATTACAAATAAACTTCTCAACCAAAATGGATACACAACACAATTTATCAATAGACACATTTCAAAATCAAACAACACTCTACCAAAAAATGAAAATCAAGAAGAAATTAAAGTTAACATTAATATCCCATATGTTAAAGGAACTTGGAGAAACTTATTTTCAAGAAACATAAAATTAATACTTCTTTTCAACAACTAAAACTTTGAACCAAATTTTAAATTCGTCCAACTACAAATATGACAAAGGCTTAATTTATGAAATCCCTTGTTCAGGTTGTGATGAGGTATATGTCGCCAAACTAGGGATTTTTACAAAGAGGCTAAAACAGCACCAAGATAATTTACGCAAGTATGATTCATCAAATTTAGTTCAACACCAATTCTCATAAGATCAAATTTGAAGAAACCAAAATTTTATGTAGAGAAAATCATGAACAAAAGGTTATTATTAGAACGGATTAATGTTATATGCAAACAAAAAATTTCAGTCAACCTAGTCATTCATCCAGCCTGGCAGAACTATGTGAAAATAAATAATTTAAAATCATAATTTTATATACAGTATTAGTTTATTTCAAATTTTTATTAATTTCTCCAGCTTTATATTTTTACACTGCTATTGTATTTTATATTTTTGTCATATGGTTATTGTATCTGTTATGTTTATTTTTCCTTTTCTTGTTGACTGATGAAGATACCAGAAAATTTCGGTATCAAAATATATTGAATTTTAAATTTATACTTTATGTAATAAGCGGCACCCAGAGTTGGGCCAGCAGCCACACTATCTGTCCCCTATAAGTTGCAAAGTTCCCAGTAGTTGTTTTCCAGGCTGCTTTATTGAATTGCAAAACAGCCTTGGATGAAAGAATTCCTGGTCCTTTTTAACTTCATGGAATAAACTGAATTTTTTATTAACCAACCTGTGATATGTTTGTCTCTCTCTGAACCTAAAAATAATTTCTTGTTAAAACATTTGTCTGACTAATAATTAACAGCGTGTGTTATATTTCAGAAAAAGATCGACAAGAGAGGTAGGAAGCTTGTAGATTACGATAGTCAACGCCACCACAGTCAATCGCTGCAGGGTGGTGGAACTATGAAGAAAAGAGACGAAATAAAAGTAAGTGTTAGCATCATACAGTTGTTATCGCCTCTTTTGAATTTTTTTAAGATTCTGGAGTTTCTCAGGTTATTTAGGTAAACTTTTCCCTTCTAGTTATTTACCATTATACTGAACATTTTTAATGAAAAGCTGTGTTTTTCATTATTATTGTGGGTTTTTTAACCCTTTGCAATCTCATTTTATTTTTAAATTTTAGTAAAAAGCCTTTCGTATGGGTTTCCCCAGTCCCCTGTAAGCAAAATTTCAGCAAAACCGCTCTCTGGTACGGTGCATTACCACTCATTGAACCACTCCTCTAAGCGCGGAGATTTAGCGCCTCCCTAAGCTCAAAAAGTGTCACTCTCCGCCTCACTAGATTTGATGAGCCATTTTCTCTTCAGTGATCCTCAGCGGTCATTGTGGCCCCCGCACCCGGAATGATCCAACGACTAGAATTGCACCGTACCAGAGCGCACCCGGGTGGGATTCGAACCCACTCTGTGACAGACAGGGGCCAACTGTCCGTCACTATAACCACTAAACCACCGGGCTGTTTGTCGTGGATTGTCAAACTCACACTTGAGTTGCCTAGGAGGGGAGTGGTAGTTTCAAACTTCTCTGCTAGGTGCCGTTAGTGTAGCGTAGCCTAGCATATCAGAGACTGTTTCAACCGCAACCTATACTGCATATCCAAGCGTTCAAAAGGAAATAGCGTTTGTCGACCTATGGTCGACACGAGACCTCAAAAGGTTAAATGCTTTTTTTGGTTTTTGGGAAGAATAACGACACACACACATGTGGTACTGATTTTTAATCAAACCTTTCCTGAAGATTTAAGCCACTAGTACTAATCAATTAAAATAAACCTGCCAAGATACATTTATGTAAAAAAGTAACAGTCCAAAGTTAAAACCACTGTTTTGGAATGTCCTGTACAGGTAGCGAAGGCTCGAGAACAGCTAGAGGAGGCGAAAAGAACGTACGAACAATTGAACAGCGAACTGCACGACGAACTGCCGGCTTTGTACGACTCTAGGGTTCTGTTCCTGGTTACCAACTTGCAGACACTATTTGCTGCCGAACAAGTCTTCCACTCGGAAACCGCTAAGGTATGTACTATGTACAAACAACTAGTCAGAACCCATGACCCAGTTGTAATGTATTTTCTTTAGCCTGCTTATTGTTAGTCAGCCATCTCACTAATTATTTGAACAAAACTGTGTATTTAGGCATTTTCACACTGCAGCATAGCGTAGGTCTATATTCGGGGTTATAATTATCAAAAAGCTTGCTTTCGAGTCACTTCCAATGAAGTAAAAAAAAAGTAAAGTTTCTCTTATTTAACAAGGCGAAGTTAGGACTACAGAGTCCTCTCTATCAGTTAACTTCGACCTTTACCTTTTGTTACCGTCTTGTCATTTTACAAATGTATATAGCGACTGCAGGGATCGAACCCAGCCAGCGGGGTCATAAGCTCCGGAGTCGTGCATGATTCCAACCCACCATGGGTTTGCTAATGATGTGACTTTGTGGATGAAGCTAACTTGGCTACAAAATTATGCACTACCACAGTCAAAATCACCAACCAAAATCAAACAAATTCTTTATTAACAGCTGTTCTATTACTTTTTTATATTAATTCATGACAATGTTTTTGTTTTATCTTGGAAAAATCAAATTTATTAAAGGCAATTTTCCATTGTACAACAAATATCAAGAACAAGTTTTCAATGGTAGCTTGATTACAGATAGAAGAAGTTTGCCAATACACTTTACAAATGTAGAGTACAGACGACATCTCACAGTATTCTGTACAGGCAATACGTCTTTTAAATGAATGTAGGAATATTACTTTGACTCGTCCGTATTGCTAAGTGGGCGTGGTTTGTGTAGTGTGAATTTTCTTACGTTGCTATAAATTGCCAGCTACAAAACTAACGTCAACATGTCTACGAGGACGTAAATTATGTTGCAGTGGGAAAAGGCCTTAATCCTTTTCTAAGTGTGATTTCCCAGCAACGTTTAATAAACAAAATTCGAAACAATCTCCATCATCTAAATTTGATAATATGAACATCGCTGTTCCACTGCTCAAATAGCAGGTCCAAATGCTGCCATTTCCTTTGACTCTACTAAAACTTAACATGGTTGACACAGTTAAGGTTGTGCTACATACTTCTCAGAGAAAAGTTATTCCTTTATTATTAACACCTTTAATAATTGTTTCCAGGTATATTCAGAGCTCGAAGCGATTGTGGATAAACTTGCGTCCGATAGTCAAAGAGGATCGTACACGTTGAAGAAGATCGCAAACTCACCAAAAGCCATCAATGCCAATTCAACGTAAGTTCTTCTTGCTATCAACGTATACTGAAGAAATTTAACGGCAAATATCAAGAATGCCAATGACTAAGCTATAAAAAGTTAGAAACCAATTAATTTTTAATTTTTTTGCATTAATTATTAAAGAATTGTAGCAGTGGTGGATGGGGAGATATTTGTACAAAAATAATTTAGAAGTAAAACTTTTTACCTTTTTTGAATGGCTTAAGAGGGAGCCGGATAGAGCGGCCACCGGTCCAACTACACTTATAACATGGTATCAAAACTGCAAACTACGTTTTAGGCAAGTTAATTTACTTAAATGTGAAAATGTTCTCTGATCTATTGATGCCGCTTCATTTAAACACTAAAACTTTTACTTTCATCATCAAATGTATTCTGTACTTCTGAACTAAAAACTGGATTTTTCCATAAGGACACAGCGCTCAAAATTCAGTAATTAAAATTCTTGGTTACAACGATGAGAAAACGCTTGAAAAACAAACGAGTAAAGAAGGAAATATGGTAATCGATTGGTTTTCAAATAATGGATTCAAAATTAATTCGTTAAAAACTAAATATATAAATTTTTCTATTAACAAAAACAACTTAAGAAATCAGATTAAAATAAATATCAAAAAGAAGATTTAACGGAAAGTAAAAATGTCACTTATTGATGAACGTATGAATTACAAAGATCACGTGAAGTATATATCAAACAAATGATCAAAATCATTATTTCTAATTAAAAGACTCTCCAAGATTTGTTCCAAGGAAATCTTGTTGAATGTCTACCACTCATTATTTATCTCAAATTTAAAATATGCTATACCCATTTGGGTAAGAACTTCAAACTTAAAACTTATTTATTCTGCAGAAAGCAGCAATTAGAGCAATTTATTATCTATAAGCTAGAGAATCTTGTGAAGAAATATTTAAACAAAATAAATTATTTACCGTTCCAGACATATGAATTTTTGAAACAATAAAATTTGCCAAAGAAAATCCACGATATTTTACACTTGAAACTACAAAATTAAAAACCTATAATATTAGACCGAAAAATTTATTAGAAAATATATTTCATAACAAACCCTTTTACAAAAAACATTCAAAATTCAACGCCATCAAACTTATTAACAAATTACCTCAAAAAATTAAATTTGAAGACAACTTTAAGAAATTTCAAAAGAAATTAAAAAATTATCTAATTAGTAAGACACATTACGCCATCAATAATTATTTGGAAGATTATGAAGACTACATTAGTTTCTAGTTTTTAAATTCCATTGTAATTGCTCATACAATTTTATTGTCCACAGCAATAAATATTTATTTATATAACCAAACTCATTTTTTCTATTATATGCAGCAGCATTAATGACTATGCTTCCCGAGAAAAACTGTCTACGCTTTAGTTTATCAACCTACGTCAGTTTGCAAATTTTCCCATGTTGAATTCCCTATCCCATTTGAACGCTGTTCGGGCTCTATCCGGCCTCCTCTTAAAACTAATTGGCTTTCTTGAAGTTTCATGACCAAAAAAGAAGGTGATTCCTGTTATAATCTTGTAAACAAGTCCAATCTTGGTTACTAGTGGTTTGTATTATGCTCACAAAGGCTGTTTTTTTTTCAATTCATGCTTAATCTGAGATTAAGGAAAATTAAAAGGTTAACCAATAAAAAGGCTGGAATTTTTAGAGTTTAAGTTTTACTCAATCTGTTTTATTTTCCTTTTTTGTGTAAAACTGTTTTATTATTTTGTAACTGTTTGTTAGCAATATAACAATAAGAGTTAAATACTAGAGGTGTGCGAGATCTCGGGATTTCGAGATCGAGACGAGAATTTTTATTCTTGAAAAGTTCGAGACGAGAAAAAGAAATGAACACCGACAAAATTTGTTATGCCATAAAAGTGATGTTTCGACTTTCGATCTATCGCTAACATTACTAACCGATCACGCGCGGCCATTATTGCGTCTTCTGTTAGTACTTCGTTTCGTGACTTGTCGTGTTACAAAAGCATCAAACATGATGTGATTTATTAAGGTTTTAGAATTTAAATAAAGAAAATGGTTATAAAACAAGTTTTAAATAGTAACCAATCCAATTTTTGATCACAATAACGGGAGAGCGCTCATTTGTCAGTATGTTCAGAACCTAACCTCACGACATATTTTGGGAAAAGATGTAAGCTCAGCTTGTTGATTTACTCACTTTTAGTTATACAAGTTGTTTTTTCAAACACTTGAAATATACATAACGCATATTTTACTGCACTATTAAGTATTAAGTTTATTTTAATGTTTTATAGTGTTACAGCCTAACAAACTCAAATTAGAACTCTGTGATTGTCAGTACAAGTTAGGGTATAGTAGGCCGGATTAACTGAAACTTGATGTGATAGGATGGAATAGGGAACAATAATTAAAAATTACCTGAATATCAATAACCTTTATGTCATAACCCTAATATTTTAGTTTAATATTTTCTGGTAGGCATAGGTTAGTTAAATTTTTTATTTGACTTGTAATGTTTTAGGTTATATTGCTGTTTGTGTGGTCTAGCTTAGGCCTAGCTAGCTACAGCTTGACATTATATTTGTTCACTCGTTTCAATGTAAAATGATGATAAAACATAATTATTGGTAATCAAAAACTGGACTAACATTTTATTTATGTGTACAATACTTAAACTATAGGAGCACTCAGGAAAAATAAAACACAACACTTTTAATATTACAATAATACTATACTCTATAACAACTAAGCAAACTACTTAATAATAGCAAAAACCAAACAAAAAAAGCGGAAAAATTATCAAAATTATAATTTCTTGTCTCGATCTCGATTCTCGAGATTTTAGCTTATTCTCGCTCAATCTCGTCTCGACCTAAAAAAACCTGCTCTCGCACACCTCTATTAAATACCTATTAAAAAAAACAGTTTATTAAGTTTAAATTCTTTTTAGTTAATAATTTATATTGTGTATTATTTTTCAGAAGTCTGCCAGGCTCACCAACATCTACCACTGGTAAGTTGCGATTCATATCTCACTATCTCTAATTTATATTCAATTTTCTGTGCTTTGAAATTATGTTTAGAAAATTTAACATACTGACAGCATTGATTGACTTTCACTTTGAGTGTTTCTATCTAGAAATAATATTTTGAAAGAGTAGAGCTTATTTAAACAACCTCTCCATTCTGCTATTTCCACTTTAATTTTTTTAAGTTGGTGTCCGTCAACACCAATACAATATGTGTCAGAAGATACATGTTAATTCCAATGTTTCCAGCTTCAGAAAAGTGTTATTTCAAAATATCAAGAATCTATATTAACTTTAATAGTTTTAATAGAGAGGTGTCTACAGTTTATTCTAAGATTTCCTAATATTTAAACCTGTTTCAGACTTAAACCACCTTTATGCTGGTGTTAAGAAAGGTCTGTAACGTACTTTGTAGGTGTGCCTTTGTTTTAGCCTTTCTGAAATATGTTTGAGTTGATGTTTACTTCTAACAGCATGTGCGCTCTTTCGGTCATTTACTTCTTCCGGTTTTAAATTAGAAGCATAAATAAAATTCCCAAGATATAATGTAGACCCAATATATTTAGTGCTCTTGAAGATTTGACAGTTTTTCTGACAAATTGGACTTTTTATCCCTTTATTAAACTATTCAAAATACACGCTCAAAAGCCTTAGATATTCAGTACACATATTAACAGTAATCGTTATATCCAAATTAATCTCCATAACAAATGTATTGGCTCAAATTAAAGCATGTTTTTTTATTTTAGTTAAATTTTGTTAATTCTACAAATATATTTTTCATAACTATAATACTCCTTTTTTTATCTAATCTGATACAGTTTAACCGTAGACATTTTGATTTAGATTCCAATAGTTACAATGTACTACCAAACTCCTTACTTATTACTTGTACATTTATATAGCAAGTTAGAGAGGACTACTTGTCAAAACTTGATTGGGTTGTTAAAGCTCCATAATTACAAGTTTCAAAACATTTTTGACTCAATTTGCTTTGTATATTTCTGTAAGATTAAACCAAGGTTAAAACTTATATCACAGTAAAATGTATTCAATTCAAACATTTCCTCGCTTCAGTAGTAAAAGTCTAAGGCACACATTGCATTATTTCTAGGTTATGTTAACAAAATTGAAAATTGTATCGAGACAACAATCAGTGCATTAACGCTTGAATGGCAGACTGGAGAGGACCGCTTCATAGAATTAATCACTACTCAACTAGCTCTAGCTCTCTTTCTCTGTGTGATTGTCTACTAACCTTCTGTAAGTGTGGTTTGTTTCGACAGAAGAAGAAGATTCTCCTCCAAACTCAAACTCGCATCAACTCCCTCCGTCGCCCACTTCCCCGTCCTCCCCCACCACAAACGGCACGTCCTCCCCCACCCCTCCTCCGCTGATCGTGAACGGAAACGGAACTAACGTAGATACGAGCCTCAACGCTTCCACAACCACGGTCACCACCTCCACCACCACCACTACCACCGCCACCTCGCAGCAGACGACAGATAGCAATAAACAGCTGGTGGAACAGTTGTACGATATCCCGCCAGGTGAGTCTTAACCCTGATAGAGTGAAGGAGTTTGACGCGTCCAGTAAGTTCAAAGTTGAGATGGAAATTGAAAAAGTTTTCTCTCTTTTGATTTATTAAGAGATTAAGAGGCGGGAGAGCTGCCACGGGTCCCTCTCTAGGCGTTGTTTGAAACATAGAGTAAAAACTGCAAACAATGTTTTAAACTGGTTAATGTGCTTAAATATGGAATCTATGTCACTAGCACAGAGCTATTGAGGCCGATCCTCCTAATTATAAACTCTAAAACTTGCACTTTGGTTAAATAATGAACTACTGTTAGGTAGTTTAAAACATAATTTTTCCATAAAAACATAGAACTTGAAATGTCATAAAAAATATTTTATTTAGTTAGATTTAGGAAATATGGCTCTAGGCCAGGATATGCTGTCAAAAAGGAATAGAAAGGAGAGGATCTCACATGGATGAAGTAGAAACACTTAGAAGAACAGAGACTGTCAAATTTTCAGCCCTACTAGGGCCTTTGACCTTTTAAGTTATATATCTTTTTGTCTTGACAAAGGCCCTAGTCGGGCTGAAAATTTGACAGTCTGTGTCCTTTTATGTATTTCTGCGTTATCCAGGCGAGCCTGCTCTTCTTTCTATTCCTTTTTGATAGCATAAATATTTTATTTGGCAAAGAAGTTTTTCATTTCGGCTTTTGAAGTATTGTAAGCTCTATGTTTCCAGCAAAAAAACCTTTCCCAATTAAGTAACTTACTACTTACTTATTACTAAATAAATTTGTAGACAAAAATATTTGGACCGAACCGGGATTTGAACCCGGGTCTCCCGCTTGCCGGGCGGTTATGCTAAACCACTACACCATCCGGCCCAACTATTTCTGCCTTCAAATGAGTAAAAAAAAAAAGGTAAAGTTTGTCTTGTTTAACGAGGCGAAGTTAGGACTACAAAGCCCTCTCTACCACTCAACCTCGACCTTTACCTAGCGTCACCGTATTAGTCACATTACAAATGTAAGTGGTGACTGCGGGGATCGAACCAGCCACCCCGGGTGATGAGCTCGAGTGCGTCGATACCAATCCGCCACGGGTTCGCTTAAAGTACTTAAATCTGAATGTTTATCTGAAACATGTGACTGTCAAATAGTGACTACTTACTTACTTACTTTCCCAATTTTAGTAAGTTAACTTACTAAAATATCCTTTGTAAATTTCTCCCTAAACTTTGTATAAATCCCTAAACTATTCAGCCACCTCTTAAAAATAATTTTATTTGTACTGTAGTCAATGAAAATTCATACAATTCAACAAATCGTCACAAGATAGTTACCTCAGTCAAGTAAAAAATTGTCAAGATTTGCCCCAAAAAATGTAAAATGATAAATAGAAAGTAACACAGACACAAATAAGTGTGCTGATACCTGAAATAAGGGATGCGTCAATCTTGTTCTCTACTAGCCTTGAGCCTCGCAGACATGTGAAGGGACCCTGATTGTAGGAAAAGTATCGGTAGAAGCATCAAACATACGGTATACAACTTGGTAATCAAACATGAAACTGCAAGTCAGGACATGTAAGTTGGGTTTTGTTTTTGATGTTTTAGTCAGCTTTTTTGAATGCATCTGTGTGTTTAAAATGTTTTAAGCTTCAATATGATTTTCGGTAATACATTTTACTGCCATTTATTTGATAGTTCCAAGCATTTTATTTTGCATTTAATTTAATTACTTTATATCAGTTGATTAATCTACCATCTAACCAGTGCTCGATTTCAGGCGGAACGGCGTTCGGAACTCTCTCTGTAAAAAAACTAAATTATTTGAAAACAGTTAAAATTCTTTGTCAGTGAGTTAACTACGGCGTGATTAAGAACATCATGTATTTAACTGTTTTATTAAACTTATGTTATTATCTATTATCTATTACGGTAAATTAACTCGCAATTTATTAATAAAGCATATAATTGTAGCTCGAAGCTAACAGATAAACAGATAGACTCATCCGCCGCCGCACATGGCGTGCAGTATAGCTTCCTCCCTCCAGGTTAGAGATAGACTCGTCCTTACTTTTTGAACACTAAACTATTGTTGATTGAGAAGTAAAAACAGCCTAAAAATGCGTAATTTTAAACTGAAATTTTGAAAATTTTCCGAAGGCTCCCGGACCCCCCTTTTGCTGGGGGTGTATGGATACCCCAGACCCCGGTGTGTCCCTTAACAGAGTTCCGGTACCTCAATTTTTAGAAATCGAGCACTGCATCTAACGGTTATAATATTGGTTCATGGTAACTACGAGTATATAATCGCTGGAAGGTGTTAAAGTCCTTGTCACTAATTTGGAAGTTGGTTTAATCTTCTTCGCTCTTTGCAATAAATAACCCATTTTTCTATCCAACGAAGATAACTTTTAATGCTTTAAAGATAAAGTTGGGAAGTTAACCATGGAACCACTACAGACTTGTATTTATCTAGTCACTAGTGCTATTTTTGCAGATTTTGGCTCTTTGAAGACTTAAGAAGGGTTTTTTGTACACGGTTTATTAGAAAGTAGTCTTTAAGTACAACATAGGTTTTTGAAAAGTGAAAAAATATGACAAAAATGTTTCAAGTACGTGAAATTTATACTTTTCTTTATTTCTACTTACTGTAACTGAAAAAAATATTATAGTAAAACTATTTTGTGTTAAAATAAAATTTTGTTTCACGGTTCATTCAAAAGTTGTCATAGGTGTAATCAGGACGATGTTTTAGGGATCATGGTCTTAAATCCTGGCTTTCGATTCTGATTCCCGATTTTGGTTATTGATTCCTGATATTAGGGACCTCCGGAAGGAATTGGAATCGCTTTACCAGCCGATTCTCAACTGCGGGAACTCGCTCTTATCCTCATTTATTTTTTTCTGTCAAACCGTGCAAAGTGGTTTCAATTTCGGAATGGTTTCGATTATTCATTCTCAATACCATGGTTTATTCTGAATTCTTGATTAAGTGATCGATTCCCAATCCTCGATTCCTGATCCTTGGTTCTTTCTATGGTATTGGAATCGACTTTACCGACATTCCCAATATCGATTCTGCACTCCTGGAATCAGTGGAATTGATCTATCACTAGTAAAAACCCATCCCTAAACTAAGAAAATTGTGTGTAATTTTTGTAGAATACAAGAAATACACCCTCTCTTTTTACGGTGTTTGGTGTTTGTTTGACATTGTGTTGTTGTCTGACAGGCGCGACCACGGACAACTTGCCGCCCGGAGTGCTCTACCGAGTCAAGTCCACTTACAAGTACAACCAGGAGGACAACGACGAACTCAGCTTCGACGTCGGCGAGATCATTCGAGTCATCGAGTACGAGGATCCTGAGGAACAGGTAGGCCAGGCACATATACTCTGTCGGAAACACATTTTCTTAAGATAGTCACGAGTGTGGATATGTGAGTTTCCCAAATTGTACTGCATCACCATATTAACTGTAAATTAAGGGTCAACAAGACCCAATGGATTGGAAAATTCGTGATAAAAATTAAAATCCCAAAAGCTTAGCAAACATTACCTAAAATGGGATTTTTTGTGTCTTTTGGACGGGACGGATTTATACAGATTTCTAGGAATTTAGACGGGATTTCAAAGCAATCTGTCATTTTTTTATGATTTACTGTGATTGCTAATCATTTCTTAAGCCCAACTCCTACCAAAAATCTCTAGTCACAAAACAAATCAAAATAAAATATTCAAAACTGTTTTTACATATTTTAAGTTGGAAAGGTGGTAGGATGAAATTTAACCCGTTTTAACATTTTAATGTATTTTCTGTCTTTACTGCAAAGTTTTATTATATGGTTATATTATAAAAGTGAATTCAAATAAAACTGTGATATTAAATCAAAGCACATACACATTTGTTATAAAACTCTAAATTAGGTAACCATTGAGGCAGGCCCTTAATTGCTTGATGATGTTATGCAGGAGGAAGGCTGGCTGATGGGTGTGAAGGAGTCGACCGGGGATAAAGGCATGTTCCCGGCAAACTTCACTCGGCCCTTGTAACGTGCTCTGTACACCCGCCCGGCCCGCTCGGGCAACACTGCTGAGATGATCGATAATGCATTTCTCACTAGCAAGTGCCTCCAATCTGGACACCTCAATCTTATGCAGATGAAAAGAAGTTTCCGGTAGTATGCTCAATTTTTAATGATATATTTAAACAATTAACCGCTTGAAAAATATAATGTTGCATCATTAAAAATTACTTGTAGTTTACTATTTATTTGTATATGTAAATTATTGAAAGGTACTGATTGAAAAATATGTCTTCCTTGTTTAAACCTGAACATTTTGTGTTCTACAAACACTGTTTAAAATACATAATGTAAAATTTTGTTCATATTTTCACTGTACATAATTAGCAATTATATTATACATAGATCATATTTTGCAAGATCAATTATGTCAAATTATTTTGTAAAGAGAAATTAGAAATTCATTTTTTTGTGTCCAGATTAAATGCTTTAAAATCCAAACTATTGAATTCTCTGGAACTTTTTGCATCGGAGAATTATTTTAATACAACTTTTCTAGTTAGAAATTAATATTCAACTAAATATATATTTGTATTGAGTACGTAGACGTGTGGAAATTTGTTTTAGTAAGTAAAATGTTTTTCAACGTCTTCTTGTGAACTAAGACATTGTAAAACATTTCGAATGGCGCGAACTCCGGGTTGTTATTTGCCTCCACCCATATACGGTATTGTATTGATTACTGTATTAATAAGCATTTTATTTATTGTTTTGTCGTATGTAATTTATTGTTTCTCCTTTTTTCTATCTGTGTTCTCCTTTCCTTTAAACTGCTTTAATTACTGTAGAAACACATTACTGGCTACCATTATCATTGAAGGGTTTGCATTTTTACCGTGCTAAATTTATAGGCTAAAATAATAAAAATAATGCTAGAGTCATCAAGTTTTCAAAATAAAATTCCGTCCCAAAAATTGTATTAATGGTTGTGGGGTTAAAATTAAAGATAGTTTGACTAATTTGTACATTTTAAATGTACTTTTGTATTTTAGAGTAGTGTAACAAATTTCTTTACATAAGTTCCAGTTTATATTGTATTGTCTATTTAAAGTAACTTTAATGATCTTATTATTTCATAATCTTATCTCAATGTATTATAAGATCTAAAAACTGTACCATAATTATTGATTGTATAATATCTTCTACTTAAGTTAATAAGATATCATTCAAATTGTATTCTTAATTAATAGAGTATTATGTTAAAAACTATATATTGATTAGACAATTTAAATATTGCTTTAATTACTTTCTTTACATAATTTATAAGACTCAAATTTATATTATAGGTCACGATTTCAATATACAACAAACCATGTAAATATTTTTAACTTGTACAGAATTTGGGCCCTTGTACAAAAAAGTGCCATTAAAGCAAGGAATGAGGATAAACTGTTTGAAAGGGCTTAGTATTATCTTAAAAATATCTTTTGTACTCAATTTTAAAATTCTGTACAGTATTTTCAGATGTATGTATTTGGTCGGAGTTTATTGCTTTTTACTTGATTTTATCTAAAGAACTGAAGTGCCAAATCTACAATATCCAGACCGACACTTTATATTATCACGATTCACGTTTAACACACAACCAAAATATTGCTGCTTGTCGATTTGGTAGGGTTTTCTATGTGTAATGTTGTCACACAAATAAAAAACCTTAACGTTTACCATTTTATTGAATTAACATATTTAATGAACAAAATAACATAGGTTAGGGATGTATAGTTTTTTGTTATTGTTAATTTTTCAGATTGTTATTTTAAATATACATAATATTTACAAATAAAGGCTCTTGATACATAATATTATTGTTAAATATGTTTTAGTGAACTTTAAATCTTGCTTATCCGAAACCGTTTTATATATCAGTGATGGAAACTTGTAAATCTTAAAAATAAATCATTTATTGATTTTGTTGATTTAAAATTGTATTGTGTAACAACATTAATTTAACCATAGTTTCTTGTTCTTTATTCCTACTAAGAAGTGGCTGGATGGAGCCCAACAGCCGCTCACGTTGGGTATTGGTTTGAACACAGTGAAAATTACAAATGTTTTAAGCTGTTCCCAACAGTGTTGGACAATAGTGGGTTAAAACTATTTTGTAGCCAAGACAGTAGCTGCATCTCCAAATTACAAATAGAAAATCTGAAGGGGAGTCTGACTGGCTTCAACGCTAAACTGCAAAGGAGAGAGTCGTGTAAACCAGCATTTTAAAGTTGGAAAAGAACTTTCTCTATCCAATCTTTACACCTAGGAAACATGTTCTTTTTCATAGTGAAACACGATCTCATTAGATGTATAGTTTTCCACTCTTACAAAGAACTACCAAACTGAAAGGTACTGAACGATAGCTTATGAGAGTTTGCCTTCACAGGCTGGAGCTCACTTTGTCAACATACTTCCTAACTACTAAGGGTGTCCTAATTAAAAAATTATCAATTTCGAAAGGACTCCATACTCCATACAAATTGATGGCTCATTATTTGGGACTGTGTTTACTAACTGACAGACTTGGATTGGACTGAAAAAATTAAAGTGAATGATACGATGAATGTATTGTTTATGGGCGTTTGAAAGCAATTAAGATGTGTGTAAAATGACAACAGAAGCGAGCCAAATGCCAAAAGAGCGGAGCAAAGCAAACAAAATGTATGGACAAGTAGCAAAGTAAATTCTTACATTATATTTCTATTTTCTATTTAGATCTCATATTTTCTTATTGAGAGTATCAACGCATATTAATAGACTTACACATTAGTAATAGTCTGGTTTTAAAATATTTGTCAGTAGTCAGTACTACATACAGGGTGTGCAGCATACGGGAATTCCAGGAGTTATAAGGGAATTTTCTATTTACGGGAATTTCGTCCCTAAACCGGAAGATTTTGCGAAAGGGATCGCGAACGTGGTGATTATGTCATGGACGAGTCTAGCTATGGCCGCGAACGGTATCGAAGTTGTTATTTCACCGCAGGCAATAGCGGAAGTCAAGAAATTGTCGTTAATGTGAAAGTAGGGATTTCGTCGTGGGCACTAGCGGGAGTCAGAAGATCGCCGCGAACGGTATCGTAATCGTTATTTTGCCGTAGGCGCTAGCGGGAGTCGAGAAATTGTTGTAAACAGTAACGAAAGTCGTTATTTTGTCGCAGGCGGTAGTAAAAGTAACTATGACTCTATTAAGATAGCTAAATCTGGGAAATCAGCGATATATATCCGGGAAAATAGGGGAATTTTGTTTTTCCTGGACGCTGGACACCCTGTACCCTTTGCTTTATGTTGAAAACAATTTGTTGATTGATGGGTGGATATGTTTATGAGAGATTCAGAATATCTTTTGAGTGAAATAAGATGATTTATTTATCTGTTGTACAAATTGACATGTTTACAATAGCAAATTTTGCATGTAAAGGAAACCTATCTATTAATTTCTAAACAACTTGAAGAATAAATCAGTTGTATAGGTTGTGCAGAGAAAAGATCTTACCATGCATTAACCATCAAAGAAAGTTATATGCTATTAAGAAGGAAGAAAAAGGAGAGTAGGTTTACCTTGGTAAAGTAAAAACACACAAGATAACTCAAACTGTCAAACGTTCAACCCTATTAGAGCCTTTGTCAATACCTAGGGCCGAAAGTTTAACAGTTTGTGTTCTCTTATGTTCCTACCTCATCCAGACGAGCCTGCTCTTCTTTTCATTCCTTTTTGACAGCATTACCTGGCCTAGTGCCCTACCAATTAAATCTATCCATCAAAAAAGTAAGCGAGAGGGTTGGCAAAATTCCTCCCCAGCTCTCTAGGGGCTGGAGCCAGTACAGGGGGGAGAGGAGGGAAAGGTACCGGTGGGCCCAGGAAGGGGAGGGGGGGAAGGAGGAGATCCAAGTGAGGAGTGAGTCGACAACAGTCGTTCACACAGATCTCGCCGACAGCGCAGTCGTAGCGTATAGCGTCGTTACAGTTGTACTCGGTGACACACTGCGGACACAGCTTGTTCGGCAGCAGGATGAAGTCGTTGCCGCAGAAGCGGTCGTCACACGCCAGCGTCTCCAGGAGACAGTCGAGGCAGTCGCACTTGTTCAGCGGACTGGTCGCCAGGGCGATACGCACATCCATCAGCGGGATCCTGCCCACATCCACGTCGTAGTCCGAGCACGCTGGAAACACAGGGAGTGTCAAGCATCGAGGTTGTTTTATGCTAGCTTTCGGAAATATTAAATTAATTTAACCCTTTCAGATCTCATTTATTTTTAATATTGATTATTTTACACTTTATTTTGCTTATACAAATGTACACTTATAATTCAAAAACTAATATAAAATTAATTAAAACACTTTTTTGTTGGAAAAAGTGACTTTTTATAAATCTTTAAGTAAAAGCCTACAAAACGGCCATGTTGGGCCTTGCCTGCCTTGCCATCCGAAAGGATTAAGAGCAAGGAAAAGGAAGGACAATACCTTGAATTATTGAAAATACAAGAACAAACAATGTGTTTTAGTTAATGACTTGATAAACTGTTGCTTTTCCCAAACTGTGTCCTAAAACCATTTTGTTGATAGCTTTCATTTGTTATTAATTATAAAACTTATTAGACAAGCTTAACTTAGTAATCACAATAAGCTAAGAGCCGATCTCCGATGCTTTAAAGGAATGAACACCATAGCAAATTTAATGATATATTTTGTAGCATCTGGCTCAAAGTTTAAATTGGGAGCGTTTAGTAGTTGGTGGTAAAATCATTTTGTAATAATTTAAATTAAATTAGATACTAATTTAATTTGTCTTACCATCCATACTGACGTAACAGCGATACAAAATCAAGACATCTTTACAGCAAATGTCGTGGATTGCGTAGTCTAAGAATGAACAGTCAGGACCTGCGAAAAAACACTGATTAAGGTTTGACCAAAAATGATTATAAAATGCCACCCTTTGGGGTTTAACACAAACATTTGTTTGTGTGAATGTCGTTTTCTTGAAGTATCTTGTCCTTAGTTCAAAACAGATATTTTGGACATTGAAATGAGGTCATTCAAACATGATATTACACACAAATACCCATTTCCTTTTGAAATCCTATTACATAATCTTTAAGATTGAGAATTGCGATGAAATACAATTAAATTATTAGAAAACAGAAACTAATATTTACCTCGAGAACAAGTGACACCATCTTTATCTTCGTATTCACAGACATTATAAAAGAATTGTTCTGATGCTCCATTCTTGCTGCAACACAAGTAAATAACTAAACAAAGTAATTTCTTTTTGAATGCCAATTAATATGTGAAGAAAACATTAGAGAACCTTACAGACTTTCTAACAGTTCTGTTCCAAAAGTAGAAAATTAAAAGCAGTATGGTTCTCCTAAATTATGTCTAACATTGTACAGTAGCACCTTAATGTCATGGGCATAATTTAATTACAGATGAAGCTTCTCTTTAAAAAAGGTGTTCAGTGTTTGTGAAATTGTGTTTTCATTCAGGTGCATTGAATCTATGGCTCCAACTTGCTAAAGAAAGTAAAACTTGAAGGGTTATTCACCTTTTAAAAAGCCATAGATTTAAAAGATTGCAGATTTAAAGATGATGATACATTAAGTATTTATAATAACAAGTTCATGCAACTGGCATCTCTGCTTCACTCCATAAGTCCTAGCTAATCTAGCTGCTCCTTGAGGGTTAACTCTGGAAAGTGGGGTGTCCAAGACAAATTGTGCCAAGAAAGGGAATGCCAACCATCGCATGAATATTTTTGTACTGGTAATTAGTAAATATTATATGGCACTTAAACAAACACAGTGTAGTCAAGAACACTAGTTTGAACTTGTGTACCTCTCACATCAGTTTTCTAGTTTCTATTGGAGGCACTGGACTGGTACAACCTCTCGCAAATATTATTTATACAGACAATTTCATAAATTCTATCTAATTATTGAAAACAGTAAGTGTAACCCTAGTCAAATGAAGCTAAAATGTTTGACAACAAACCAAATCTATACAGTAGGTGCGAGAAAAAAAATCATACAAAATAAATGAAGCATCATGTTACCAGCAAGAAAAGCCCATTATTTTGGAAGTTTTACTTACAACGACTGAAATAGCATTTAACAGATCTCCATTTTCATTTTCAAAATATGTGTAGCAAATATTGTCAATCAATTCAGTTTTTGGTGTTCGAGGGACTGCCACAACGTAGTACGGAGAATGCTTTGACACATCCTGAAAATGTAGAATAGTTAGTAGCTCTCCGCCATTTCAGAAAGAAATTATAATATACCTTCCAAGGATAAAGGTATTAAAACTACAAAAAAACATTGAACTTTACCTTTTATTTTAGAACTCATTATAATTTGCTGCCTTTTAAACTTGTTTGATAGATTGTCGTGGACAGGAAAAAGAATACTGGACTAAATTTAAGACCCAACAGTAATTTAAAAATAACTAACTAAATATGTTCCAAATTAAATTTAAAATTTTAAAATTAATGGATTATTTATTGGATCAAGAGGAACAGTATCAAAATTTTTCTATAAGTTCTGAAAGAGTCCAAATTTTAAAAACTACTGGTATGTATCAAAAGTTTAAAAGCAATTTAATGAAACCGTTTATACAACAGTCAAAATTTGTTGTACAATGTATTCTTTGTTATAAAACTTACAATTAATTGTAATAAGACTATAAATTTATGTATTAAATTATCAAATTTTCTATTTATATATTTCTTTTGAGTAGTTATCCGAAATAAAGTTATTAAATAAACAAAAGTTAGTGTGCTCACCTTTAAAAGATTCCTGCGTGTAGTTTCAGGGTTCTTACAACATTCTTCGAATTTGATAACCAGAGCTGTTCCTAAATCATAAATAATAACACAGAGAAATAAAATCCTGTACACCAACATATTTAGAATGAAACAATCGACTGATAAGATGGTGATAGTACAGTGAGAATCTTAAACAAACAATAGTCTACGTTTAAAGGCAAACAACGGCATTATGCAGCTAGAACTTGTGGAGATCACTTTCCATTCGCCACTGGAATATTTCATACTAAAATGACTTTGTGTCAAGCATTCTTCTCAGAATAGAAATTATATTTATTTGTAATCATTAATATGCCCTGTTCTGTATTAAAACTGGGATAGTTGCTTAATACTTTGGTTTTTAGTGTGTATGTTAAACCAATGAAGTTTTAGCAATACAAAGAAAAATATCATTTTGCAAACAAAATAACTTTGCCATTGAATAATTCATGTCTTTTTTTTATTATTATTAAAGGACTTTTACCTGTATCAAAAGTATAGAACCTTTTAAATAACACTATTTAGCTCATTGAAATACTTGATACTTGATACTTGAATGCTACGTCTTTGACGATTCTCGGATAGACTTCTCACTTATGGTAAAAAAAAAGAAAAAAAACTTTAACTGGGATGGTGGCGAGCTAGTAGAGTGGCACATCCTCAATTCTCTGAGTGAGTAGATAGGCCTACTTAGGAGTTTAGTCCATTGAGGTTTTAAATTTGGCCAAATCCATATCTCTGACTTCCTCAGGTAGGCTGTTGAAGAGTTTGATGGCGCCACTGGAAGCTCTTCAAGGACTTAGAAAGTCTGCACTGAGGGATGTTGAGGTTTCTAGCATACATGTTATGCAACCTATACAGAGATGTTTTGGCGATACGAGTTAAAGACATAGTCCGTAAACCATGGTCAGACAATCTTCTCGTTGAAAAGAGGCCTGTGGGTAAATCATTGCCCTAATCTCAATAATGAAGTCATCACTCTCAACGCCTCCTAGTAACAGTCTACTGCACAAGCTAGACAATATGGCTGTGGAACCTAGTGACAGTGACGAGATATTTCTCAGTGACCACCTCACGCAGCTTTCTTAGTAGGAAGACCGGGCAGCACCTCTGGATAACTTGGTACAGGTGCTGGGCTATATGTTGCGCATCTCAGTCTGATCACCACCCAGCAGCCTCACGACGTTAGGTTGCAAATTCTTGTGTTCAATTTTAACTTATTAGAGGCAACCAAATGTTATACATCTAGAAGATTAGGACCTTGATTCATGGAAATGGATATCGGGACTTTTCAATCTCTTCACAATGTCTACATGCACCCAACAGGTATTTAATATATTAATTGATATAGGCCTTGAGACTGGATATAATAAAATATTTATTATTTAGTGGTATTACAATACATCTGTGTGATACAATCAGACACATAATGAATTGTTGTAAATTAATATGGTACCGGTATGCAAAGTTAGCCAAATGTCTTACTAGAAACCGGTAATATTGTGATAACGGTGGAAGTACATGACCGCAAAAATATTCAAGGGTACTTTCCTTTAGGGTCAACAAAACCTACAAAAATTGTCATTGAAGTAATAATTAACTGATGATACAAACTAATAAACAATTTTACCTTCATGAAATTCCAGATATACTGACAACAAAGAGTTGCATTAAACCATATAAAAATTCTTTATATACTGAATAATTTTACATTTTGATAGTTCAACATATCCCTTTGTTCCACATATAGCTGAACTATCAAGCTTTTTCTGTATTACAGTGTTGAGTGGTATATTGTTATGGTTAGCATAATCACCCGGCAAGTGAGAGACCCGGGTTCGGTCCATACATTTTGACTTCAAATTTCTTTAGTAATAAAATAGTTTTTTTTGGGAATAGTATATTTTTGTCGTAGAGTTCAACAAAACCTCCATTAAATACATTCTACTGTATACGTAGTGCTCCATAAGGGCTCTTTGGGACCTTTATCAAGGGTCATTCGTGGGGAGGGAGGAACCCTTGGCTACGCCCCTGGCTGTTCTGATAACTAAAATAAAAAAGAATCGGCCGTAATTTTCGAAAGAAAATTTGAACCCGTTCAAAACTTAAGATGGGACAGTATTATATTATAGAATATTATTATTTCTCTTTAGTGTTTTTGTCTCTTTATGCAACGTATATAGTGAGAGAAGAGACTTCCGTTAATTTGCGAAAGTTTTCAAGCATTCCATCACCCTGATAGGCTGCTAAGCGACAATGTAGAGCATATTTTATGTAGTACAAGGCGTAATTTTTTGTACTGTCTCCAGATGCAAGGTAGCTTCTTCGCGGGTTTCTTTGGTCACGTGACTAGTTCCGTGAGCGCGAGCGCTGAATAGCCGAAGCAGCTTTCTTCTGAGTTGTTTTTTTTTCAGCCATTGCTTGTTCCGATCTAATTTTGCCGACATGGCGGACAAGCAACCTCAGGATGAAAATGAGAAAACTATCGCTGAAGACTTGGTTGTTACCAAGTATAAAATGGCTGGTGACATCGTCAATAGTAAGTTTATTTTTCTAAAATATACCAGTATTAGTTGCATGATATTTCTAAGGGATGTATCATTAAACATTCGGCTACTCCATATGGGACTAAGACCATGCTTTCCTCAAGTGCCATGTGGACAAATCTAAGTATTTTCTTCCTAAGTCAAAACATTTGTTGCAGTCGTGCGCTGGTTCAAATAATTCAATATTAGATTACCTACTCCAGCTTGAGAGAATCAACCTATGCCTACTTATTTGTAGCACAGGTTATAACATCATGGCATATTACCCAGGCTATTTGGGTCATTATCTTTTAATTACTTCAATGTAATGCTCTTTTCACGAACCCTTTGCACTCTATAGAACGAATATACTCTGAGCCTGCTTGGTTCTAAATATATCCTTCGTAGGCCTAGGCTAAAGCCAATCACAAGTTGGTCATATTTGTCCTTAAGACCTAGAGTCTTTTTCGGTAAAGGAGGGTTATGCAGCATTTTGTTAGCGGTTGTTAGCACTAGACAAAGCTCCAATAACTCAGGCAAATGACTGCTATTAGTTTCAAGTATGTTTACAGGACAGCTGGAATTGCCATAAAACATATTGGCCCGGCAATGAAACGTTTGAAGGCTTTCTCTTTAGAGGCCAACGAAATTAAGGTCGGAAAAAGACTATTATTGGAAATGAAATGGTGGTTGGTGTTCTCCTTATTTACCAAATAATTAACTGATGAACTAAAATAAACATTTTACATGAGTTCCAGCTTAACTAATGAACATAGAATCACATAACTTAAAGTCAGTTTGATGTGAAGTTTTTTACTCTCTTCTGAAAGTATTTACTTAGTCAAAGTGTAACATTCTAGTAGGCTGATAATTATTCTAGTCTACATTAAAACTGTAATTTATAGTTAATAGAAGTCTGTCCATTGGGGAAACCTTGGCTTCTTTTTGTCTTTAAACAGTATTGTCCAAACAAATGTTAATTGAAGGCCATATAAAACAAAAATATTATATTTTGAACACTTCAAATGAATTAAAAGTTTGCCGTCTCAGTAGTAACTAACTTAAGTTGATCTCCAAACGTTAAGCGATAAGTACCATTAATGGAAGTAAAAGAGGTTTAGAGCCCGTTGACACTTTCCCTGCATTGGGGCACTTTTCCATTGAAAGTAGAACTCTACTTATTCTGTTAATTGGTGTTTTCAATAGATAAGTGATTAGTTGAAAAAACAATTTTTGAACCAAATTAAATCACAAAATACAAATTGTTTTACATTGTATGTTTACATATTCTTGAGATGAAATGCAGCACACTAAACTCAACCTACAATCTGTCCTGTAGCAAAGTGACTTGCGTAGAATGCGAATCAGGAAAATGTAGGTCCATCATAGCCTTGGTCTGATAGGTCAATGCTGTGCATTTTCAATAACCAATCAATGTAATGCTTTATAATTATCTTTACTCGATGGACGTTTGACTCTAGTAGTTTCGTGATGGGATTCAAAAATTAATTTGTGAGCTATTATATTAGTTGCCAACATAACAATTCTTTGTAACAATTGTTTACAAATATTTATTGGAAGCAGCTGTCAGACCATGGATAATCTCAGGTTTACCATCAGCTAGACTAATTATATTTTTAAATTTTATCTGCCAAATTATTTTGATTTCTTGAGGTGATCCAGATAGTTGGCGATCCGGATGATAGGGGGTTTGCTGTACGTGGAAACAAATACAATTTTTATGTTTTATCCTAACCTAGTGTTATAAATAGGCTTAGCTCTACAGTAAAATCTCTCAACAGAATTGCTTTCAATATTACTGGCCATAAGTAAGCACATTTGTGATGGCCTAATCTTCTTCCTAATAAGATTTTTTAGGCGGGAGACTTGATAAGACAAGAGTCAGTGATGAGTAATCATGTTTTTATTTATTTATTTATTCATTTACGGCAATACACCTATTTACAATGCTTTTTGATTTGAGACACCGACCACTCCTAGAGGGTATTTTAAGGTGAAAATGGGTAGTGTTTTGATAGGTGATGACGTGTAGGGCCTAGTCTTCTTAATAACTAGGGTCGAAAATGTAGGAGGAGGGGATAGGTCTCTTGGGCAAAGTGAGCTGCCTACTGTTCTACACTACAGTATTATGTGAGTCATATAATTTTTGTTTTCAAAAATGTCGGCTACCAAATGACCTGTCTCCTTTTAATTACTCTTTCAAATCTTTTAATAAACTGTTTTCTTTTGCAGGAGTTTTGAAACAGGTTCTGGCAAAATGCGTTGTTGGAGCTTCTGTGAGAGAAATTTGTGTTCATGGAGATGAGCTGCTTACAGAAGAAACTAGCAAAGTCTTCAAGAAAGAAAAAGAACTGAAAAAAGGTTTGTAGGTCTCAACTGTAAAAATATTCTCATGAAAGATTACAAGAAGCATTTCACTGTTTAGAGTTTTCCAGCATTTAGATTATAGTAAAGTAATGAACCAGTTGTATCAACCAAGGATTTATTGTACTAC
Source organism: Matsumurasca onukii (assembly GCA_018831715.1). NCBI lineage: Eukaryota > Metazoa > Arthropoda > Insecta > Hemiptera > Cicadellidae > Matsumurasca > Matsumurasca onukii. The sequence continues at coordinate 54,249,277 of CM032061.1, read as the reverse complement.
CTCGGTTATCTTAGCCTAGGAGACCCACCCCCTTGGGATCACGAAGCCTCTAGGTGACTCCCCCAAGTAACTTTATCACAACAAGTGAACTTTATCACAATTATTAACTTCATTCCCAGCATTTAACTTAATTTCATTAAATTCTCACCTTTTAATCCTTGATCCAAAGATGCCCAGTTAATGGGTAGACTACTGTAAATAAGGTATCCGTTTATCTTCCTTAAATGTTCTCTTAATAGTTCCAAACTATTTACGATTACTATTTTTTTTTAAATAAAGGCAGTTTTAATGTGGCTGTAACAAAGAACTTGTACTATAATCATTTTTATGTGTGGTTTCTCCATACTATGGTTATTTTCTAAATAATTTCCTGATTAAGGATTATTCCTAATAAACATTATAGTTTGTAATCTAACTAACTGAGATGATCTGTTCCAGGAATTGCTTTTCCTACCTGTGTATCCGTCAATAACTGCATTTGCCATTTTAGTCCCCTCCATACTGAGCCTGATTATATTTTAAAAGACGAAGATGTTGTTAAAGTGTGAGTACTCCTATTAAGTTTTTTTAGATTTAACGTAATGGTAAACCTACATACCGTTTATAAAGTGGTACTGGAAGTTATTATTTGCATTAGTCTTCACCAAACACCTTTAACTTACTAGCAAGTAAAATCTAGCAAATCCTTGTGTAGTTGGATGTTTGTCACTATTGGGAGCCCTACAAATTGTGTATTAATAGACAATTAATGGGAACATAGATTATGTTGTGCTACTTGATTTAATAATGTAACAAAGTTGATTTATTTACAAATAGAAATTAGAATAAGATAAATAAAAAAACAAATAATAAAAACAGTAGAGTAAGATAAATAGTTCAGTTTTTATTTGTTTTAAGACAATAGTTACAGTTAAACTTTACCTTAGAGCAACTTAATAAAAGTAATTTTTAAAATTATCTTGGAGGTTTTATGGTTATCACCCGAGTAGTGAATTTACCATGGTTGTTTACACTCAAGGTAAACAGTTAAAGATAGCAAATAATGGTAGCTGCACAGTGCACAATGTTTAAAAGATTTAACATTAGAACTGCTGCCCTAATTTTAGACAGCAGTTCTTGGCATTATTTAAAAAGAAGTACGTGTTAAATATTAGCTATTAAAGGGTTCAAATAAGTGGGTATAAAAATTCAAAATGGAAAGGGTAAAGTTGTAAGCACTTTTTTTATTGTATTAAGAAAACCTTGAACGTCAAGAAATGTAAATTCACAAATGTCTTGGTTGTAACAGTTTTTGGACCGTTATATCCTTTTTTATCTTCGGTACCTGAGTTTCAAAGCTGGTCTCTAAATCAATTTAGAGAAAATGACTTCTTTGGTTGAGAAATGAGGAAATGAGATCAATTTAAACTTTTTAACCTAAATGAGGGTGTACTCGTTTGTTTTCAGAGACCTGGGTGCCCACGTTGATGGGTTCGTTGCAGTAGTGGCACACACAATCGTAATAGGATCCTCGCCGACTAAGAAGGTGACGGGAAAGAAGGCTAACGTCATGTTGGCGGCCCACTATGCTTCGGAGGCAGCTCTTAGGTTACTCAAGGCCGGAAATGAGGTAGGACCTCCTTTTTGTACCACTCATTACATTAAGGCTAAATCCCACGGCCTGTGTTTAGCGGGGCCAGGCGTGGCGGCCGGTACACACGGACAGCGGGTCGCCTGTGTATTTTGAGCAGGACTCCTTCCTTGGCCCGTGTTCATGCGGTGCACGGGCGAAGCTATGGATGGCCTGATGGCCTTGATGTATTGGCGGCGAACTGCCTGCATTGCACAGTGACGAGTGAGTTGATGTTGACGTGAATGATGAGCGAGTCAGATAGTGACGAGATAGTTGCATGTGCCGCAGTTAATTTTCTATCCTTAAGTTAACAAATATTTCGTGCAGTGTTCAAAATGATGAGCTGTCACGACGGTCTTCTGACATTTATTGATGTAAAGTGACAAAGCTGATTGAAATCACTATGAATTTGATATCATTCTCTTATCTTAGCCTGCTTTCCATTCCTTTTGATACAATAGTTAAACACATATTTCACGCGACATTTAATGATGTAAGTGACAAAAAGCTTCAAAATTCTCTTTATCTTAGCCTGCTTTCTATTCCTTTTGATTCAATAGCTATTTCAAGTCAAAAAAAATGATGAGATTGTCGACGGTCTTCTGACATTTATGATGTAAAGTGATGATTGAGCATGACAATCTTAGCTGATTCCTTTTGATACAATAGTTAAACACATATTTCTGATGAGCTGTCATTTCTGATTTATTGATGTAAAGTGACAAAGCTGATTGAACTATGAATTTGATATCATTCTCTATCTTAGCCTATGCTTTTGATACAATTAGTTACACCAGCGGCTGCATTCAAAATGATGAGCTGTCACGACGGTCTTCTGACATTTATTGATGTAAAGTGACAAAGCTGATTGAAATCACTAAGTGTATTTGATATCATTCTCTTATCTTAGCCTGCTTTCCATTCCTTTTGATACAATAGTTAAACACATATTTCAAGCGGCATTCAAAATGATGAGCTGTCACGACGGTCTTCTGACATTTATTGATGTAAAGTGACAAAGCTGATTGAAATCACTATGCCTGCTTTCCATTCCTTTTGATACAATGATTCAAAATGATCATTCTCTTATCTTAGCCTGCTTTCCAGCCTACAATATTCACATATTTCTTTTGCATTCAAAATGATGAGCTACAATACAAAGCTAAATGCATTGATATCATTCTCTTATCTTATGCTTTCCAAGCGGCATTCAAAATGATGAGCTGTCACGTGACAAAGCGTTTTATCTTTGTACCACATTTGGTCGGAACAAACTCCTCCGGCCTAGGTAGGTGGTTTAAACGTTGATCCAAAGTTATACTTCTGACATTTAAGTGATGTAAATACCTATTCAACTTTTGGGAGTGACAAAGCCAGTGATTGAACTTTAGTCACTAGCATTTTTTATTAAGATATCATTCTCGAATGTAGGGGAGTTGGGCTTCCTCCATCTTAGCATTCTCTTTACATTGCTTGACTTTTTTTTTTGTCTGTTTCTACCGAAATCAAAGAAAACAGACATCCCGGAGTTTAAACTTAGGTATACATTTTGATCGGTACAGTAAACCGGGATTTTTGGAAACCGCCCCAATGATGACAAAGCTGATTGAATCCACTTTATTGATACATTCTCTTATAGCCTTTTCCAATACAATAGTTAAACACATATTTCAAGCGGCATTCAAAATGATGAGCTTCACATTTAATGATGTAAAGTGACAAAAGCTGATTGAATCTACTGTTTATATCATTCTCTTATCTTAGATTCCTTTTGATACTAGTTAAACACATATTTCGCGGCATTCAAAATGATGAGCTGTCACATTCCTGTCTTCTGACATTTATTGATGTAAAGTGACAAAGCTGATTGAATCACTGTTTATTGATATCATTCTCTTATCTTAGCCAGCTGCTTTCCATTCCTTTTGATACAATAGTTAAACACATATTTCAGCGGCATTCAAAATGCACGGCGGTCTTCTGACAGCATTTATTGATGTACATAACTTTATTGATATCTTATCTTAGCTGATTGAGCTGTCACGACGGTCTTCTGATCAGCGTGCTTTCCATTTCCTTTTGATACAATAGTTAAACACATATTTCAAGCATTCAAAATGATGAGCTGTCTTGATTCAAAATGACATTTATTGATGTAAGTGACCTTTGAGCGGTGACAAAGCTCATTCTCTTATCTTATACATTCCTTTGATACTTCTTAGCTTATTTTCCATTCCTTTTGTTAAACACATATTTCAAAGTTAAACACATATTTCAAGGCGGCATTCATCTTACGACGGATCTTATTTCAAAAGCTGATATCATTCCTGCTTTCCATTCCTTTTGATACAATAGTTAAACTTTTATATAATGTAAAGCTGATTCCTTACGATACAACTTTAATCACATATTTCAAGCGGCATTTATTCACGTCACGGCGGTCTTCTGACATTTATTGATGTAAAGTGACAAACTGATTGAAATCACTATGATTTGATATCATTCTCTTATCTTAGCCTGCTTTCCATTCCTGATACAATGAGTTAAACATTGATTCAAAATGATAAACGGTCTTCTGACATTTATTGCCTGATTGAAATCACTATGCATTTGATATCATTCTCTTATCTTAGCCTGCTTTCCATTCCTTTTGATACAATAGTTAAACACATATTTCAAGCGGCATTCAAAATGATGAGCTGTCACGACGGTCTTCTGACATTTAATGATGTAAAGTGACTTTAACTGATTGAATCAATACTTATTATCGGTACCTTTCTTTTACATCTTCATTCCTTGTGTTACTTAAAATTTAAAAGACAAATAATATCACTGGATTTACAAATTATTCCTGATTTGGTTAAACAAAAGCCCTTTTCAAAGCTAATTGCAAATGTTTCAGTTTCTTATCTGACTACTATACTGCAATTTGTTTCAGACGTACACAATCACGGACACAGTACAGAAAGTGGCTGAGGCGTACCAGTGTAAGCCAATTGAGGGGATGTTGAGTCATCAGTTGAAACAGTTCAAGATCGACGGTGAAAAGACAATCATCCAGAACCCGAGCGACGCTCAGAAGAAGGAACATGAAAAGTTTGAGTTTGAAAGACACGATGTTTACGCCATGGACGTCCTTATCAGTACTGGAGAGGGAGTGGTAAGTCCTTGTTAACTTACTTATTTTGTGTCTAATCTAAGAAAAGGAGTCACCTACATTGGAATGGTTCTATTTTTCTATATGATTTTAAATAGTACCTGGAACATTGTAGGGACAGGTAAATTCTGTCTGAAGCTATATAGGGGTCCTTCTTAGCTAGTGGGGCCCCTTAGGGAATTTCCCTTTGACTATATAGGGGTCGGGGACGCAAGAGATCATAAAATTCCTGTAAAAATTAAAAATCCTAAAATCAGGAGGGAATTACCTTATAAAAGGATTTTTTGGGCAAGAGGGATTTGTTTTGGTAAATATTGAAATATGTGGGGCAAAACAACTTTTCGGCAGAAGGAACATTCAAAGGGTATTTTTGGCAGATCCAGGGTAATTTGGAAAATTTCAATACAAGTGGGAAAAACAATCTGTCACGTTTTGATAATTTTACTCTGATTGTTGATAAGTTTTCGTGGTGAATTCATCCTATGAAAATTACCTCAATCACAAAACAAATCCAATTAAAAATTTAATTATTTTTACATTTTTAAAGGTGTAAATGAGTTGTTATTTTCAACCACATGTGACATTGTAATGTTAACATTGCCTGTAATTATATCACACAGTTTTATTATATGGTAGGTAATATGATAAATAATTGGACCGGTAATATTAAATCTAATAAATTATCTCAATTTTTCATCAACTAATGATCCTTAGTTTGCAAGTAACAATCGTTGACAGGCCAAAATCCCACACACTTTTAATGAAGACTTTCACTGGATGATTACAGGGAAGAGAAATGGACACGAGAGTAGCTGTGTACAAGAAGACAGATGAAACGTACCAGTTGAAGTTGAAAGCGTCGAGGATGTTCTACTCGGAGGTGACTCACAAGTACGGAACCATGCCTTTCAACCTTCGCAACTTTGAGGAAGAGAAGAAGGCGAAACTGGGCGTGACGGAGTGTGTCAATCACAAGCTGATCGAGCCTTTCCAAGTCCTCTATGAGAAACCTAGTAAGTAAACTTATCAAAGTAGATTTGTTGTTATTTTCGATACAGGACTCACGTAAAAACTTGCATCGTCTGAAATGGTAAAGGAAAATCAACTAGTTGATGGGTTTAATTTGGGATCAAAATGTTGTCTTGGGACTTTGGGGAGTTGTTTCGTTACAGTTTAACTCGCATTAAGTACGTGCATCGTCTGAAATAGTAAAGGAAATCCACCAGTTGATGATAGGTTAATTGTGAATCGTTGAGAACACCAAGACTAAGACGGAATCAAATCGTGGTTGATAATGCTGTCGTCTACCGGTAGCTTACGTCAGCGCTGGTTTGTAGGACAGGTACAGTTCGTTAGGTTTACAAGGCCGGTGGCCTAGAGATTTCCTGCTGGCCGCTTATGGCCCTATAGCCCATCTCACCGGCCATGCTAAACCTGACGAACTGTAGGACGAAAGAGAGCGGGTATTGTATCAGGAAGGATTAAACGTGTGAAACCACGCCAGTAGTGAATGTCAAAAGGGTAGACACTACGTAAAAACAGGATCGGTAGAGGACATTATACGTTTGAACCCACACCAGTGGCAAAAGACTAGACACTACTTACAAGGATACTATACGACGGCCAGATACCAGTGGATACCTCCAACTAGAAAAACATGCGTATAGCGGACGGGCCGGAAGTTGTACGGCTTTTGGACACCGTACTCTATAACGCGGTGTAGCGACAGCTTGTTTGGATGTGGCCTGTTGTAAGGAAACTATTAAAACAAAAGTTAAAGTGAACTATAATTTTTAATCTCAGTTAGAAAAGTCGTTAAGTAAAATGTGTTAAACAATTCCTGAAGTTATATGTTGAACCAATTACTCGTAGTGGCGGGAATCAAATAAATTCTGAGCAGGAATCAACGGGCGTAATACTGCACACGAAGGCAGTAATAGTTAGGACCAACTTAATTTGGTCGGAGTAATGAGACACCTTTGTCAGTACGGTGTAAACAGGGTGTCCAGTATACAGGAATTATAGGGAATTTTGATATACTGGAAAATATGGGAATTTCATCCCTAAACCGGGAAGTTTTGCAGAAGGGATCGCGAAAGTGGTGATAATGTCATGGATGAATCTAGCTATCACCGCAAACTGTATTAAGTCATTATTTCGCTGCAGGTGCTAGCGGAAATTGTCATTGACGGTAACAAAAGTCGTTATTTCGTCGCAGGCAGTAGAAAAGTCACGGTTTCGTAAAAACAAACAAAATGAGAGAGAGAAACTATGACTCTTGTAAGGTAGCTAAATCTGGAAAATCGGCAAAATATATCCGGGAAAATACAGGAATTTTGTTTTTCCTGATCGCTGGACACCCTGGTAAAGTATCTTAGAAATGTCGGGATGCAAAATAATATTACCTTTGGACTTAGAAAATCTACAAATACAAATTTAAAGAAAATATCTATCTTATGAATTTGAATATTTTAACCTATGCGACACAAACAAAATAGTAAGTGAATACTCAACTTAATCGTAAAGGCGAACCGAACTTGACGAGTCGAACGAATCAGCATACCTGAAGACTTTGCAGCCATACATACGTTGGGACGGTAAGTACAAGGGGAGAGGCTCAGTGAGTTCGTGTTTACTGCACTGAGGGACCAGCTTGTATTGCTTTCGAAAAGTGGCTCATGAGTTGCAGGCATAGTGTCGCCTCCCCCGCTTTACCTATTTGGGGTACGAGCCAAAAGAAAAATTTCTTTTCAAACTTCAAAGATGGGCGTGAGGACTGTCTTTTACCCAATCCTAGAGATCACTTCGAGATTCAAAATCCTCACTTTACATTCTGGAAACTAACTTTTGTCAAGCAGAACCCATCCAAATTCAACTTTTCAATCAAAACTCCACAGCTTCCGTAATTCTGTAGCAATGCCTCAACACTCAACCTCCTTTTTCAAAAACACCTAGTGTACAATGGCATAAAGCTGTTCAATAGCCTCCCTTCATCCCTCCAACAGGAACCATCTCCAAATTCAGGAGCTTGCTCAAAAAAACGCTGTTGAACTCGCTTGTTACAGTGTCCAAGAGTTCTTAACTCAAAATGTACATAGCGAGTAAATAGACTAGTTATGCCCTATTATTAAGAAAGTGTTGTATATCTTGTGACTTGGCTAATGCATTGTTAGTTAATTTTGGCTCAATAAAATGATTTCTGATTTCTGGGGTAGAGGGGTCACAGGTGTAGCCGGGTGTTCAAATTATGCTATGTGTACAACTTTACCCCTCACAAAAAATGGCTCACTACAATAATCTAAAATTGTAAAGGAAAACTACTAGTTAATGATGGAAGAATCGGGGATCAAAAGATTGTCATGGGACTTGACGTATCCACTGCTTACTGGTACTCTACTATTATACAGAATCAAATGCGATGTTCATGTTTTAACATGATTATTACACTGAATGTGTTAAGGAATTAAAATCTATTAGTCCTTCAAGACAGATTAAAAAGTGTGTTGACCTAGGTTGATCAAGGTGATAAAAAGAGCTTAAATTTGGATTATTTATATTTTACATAGTGAGTTACCTCTAGTGTAAACAGCAAACAACAAAACCAAACTGGTGCTTTGATTTGGACATGATGACATCCGAGATTGAGCCTAGAGGCAAACATTTGCTTCGGCTATGATTTTTAAGCTTTGATCTTATCTGATCCAAATATCATTGCGAGATCTATATAAACTCAAAAATAATGTCATAAATTGCAAGCAAATCAATAAAATGTCAATAAATCATGTTCTTTACAAATTTGTTAACTTTCATGTAACTGATAACGCTTTGTTTGTTTCCAGATGAAATAGTTGTGCAATTCAAGTTTACAGTGCTGCTGATGCCTAATGGCCAACACAGGATAACCGGTTTACCATTCGAGGCTGATCACTACCACTCGGAACTGTCCGTCAGCGACCCAGAGCTCAAAGTAAGTCCAACACTAATCAATCCGAGCTTATTTGGGCACAACCTTGTTAACATTGTGCGTTACTTACACATTTTGTTGGGTGTAAAATGTAAATTAACTTCTCATAATGATGGCTGAAGTAACAATGGTGTTTTGCTTAAATAAATACCCATGATTATTCTCATATTTAATTGTTTTAACATAATTATAGCCAAATGATTTTATTTTACCTCATATTTTTGTCCATGCTTGATTATCTCTCATTTAATTGATTACAAAAACTTTCAAACATCAAAGAAAAAAAAAACATCAAAACTAACATAGTAAAGAGGAAACGAAAGAATTAAGAGTGGTCGGGTTTTCCACCCTTCTGGTCCCTCTTTGTTTGGGGAGAAGTAAGAGAAGGGAAGCAGGCACAAAAGAAGGAGATATTGTGAGATCTTGGAAATAAAAACACACCTGGCCACCGCTCATAACATGGAATAAAAACTGCAAAGGATGTTTTAAACTGGTAATGTACTCACATCAAAAAATCTTTTTCACTGGAAGCATACATAGAGCTAGTGAAGTGTTGTGGTAAAATACTCAAAAACTCTTTCACTCAGCTGCATATAAACTCCAAAACCATACATTTGCCTCAACGATAAATTATTAATTAGATTGTTTAAAACTTGATTCTTTTATAAGAAAATATAACTCGACACATCATATTAAATATTTTGTTTGGCAAGTAAGTTTTATATTTTTACTTTTACAAGGTGGCCACAGTTCAGGAATTATGCGAGAAATTCTGGTTGTAATCAGGAAAAATCTGCCCCCAATCCCCATATTGTGTCGCACGCATAATTTGGTCCTCGGACCGTACCGCGTGCGTGAAACAGTACTCTTGAGTGTACCGCGAGTATGAAATGACGGTAGAAACATATTGTGTTCGCAAAAGGGCTATACCGAACGTACCGTCATTCAAAAACTCTTAAACGTATTACAAAACTAACATGACGATCGTAACGTACCGGGTCTGGAATGCCTCTCAAGAAATCTCGCTGGTGTAAAGAGGCAATCATAACGTCTGTGGGTATCAAACGTAACTCTTAGAGTGTACTGCGAGTCTGAAACATCTCTACAAACAAATCATGGGCGTTTGAAATGTGTCATGGGTAAGAAATGGCTCACAGAGCGTATGAGTGTGTAGAATACGGATCGAACTTACCGCAGGCGACAAATTGCAACCCAAACATACCGTGGATCTTAAACTGATCTCGAAACGCATTGCAGACGTAAAATGGTGATGGGAACTTATCGTACGGTATAAATGGCTCTCATTACGGGCGTTCAAAGGCGATCGGAACCTATTGTGGGCGTAACACGGCCCTTTGCAACAGTGGAAGTGCATTGGGAAAATGTGTATATTGCCCGGAAAAAACCAGGAAATATGTTAATTTTACCAAGCTACTTCAGTAGCTACCCTGTTTTATACGCTGCAGCCTTAATGGCTCTATGTTTCTATTGAAAAACTTATTCCGGTTTTATTAGGCCTACTTCAATCAACTTAAAACATTGTTTGCAAATTTTCCCATGTTAAATTCCCTATCCCGAATTGAGGACATCCGGCCTCTATCCGGCCGTCTCTTAACCGCAACATGCTAAGTGAGGACTGACTAAAGTCTCTCAATGTAGAAAACACAAATGAATGCTAATAAATAAAACATGATGATTCAGTCACGACGGTCTTCTGAAAACCTTACTGATGACAAGTGACTTACTGATCTCTAAATTGGGAAATAGTTGATTTGTTAGCCTACCGCTGTAATATCCTAACACCAGTTGTGCTTTTGCAGACAATACTTAGTTCATCGGCCAACCCCAAGGCTAACAAGAAGAAAAAGAAGAAGGGAGTCAGCAAGGAAGGGGCAGCAGGAGAAGAAACGGCAACCGAAATCGTTGGCGAAGCTTGAACATTTGGCAAACAAGACGAAAATCAAAACGGAAAGAGAAAATGTCTGCACAAAGTGCGCTGTATTAAATGCAATCGAAGGAATTAAAAGCAAATGTATTTTAATTTTACAGTTAGGAATGTAGGGTATCAATCGGTAATATTTTTCCCACTTGTGACATACAGTTTTTATAAGGAGTAACTCCTATTTGTTAAAAACTGTTGTCAAACCTCTGATTATTAGATGTTAATTTAACATTTGAGTGGTCAAGATTGCGTCATATTCCGCTGTATTGTTTTGAATTCAAACAAATCGGCGAGGACGACTCTAGCTTTACATGAACCTTTTTTATTTTCTTTGTTTGTTGAGATCAGAATTAAAGGGATTTAAGTTAAATCCCCTTACTTTTGCGTCTTGAAGTAGGTTTTTTTTACATTAAAAAACTAGTGGTGGGAAAGATTTTAGCAGAGTAAACCTATTTTGCATTATAAAATCATTTATTGACATGTAAAATACTACCAAATGTTACTAATAAATTTGAAAAACTAAACTGAATTATAGGAAAGCTAGTGGATTAGTTAGAATTTAAAGACTGAAAGTATTATATTTGGAGACTTTTGTCCTTTATTGATAATCTACTTGCTAACAATTATAAAAATTACTGTTATTAGGTTTTTATGACACTGTGTGTGTGTGTTTTTGAGTGTATAACAAATTCGTGAAACAAATGAACAGTATTGTATAACGACTTTGCATGTTTAAGCCATATCATGCACACCTCAATTACTTACATTGATTCCCTACAACTGTTAACAAGAGTTCTATTACATGAATAGTGGATGTAAATTTTATTTTTTTGTTTTAGAACACCGATTAAAGACCTTCTCCCAACCTTCGGTGCCTTGACCGAATTTATTTTGTTTTAACAATTGATTATTTTAATTCATGATTGTAAATATTTAGAAATGATCGGGACAGTAATTTTGATATTGTACCTGAAACCATTTTGAAAAGCTTTTGGTTAACTAATTGTATCTTTGAAGTTTCTCTTTTTGTACCATAACTTATTTCTGCTAGTAAAGGATTATTTGACTTCTAGATTGTGATAGTTCTTTTGCCTGGTTTATGCTTTTGTTTTATAGCAGTTAGGATTTGATTTCAAAAAGAGATTTTTGTTATTTTCTGAAGTTAACATAATTACCTGGGTTGTACCAAAGATTATGTTACGGTAGGTAAATTGCGTGTAGATGCCATATGGCTCAGGTAGGAAAATCAACATAGTTTGGCTGTCTTAAGCGCAGGTAGCGCTACGTGGGAATTCTTTTAAGAATCCAAAGTAGAGCCACTGACAAAAGCGCATGTTTGTTTGTTATTAAAAATTGCACAATTTGGTCACATTTAAGTTGTTGACATAAGACAAACTCAAGTATGTCGAGACGAAAGGGGAGAAACGTCAGCACTCGCAGCTCATTCTGTGTGAGGACGGCCTCAACTGTGTTGGTTTTCCTGCATCAGCCATGTAGTATCTATGCCCTTTCTACCTACCATAACATTATCTTTGGTTGTACATTAAAATAATAATAAATATTTAAATATACAACAAAGTCATTAAAGTGATTGTTAAATCCATTAAGCTTTTTATAGCAATGTTGTCATCTTCAGGCAAACTTGTTACATCAATGGCTGCGTTCACCCGACATATGCGATCAAGTGATTGGGATATTTTTACTGATCGGACTGATCTGGTTTTAGGAGAAAAAATCTACCATTCACCAAAAACTGAGCGTGCCACTGAACGCTTTTTGAAGGCTGATTTGACAGATAAGTGAACTGACAGCAAGTCCTAGCTTATCGTCTGCTGCTGAGTTGGCTTGTTTGTTGTTATTTGCTAATTAAGTTTTGCTTATTATTATTATCATGGTTCTGCGTAATTATTGTGGACATTCGCTATTTATTAACAGAAACATTATTAAATTTTGTTTGTACAATAACAAATAAAATAAAGTAAATAGTATAAACGCTAGTCGCTTAACACTATAAATATATTAATACATAATTCAGTCTATAATATTACAATTAATAATCTGTATAAAAAATTTAGTAATATAAATTTAACTCATGATGAAACGATTAATGCTGCTATTAGTTCAAGTATCTTGCCGGCTTTAACATTTTAATACAGGTCATATTCACATAGCAACCTCTACCGGCTTAGATCCACGGCCAGCCATCTTTGTTGTTACGCTCAGTAAACTGAGCGAGTGATCGGAGAAAAACTACCATCAGTCATGTGAACGAACCGAAAGACGACTTTTGGTGAACGGAATCGAGAAGTGAACTAACGCGCTCAGTCGACCGATCAGTGAATATTCAGTGAGCTCACTGAGCACGCCGCTGAACGCAACCATTATCACCATATGTTGGCTTTATCGTAAATTTAAAAAATGTTGTGGGTCATCCGAAAAGTAAGGAACGATTGCGCATGACGCGCCGTGCACACCCCTCTGCACTCAGCAGCTAGCTACATTCTTCCTCTTCAGTTTGAGTGTAGGTTTGTTGCTGTGTGATTACACGACTCGTTTTCACAGTGGGCATCGACAATTGAAAACCCCGCTAAATGTAAAGTGTTAAATTTAAACTCTCTGGAAGTCATGGCAACTGTTTTTTGAGACCAAAAAGGCTTAATTCATGTCAAGAAAAGAAACAAATAACTGAGAAGCCTACTGTGAAACCATCAACAACTTCGATGCACCATCCAAAACAAGAGACGAATAATGCTGTCAGAAAAAGTGTTGCTGATCATTCTCGGTCTCATGCATCTGCAAGAACAACATCTACGTTGGAGATTTTAGTCATCCACCTAACAGCCCTGATTTGGTGTAAAGTGATTATCACTTATTCCCAAAGCTTGAGGATTTTTTGAGTAAAAAACAGTTTGCTAACGATGAGGAACTCCAAGAAGGTGTGAAATCCTGGCTCAAGTCTTTGGCGGCAAATGAGTACAACATGGGTATGGAAAAACTGGTCCTACGTTACAACAAGTGTCTTGAAATCCATGGCGACTATTTAGAAAAGTAGAGGAACGTTCTATGCATTTGTAAATAAAGTTTTGTGTTGATATCTTTTCTTTTTATTTGACCATGCCAAAACGTTCTTTACTTTCTGGATGACCTTAGTATATATATACCAATAATCTCTACGTTGCTTATGGTAATTTCAGTAAATATTATCCGATTTTGATGAAATTTGAAAATTTAATGTCAATATTGGGTTAACGAAAACTGAGAGTGAAAGTTTGTTGGTGCAAGAGAAAACCTTGTTCCTAAAAAATCAACAAGGACTGCAGACAGGTAAGACAAAGCAGATTAAACTAACTGATCACTTTCATAAATTAGTTAGCCCTAAAGTAACCCAATATTAAATACCATGACCTGTTTGTCATCCTAGTTTTTTCAGTACACTATAGATAGTTGTACAACAATTTAACAGTAAATACATAATATTTGTACAATTCTAATGTTTTATTTTTCTTATTTCAGTTACAAGAGAAAGAACTTTCCTTACAATCTTAACACGATGAACAAGGCGACAGGGTGGCCACAGACCGAATTGTGCGGAATAAGACCGGGAAATATGCGTGAATTCTGTGTAACCAAAAATCGGTCTTTATATCGTATCGCGGGCATAAAACGACCGTCAAAACGTATTGCGGGCGTAAAATGGTGTCGGAAAGTATCGCGTAATAAACGGCTGAATGTATCGGGATTTAAAAAGATCGGAATTCCGCGATAAAGAGGCGATCGGTATCGCGATTATGGCGATCGAACGTCGCAGGTCTTGACATCATAACGTATCGTGCAAAAGGGCGATCGGAAAGTGTCGCGGGTAATAAACGTTCTCAGAATGTATCTGGATAAAGGCGATCGGAACGTATCGCGAAAAGGCGACGGAAAGCGGGCGCAAAGGCGATCGGTATATCGCGGCCGTAAAGGGCGATGCGGAAAGTGTCGCGGGTAATAAAGGGATCTGGAAGGTGATCCGCGCGTAAAGAGGCGATCGGTACGCATCGCGGATAACGAAAAGGGCGATCGAACGTACGCAGGTCTTGGACATCCCTCATAACGTATCGCGGGCGTAAAATGCGATCGGATAAGTGTCGCGGGTAATAAACGGTTCTCAGAATGTATCGAGATCTAAAAAGGCGATCGGAATGTACCGCCGGTGAAAAAAGGCGATCGGAACGTACCGCGGGCGTACAAAGGCGATCGGTATGTATCGCGGCCGTAAAAGGGCGATCGGAAAGTGTCGCGGGTAATAAACGGCTCTCGGAATGTATCATGGGATTTAAAAGGTGATCGGAACGTACCGCGGGCGTAAAGAGGCGATCGGTATGCATCGCGGACGAAAAAGGGCGATCGGAACGTACTGCAGGTCTTGGACATCCCTCATAACGTATCGCGGGCGTAAAAGGGCGATCGGAAAGTGTCGCGGGTAATAAACGGTTCTCAGAATGTATCGTGAGATCTAAAAAGGCGATCGAAATGTACCGCCGGTGAAAAGTCGATCGGAACGAGGGCGATCATGTATCGCGGCGTAAAGGCGTCGGAAAGTCGCGGTAAAACGCGAATAAGTATGCGCGTACGTAAAATCGGAACGTCGGGCGCAAAGGCGATCGGCATGTATCGCGGCCGTAGGCGATCGGAAAGTGTCGCGGGTAATAAACGGCTCGGAATGTATCATGGGGATGAAAAGGCGATCGGGACGTACCGCGGGCGTTAAAAGGCGATCGGGACAAACCGGGTCTAACACGGCTCTCAAAACGTACCGCGGGCGTAAAACCGCAATCGGGAAGGGTCGCAGACTTTAAACGAGGATTGGTGCAGACTGTGGGCGTAAAACGGTCCTCTGCAACAGTGGAAGTGCACCGGGAAAATGTGTTATTGCCGGGAAAAAAACCGGGAAATATGCGTGAATTTTACCAAGCTACTTCTGTGGCCACCCTGAGGCGAGATCTTGACACATGTTTGTGATTAGCCTGCAAAAAAGCAAACAGGATTTACACCTTTAACATCTCATTGTTGTTCATGAAGTGAACGGCCACAAAAAGCGGAAGAGGCAAGAATCGACAGCAATTCCTTTAACCCTGCGTCGGGCGCTCCACGGAGGTTTCCTCCGCGTTTTTTTTGTATTAAACCAGGGTTTTGGTGTCGGCGTCTAAGGTCCGGTGTAATGTACCGCCGCCTTCCTAGGAACCCCAGCAACGCCATTTTCTTAGTTTTAACAAAAGGAGTCAGTGTGTGATGTTTAATTAGCGCACGGACGTTGTCTGCGTGAGCCCCGATCACGCACTACAGTTGCTGGATGAAACCTCCGCGGTGCGCTTCTGAGTGATGGTTTATGCTAGTTTGAAAATCAACTTGTTGCTTCATATAGTGCTTAGTTTTAGTTTTATAAGATGGAGAGGGAAGAATATCGATTTCAAGACTTTTGGACATTGTGGAGCCTAGACCTAACAGTAAATGAAATTGTGAATAGACCGAGAGAAGAGTTAGTGCTAATTGTTTCCTGATGAGTTACAAGATTGATGTCGTTGTATTTGTCTTTAAAATAATTATTCAAACCCATTCATTGAATGTTGCAACCTTGTATTGATTTACTATTTAATTTTTACTTTGTAATATTTCCTAACGGTATGTGGTTTTTTGTAGGCTCTTCATCTTAATTAACATTTTTTTTTACTAAATTTTGTAGTAAACGATAAATAATAATTTCTTATATGTACTCTCATTCAAGTTTGATATCAATAAACTTGGTTTTCAAAATAAAGGACGTTTTTCACACCTGGAGAAACCTCCGTGAGCTCCCAATGGTGTTTTAAATTTTAAGCGACCGACGCAGGGTTAAGTACTATGTGCTGGTAGGTTCATCAGTGTGAACATTAGTGACGAGGAAGACTGGACCATTTTACTCTGCATATTATCAACAAAAATGTGTTTTTTAGAGTTAAGTTTAAGCCAAGAATTTACTGATTATTGTATTTCTTTAATACAACCATTTTCTTTGCATGCAAAAATTGATTGATTGTTGATATGGTCTTGCTGAATTAAAACAATAAAAAACATATCAACTAGCGACAAAAAATATTGATATGTGGAATTCCATAGTTCTTAACATAACAACAGATATTTTTGGTTAATTTAATTACAATCTGTGTTGATTACAATATTAAAGTACATAATTTTAGTTCAATAAACAAATTTAAACAAATCACCAAATTTTGTTTACAATGTTTTTTTTTGTTTTCTCAAAACTGTCAAGATTGGACTGAAACCTTTATGGCATCTACCAATTAATTTATTTAAAACAATGTAATAATCATAATTATTGTTAGTATTAATACTTCAATTTGTATCAAAAGGAATTCTAAACAACAAACCCATCTGCAATATTAGAATTATTTTTATTTACAAAACTATTTAACCTGTACAATATTCAATAGATTAAAATCAATAATCCAAAGATTATTTAATCGACAGTTTCAAAGTCCTGGCAGGTTGTTGTTGATTTACCAACTCTCCTTTGGTGCGTTTCCACTTCATGCGATGGTTTTGGAACCAAACCTTCACCTATAAACAAATTGCCAAGTTATTGTTAGCTTTTCCTAAACTGTTTTTTGTAAACAGTCTTACTTATATGAAAGGTATATCCTGCAAGGTATAACTTGCATGCCAGTTGGGGTATTTGTTACAAATAGACTAGCATTTTTAATTTGCAAAAACTGTTGAGATATTGTTAGGCTGGCGATCATAGTTAGCTAACGAATGAAGAGCTTGCAAACATTGATTTTGAATGTATATTTAAAGTCAATGTTGCAAATCTGGAATAGTGCTAAATTGCTGGCTATTGCTACTAAACAGTACTGTACCTCCAAAATCTGCGCTTCATCGCGCCATGCTTGCTTTATTTACGTCTTAACAAATTCAGATATTTTTTGTTTCCAATTATGGTTTTGGCAAAACAAAAACTTAAGAAATGTCAACTTAAATAGTGAGTTTTCTCAGTCTTAACTTGCCTGTCTCTCCGTGAGGTCTAAGGCCACTGCGATCTCGTATCTTCTCAACCTGGTCAAGTAGTTGGAGTGGAGGAATTCCTTCTCCAGCTCAGACAACTGGTGTTTGCTGAACGCAGTCCTTTCCTTGCGTCCACCAACTACATAAAACACAAGAAATCATCACTAAAAAGAAATAAAACAAGTATTTACTTTGAGGCACAGTTACCATTAATCTACAGCAGATCTAAAATTATTGTTTGAGGCACAGTTACCACCAATCTACAGCAGATCTAAAATTATTGGAGTGGAGCTAAATTTTGTGGATTTAATTTTATTTTATTTTTAGTCAGAAAACAATTAATTGAAATTGTGTTGACTAGTATGAATTGAAATGAATATGATTTATTAGTATGGAATGGATGGGTGAATAACAAACAGTGACAAATTAATGAAGCCACTGGTAAGAACAATATTTATCATATAAAAAAAACTGTACAACTATCCCTATACATTATTATGAACTAAGAAAAAAAAATAATAAAATCGAAACAAACCCCCAATAAAAGTGTTTAGTTTATATATTGAAGATAAAATAACAAAATACAATTATACCTTTATGTATGTTCCTTAAATTCTCCTACTGAGTAAGGAGCCAGTTGCAATAAAATTAATGTTTTCTTAATTTCTTTTTGAATAAAGCTGAATCCGGCAAAAGGTCTTTTATTTCTTTTGGAAGTTTATTTAAAAATTTGATGCCTGCTTGTATTGGCAATTTTTTGAATATTTGCAATCTGTGGCTTTCTTATCTGTACAATACATTATTTTGATTTTGTATTGTGACAGTGAACATTATAACCTTGGACTAAATCACATTTGCCAACACAGTATGAAATTGTTTCAAATATATAAAGTGAAGGCAATGTAAATATATTCAAATTTTTGAAGTGTTCTTTGCAAGTAGCCCTTGAGGTTGGATTGCAAATTACACGAATTGCTGTTTTTTGTAGAATAAATGCTCTTAACAACCTTCTTTGAGCACAGTTATGATCTGTCAACAACAATAATCCGGGCTGTGAAGTATTTTTTGAATACTTAAAGTCTATCATAAGTCCATACTATAACTATTTACTAATCACCATGTAATTGGATATAGCTACGAATGTCATTATCTTAGACCAATGTTCAGTTGGCTTAAGGAGAAATATATGCTTTTATAACGGGATGGTTAAAGGAAAAGTTTTAGTTTTTGAAGTAATTTTTGACGCCAGTTAGTTTCCAATGGCATATTATAGTTAAATAAATATCAATTGAAATTTGCTGGCAGTTTACTCAAAAACGGGACCCATACTTTTAGTGGGGGTGGATAATTCCTCATTGATTAATTTTTATATTATCTGTAGAACAGTGATTCTTTGATTAGCTAGATTTCTCAGAAAGAAATACCACTTTAATCTGTATTGAACCTTGTGTGGACAAAGAACAGGACACAAGCATTGATAGATTTAAATGAATTTATTTATGTCCAGTTCATGTATGTGTCTGAGCAGAGTATATAAAAGTTATAACATTATTTCTACTTCTCTCTATTCTCTTTCTTCTCATTATTTTCTCTTGTGCCAATTTTTTCAAAATTTCAATTAGTTTATTACACTGACCACCTAAATCGATTTACAGCAAAAGGGGTCCTTTACATTACACTAAAGTTGTAGAGTGCTAATATCACAGGTCAGAAAATCATTTACAGAGTAAAAACATTCAGCTTTAAACCAGGTTTCTAACACAAGTTTGAATTTTTTTAAACCAACTACCCAGGCTATTTCTGATAACTTATTAAAAAACTTAATTTGCATACAAATATGGCTATTTTTGTTGTTTGCAATCTAGAATAAAAAACCTCCAACAATTAACAAATAGTTATTCCTGGTGAGGTATTTGTGAAAATCATTTCTTATGTTAAATAACATTAAATGTTCTTTGAACTCATGAAATGTTCATTGAACATTTGAGTATGAACTCATCCAGAAAATAATGCGCTTTGCATATCAGCAAAGGTTTCATTCTATATTTAAAATGTTGGCATTGTCTAATTGTTTTTGTTATTTTCAGGAAGGTTTATTTACAAGTTTTACACCTATTTGAATTATGCATGTATAATTCTTCAAAAAGAAATACCTTTACTGGTAAAAAACTACAACTAAAGATTGGTGAACCTAAAACCACCTCATTGAAATGCTGAGCATGGCAATACAGAGAGGGAAGGCGGCATTCTTTCAACGCTGCCTTGTCTTTTATATATAATTGTTTTATTTTTATACCTTATTATTTCTTTAATGTTTATAGAAATATCGGCTGTATTAATTGTTCAATACTAGAGTGGTATATATTAGAGAAGTTATTACAATGATATTACAGTGTATACAACTCTTACTACAAGTTATTTCACTACGGTTTCCTTTCAAAGTGGGCCTGTGCCTTCTCTGCCTCGTTCTGATTGGTCGGGAAAGTGTTGTTGCGAAGGTTTACCGTGCAAGAAAATGGAGACATCAATCACATTATTATTGATGTTAATTTCATTGCTAAAGTTAAGGCTCAACATATTTTCTAGGTTAACCTGATACTGATTAATCCTTTTTAATATGGATCTTTTGTATGCAATTTCAGCTTAGTTCCGTGAAAGTGTTTTGTTTTACTTTCAACTGAGTTAAAAATTAAAACACAGGATCTAACAGAACCAACTGCTACACGCCCGAAGACAAAGGTTTACTCTATTTCAAATGGCAGCGTTTTAATTCGCAAGTTGAACCGCTATCGTTTTCTATACCGTATTTCCATAGTAAAAGAAAACTTATGTCATCGCACTATACTTGAATTAATAGCTTCGACTTGATATGTGATTCAATGTTGTAGGCTTGCTCCTTTTTAGTCTATTTAAACCTACAGTACATACTCTCTCTGTACGTTCTCTGAAGGATGACAGTACAATTTGAGTCAATACCAACAATAACGACAGCAAAGATAATAGTATGGTGGGTAAATTGCGCATAGATATCACATGGCTGAGGCAGGGAAATCAAACAATTTGCGGCAGCCGAAGCACAAATAGCGCTGCGAAGGAATTCTTTTAAGAGTCTCAAGTAAAGCCACTGACGCACGATTGACATCGGACTCGAGCATGAGGAGCCGAGGGAGGGAGAAGGACGGTAATAGAGGGCAGCGCCATCTCTATTTGGGCTGGCGCAACTATGTTGATTTTGCTGCCTCAGCTGTGTTGCATTTATGCGCAATATATCAACCATAATAATTTTATTATCTTTGAAGACAGTAAAAATTATTTATTTAATTCCAACAACATACAATGGTTTTACAAACGGAAATAACATAGTTGAAAACAACAGTGTATAAATTGAGATATAGTTGAACATAGGCGATGACATGAAGTGCCATAGTGTGGTTTGAAAATTGAATGTACAGTAGAATCAAATGACGACAATAGTATGTGTAAATAATGGTATTGATAAATTGACAATGAAATACGTAACATACAACGACGTGATTTTGTACAGTAGATAACAACAGGGTAAAATCTATGTGATACTTTCATAAAACATCTTATCCTTGAATTGCTATTATTTTTGCGTTGATTTTCAATGGAAATATTATGGAAACTGTGTTGGACATTCGGTGTTCAACCTGCCTAATTATTTTTAACAGTGCTCTTTTCTTGATATCCTGAGCCTTATGAATTTTCCCGTATTATACAAAAAGACTAATTTTGTACATGAACAGGTTCTAACTAAGTACAGTTGTAAATTTAACCATTTCAAATACTGACACAATATGACATGGAAATTCTCTACTCACCTCTTGCACGGGCTATAACAAAAACGGAACTATAAAAAACAAAGATCGACAAACAATTTAAATCCAGGGCTCAGTAAATTTAATAATAATAAATCTTTATTTTGCCAAGTATGCAATACATAAGAATTCATAATAATAATGAAAAAAGTTTAGTCCAATCTTCAGGACTTCCTCTAAACATTCATGAATCGAATAGTATACTTGTCTGTGTATGTTTTTTTAAATTAAGTTGGATACTTAGAAGTAAAATACCTTTGTTGTGAAGATCATCCTCGTCTCTAGAGCTGTCGGAAGAAGTCCTGGAAGGCGCATCATCTGTACGTTCAGATGATTTATGGTTGATCACAGTCTGATTGTTGGATCTACTCGTCAAGTCTATGCCGAGAAAACCGTTAAAATTCGTGTTCACACGTTGAAAATGACAATTCACATTGCAAAACACATCGTCGCTTGATTCTAAGTCTGAGAAATTGTCAAAACTACACTTGGAGCTGCTGTTTTCCTCGGGAAACGTAGGATCAAACATCGATACGTCAAATATTCCCTCTAAATCAGGGCAATTCGCGTTAAAACTAAACGAGTTATTGAGATAATTGCACGACTTCAATGTAAACTGTTGCGGATTTATACTATCACATCGATAATGACTTTGAGTTTTATGTGTTGGGAAGTCGGTAAAAGACGGATTTCCAGCTGTGTTCGGGCCCAAGTCCATGTTGCTAGGGTGCGGGAACGCGACTGAATCTGTGTGACCATGTGTGGAATGGCTCTGTTGACATTTACGCGGACCAATCAGATCCCTGCATTCGCCGCCTCGGCCAATCAGGAGTCAGCGGTCATTTCTTCGTTGATCCGTACACATTAGACTTACAAGACGTTTAAAATCACCTACGCAATAATAATGTACTTGATAATTAACAAAGTATTTCGTCTAGACTTATCGATTAGTAGTTTGTTCGGATTAGATCTTTTTAAACGAAAATAAAGGCCTGCTCTATAGTTTGCTGGTTCACGTCTAATTGTTTAATTTTCAGTTGTGTTTCTTTACATTTTCAATCTTTACAATACATCTCCGCCATACAAAAAATAATGACTACAATAATAAGTATATGGGAGGAAGATTTAATGTACGGTAAAGTTTTATGAATAAGTTAGTTAAATTTGGCACTGTCATTATCTAAAAAATATGGGTTTATTCAGACATTACAGAAATTCCCGGAATAATTTTTACTTCATGATTTACATTTTATCTCCTTAAATCCCTAAGTTCAGTACACTCTAATAAAGAGTCCGCCTCAGCTGCACAGCGATGCTCAATGCAAGGGTCTGCAATAATCCAAATCACGCAAAAACTATAAAAATGTAGAGTAAGTATTTACATTGGTTTTAAAGCTAAGAATCTTAGCTACACGCATACGAGTATATCACGGGGGTGGTCATAGCTCAGTGGCAGAGTGCGTGCTTCGCACCAAATCAGCCCGGGTTCGATTCCCGGGCGCAGTGATAACTTTTCACGATGGCCATTTCCCGTGGTTCGGCAGCTGGCCCATTCCATTGGTCGTTGGGCTATTAATTAATGTCCCAATATATGGCGAACAATCGGCCCTAGTTTGTAACAAGACTACACCTCATCATCCACCAAAAACACACACTCACCCTTCACCCCATAGTCGTCACCTTAAAATACCCTCTAGGAGTGGTCGGTGTCTCAAATCAAAGTTTTGAAGTATAGGGCGTTGTTTCGAAATAACTATTTTTTTATGTACAAAATGGGATAAAAAGCACTAAGACTTAAACAATTTCAAAATTTATTTAAGGGCCTATTTAAACCAACTATGAGAAATCGGGCTTTAATACAGGTGTCGAAAATCTCCTCTAATTTCCAATTATATCGTAGTTATTTTTGTTTATATATAGTTTAAAAACTGTATTGAAAGGTGAAAAACGTGTCCGTTTGCAAGCCCTCGGTAGGCGTAGTTGCGTGCACGGTGTAGTGTGTTCCTTGTGCGAACGAATTTAGGCTTTCTCTGAGGTGAACACTGAGGCGAACCCTTGAGAACTACAATAACTACGCTTTGATAGGTTGAAAAGAGTACAGAGTTTAGAAACATGAATGTTGGCGAGTGCAAGGATGCGTGCAGTGTTGCCAGATTTTATCTACCAGCTGTGAAGAACTATCAGCTGACATTTCGCGCGCTCTGGCGCAGATGTTGGTCACCGACACTTCCGGCGGCAACCTGTGTCTCTGTGTGCTGCTTCCGCCCTTTCAATTTAACTAACATTCCCCCCTTTAAAACAGTCTTGATGCAACAACATTAATTTTCTATTTGGCTATGGAAAATCTTAACATTTTTCCATTTTAAGTTCAACTTAACTATTAGGCTATTGCTGCCGGTGTCAAAATTATAATCTAGTTCTTCCGGTTCACACCGCGTCAATACTTCATAATAGACCTGAGATATTTCGTTCTCACTTTAGAGTATCATCTTCAGTCACTGATTGGCTGAAACATATTGGCTGTTTTAGCGAACCAGTGACTGAGGATGGTACTCCACAGCGAGACCGAAATATATCAGGCCAATTATGAAGTATTGACGCAGTATGAATCGGAAGAACTAGATTTTAATTTAATGTTAAGTTTTACTATCGCATATTCTCATACAAAAGTTTCTTAGTTACTATTTGTTATGTATTATAAACAATTTAGTAATTCCCTTTAGACAATGAATAAACCATTGTCCACGGTCAGTCACTATTTCTTTAGTTCCTTAGTCTTTAGTCACGAACAAGACGACGTAAAACATGTGTTTATGTGCAAAACGAGGAATTCACTGTCTCATAATTCTTTTGAGATACAATATTCTTATATTCAGTTTTCAGCTGTGACCTCATCATTACTCGTGACGAAATAAAATAAACGATTGTCCAAAACTTCAAATCTAAAAAGAATCTTAAGACCGACCCGAGCAAGGAGCAAATTTTTTATATTTCGGCTGCAGGCCCTGCCCCAGACAGCATGGCTCCTTTCTGGACCACCCAGAGACTTATTCGGATGGCGGTAGGTGCGGGGGAGCGTGTGGGAGGAGGGGTGAGACAATGCCGGCACTCTTCACATTTGCACTAAAGTCCCGAGGTTAAAATACGAATACTATTCCTTTTCCGCCGTTCTTTAGTCACCAAGAAAAACACGACTAGGATGACCTCTTGATTAAATTTAGATTGTTTTGAGGTTGAATAAAAACGAGAGAATACAATATAGTTTTAACGGATGTAAAACTAATTTTTCATCCCAGTTAATTTTAGAGTACGGATTTTACGTTTAAAAAATTTCAAGTTTCAACAAAGTTGAGTTTATTAAAACACAATAACGGAGTTGAATTGTTGTTATTGGCTAATTTTCACTGTACAGTAATTGTTGCATAAAATTTTCAATCAGTATCGTAATATGTAAGAATTTCTTTCCCATCGACAGACTAGTGTCTCTTAATCGTATTCATAAGTTATCGTTCTCACCGACAAGCGCTGGGTACAAAAACATAACATCCATCAATAATGAATTCCCGCATTATTGTTTTATCTTGGAAATTCAACAACCCTCTCTCGCCGGTCCCGGGGGCTGAACAGATGGAGGAAGCGGCAGGTCCAGGAAAGGGTGTAAAAAAGGGCAAAGGGCGAGGCCAGACGAGGCAGACTGCCTGTCGCCACTCACCCCTTGGGCAGAGGAAACCACCCCTTCCTGGACAACAGCAATCCATCTCATGAGTCAGCCGAGAGGCGACCAAATCCTCTGCAAACATTTCTAGGTTGTCTTTTTTCTTTCTTTTAGTACGGTATTTTACTTTAACATGTACATGTTGTGTGGTTGAGCTTGACAGGTAGCTCGTTTTCTAATGTTCTGTGTTACGTTTTAGGTACTTTCAGCTGAAGACTGGATCAGATCGCAGATTAGGAAACGTCGTGATAATCTTGCTCACTATGGAAAATGTCCACAATAATCGTTTAAACTCTCTACGAACTGTTGAGCGCAGTAGTCTTTCAATGAAATCCTTTGCTATGTTAGATTATTTGTCAAGTAACTATTTAATAACTGAAATTTACCCGTTTCAACTACATTTTGCTCACTATCCGCACAAATTCAAGGAATTTCTATACTATTATCGTAGTTAATAACGGTATTTTTAACTGAGTATCAAAAATGTAAATTAAATGTGGGATGGCGACGGCGTGGCGGGTTGGTATGCGCTCGACTCTAGAACTCATCCCTCTAGTAATGGCGCGGGTTCGATCCCCGCAGTCACCAATAACACTTTGTTAAGTGACTCACGCCGGTCGGTAAGGAGGACTTTGGAGTCCCAACTTCGCCTTTTTAAATAAGACAAACTTTACCTTCTTTTCAAGTTGATTCAAAAATATCTGTAGTCCAGCTTTAGATATCAAATCAAATCAAATCAAAATCGTTTATTGTAGTAGACAATTTTTTTGATTTTTTTTTTGAAATTTTATGATTTCCTGAAAGTGTTGACCGGTTTTACGGCTGTAATATCACAGTAAATTTAGTTTATAATGCAATCATATGGAAGTGGCCACTATGCTCTATAGGAAAACACTCTAATATGATTACATGGAAAACAAAAGTTCACCGTAATATTACGGCCGTAACGGAGCGGTCACCGCTTTCTGGGAAACCGTAACTTTAGGGAAGAGTAGTTTTTCTCATCAAATGAAGAATATCACGGGAAAGTTGCTATGTATGAAATGTTAAGAAGTGTTACTTTTGTAAGAGCTTGTTTAATTATTTATCCATTTAACACAAGTCAACAACACAATAATAATAATTGTAAACAACATAAATACAACATATGATTACACAGATTAGTAAATATATATCAGTCTTCCCCTCCGAAACTTGACTGTCGTATCTGATCAATGTGCCTTCGCCAAAGCCTACCATCATCTAACTTCACCCAGTAATGAAGAGAACCTTCTTTCCTCTCAACAAATCCAAATGTCCACTTGCAATCTCGGGTGTAATTTCTTACTTGGACTCTGTCGCCTTCATTAAATGACCTTGAAGGTACATGTGTTCGATTTCCTTCTTCTACCATCGGTGTTTTTGGCTTCATGAGAATGTCTAGCCTAGTTCTTGCGTCTCTTCCTAACATTAGCATGTATGAACTCATGCCCTCTTGATTCGGAACTTTTCTAAGCTGCATGAGAAGTCTTGCAATCTTCAAATGTACATCACCAGGTTCATCACACATACAATGTAAGTAGTTTTTTATTGTTTGAACAAACCTCTCCGCTTGTCCATTTGACGATGGATGGTATGCTGCGGAGAGTTTGTGAAGAACGCCGTTGCTTTGTAAGAAGTTTTTGAAAACATGCGAAGTGAATTGAGTTCCGTTATCCGATACTATCACCACAGGAATGCCGAATGTAGCAAACAACCGTCGTAGTTCTTTTATACAAAATTCGGTTGTAGTTGATTTGGTAGGGATAACCTCCACCCATTTACTATGGCTATCAACAACGATGAAATAGTTAAGGCCATTTTGAGGTCCAAAGAAGTCAATGTGTAGTCTTTGCCATGGTTCAGTTGAAGGTTCCCATGGATGGTACTGGACTTTAGGAGGATTGTTCTGTTTTTCACAGCAGTATTTACATTTTCGGATCATATTTTCTATGGCTTTGTCCATGTTTTTCCAATAACAAAACATTCTACCTAGCGATTTCATCTTTATCATACCAAGGTGTCCAATGTGCAGTTCGTTCAAAATGTCTTGCTGTAAACTTTGAGGAATCATGATCCTGGAACCTTTGAACAGACAACCATCTTGTAAGGTAATCTCTGTGTTTTCAAATCCCAGAGGTTTTAGACATTTATCATTTCTTAGAAAATCCAAAATAAGTTTCAGATTGTCATCCTTTTCTGTTTCCTGTTGTATTGTTCGTACATCAACATGATTGAAGGAATTTAATTGATTAGATTGCAGTTTGTAAGCCTCGTCTGAACTGTTGAAGTCTGGGTTTTCGTAAGGAAACCTCGATAAAAAATCAGCATTTCCGTGGTCTTCCGTTCGTTTGTATTCGATGGTATAGTCAAAACCAGATAAGAAAAGTGCATAACGTATCATACGGGAAGCTGAAAGAGCTGGAAGACTAGTATTTGGGTCGAAAATAGAAGTCAAAGGTTTACTGTCCGTTATAAGAGTAAATTTTCTACCATAGAGGTATTGAAAGAACTTCTTGATCCCCCAGAAAATACTTGTAGCCTCTTTGTCGATTTGGCTATAGTTTCGTTCGCTTTTGGTCAAAGACCTTGAGGCAAATGCAATAGGCCTCTCTAAACCGTCCGGATACTTATGTGAGATGACAGCTCCCAACCCTAGAGGAGAGGCATCCGTCGCCAATGTGATTGGTAGGTCAGGGTTGTAGTGTGCTAAAACATTATCCTTTATGATTTCTTCCTTAACTTTTAAGAAGCTGTTTTCACATTCACTGTTCCATGTAAAACGTTTTCCTTTGTGTAGTAATTGAGTGAGTGGATTCAATAATGTTGCTAGGTTTGCAATGAACTTGTTGTAATAGTTCGCTAAGCCAAGAAATACTCTGAGTTCAGCCACATTTTCAGGTCTTCTGGCATTTTTAATGGCTACAACTTTCTCTTGAATCTTGTGTAGACCATGCTCATCAATTTTGTGTCCTAGGTAGTTTATACTTGTTTGTACAAATTTACATTTGTCACGATTTAAGGTCAAGTTTTGAGATTTAATTACCTCTAATACTTGCTTAAGTCTTTGTAGTAGCTCATTATCCTTGTATTACAATGTCGTCAAAAAAGCATTGTACTCCAGTAAAGCTCTGGAACAGTTTGTCCATGTACATTTGCCACATTCCAGGTGCCACTTTTACACCAAACATCAATTTGTTAACTTTATACAGTCCTTTGTGAGTACTGAGGCACTGTAACATGGCACTTTCATCGTCCATTTGGTAGTGTAAGTACGCCTTACTCAGATCCAGTGTGCAGAAGTACTTGCCTCCATTCATCTGAGCAAAAATGTCCTCTATCCTTGGAATTGGATAATTGAAGTTGTGGATACATTTGTTTAAAGTCACCTTATAGTCAGCACAGATTCTAATGTCACCATTTGGTTTATCAATGGGAACAATGGGAGTTCCCCAGTCTGAGTGTTCAACCTTAGTTATGATTCCTTCTGATTCAAGGCGGTTCAGTTCTTCCTCTATCTTTTGCTTTTTAGAATATGGAACAGGTCTAGGTTTGTAATATATTGGGTTTACGCCGTTTTTAAGTTGAAAGTGCCCTTTTTCGTTTGGAATTGTACCTATTTTGTTTGTAAAAACCGAATCGTAATTAATTAGAATTTCTTCTAATTTCAAGCATTCTTCTGATTTTAAATTCTTGATTTCTGCCCAATTAAGGTTAACTTCTCGTATCCAATCTCTCCCAAAGATTGGGTCGACATCTTGGTTTATGATAAAAAGTTTACCAACAAAGTTCTGTTCATTATATTTACAAGTAACAAAGCTGACACCCTTGGGTTTGATTGTTTCGCCAGTGTAAGTTTTCATTTGAATATTGGTATTGAAAATTCTGTTATCAAGATGTAACCTTTTGAAATCTTTGAATGAAATTGAAGACAGCGCTGCTCCAGTGTCAACTTCCATGTACATACTGGTTGGTTTTCTAATCGTACGCTTATCATAAATTTGTCAGATTTTTCAGATTGAATAACATTTACCTCAAACTGATTGTCTCCATTAGCATGATCCTCCAATTGGTGTGACCTGTTTTGTAAGTTAGTCTGTGACATACAAACTCTCGACAAATGACCTAGCTTCTTGCACTTCGAACAAAACTCATTTTGGTATTTGCACACATTAGCTTTGTGGTTCTCATCTCCACACCTGTAACATTTTCCTGCCAATTTAGTAAAGAAAGTTGGTTTTTGCTTACCATTTGCTGGTCCAGTTTTATGTTCACCACTGTTATGTTTGAATGTCTCATTTTTGGAAAAATTTACAGTTTTATTCTGTCTTACTTGATACACACTTGAAGTCTGGTTAGAATTCATACACATGTTCTTATTGTCGGACTTTGAGTACTCAATTGTCATTGCTTTGTCTATAAAGTCTTTGAATGTTGAAGAACTTTTCTCTTGTAAAAGTTTTATACGTATGTCTGAATCTTGTAAACCTCTTAGAAACTGTAGTGTAAGGAAAGAATTGGAAATGCAATGGCTACAGTTTGTACACTTGAACTCACAATGTTGTGATAGTTTCTTTAATTCTGTTGAAAATTCCATTATCGATTCATTTGGTTCTTGAGTTCTGTTCACAAATTTATTTTGTAAAGCCCAAATGCTTGGTTTAGGTTCGTAGTAATCTTTAAGCATACTCACGAGAACATCGTATGGTTTGGAAGTTGGTTCATCTGGTGCACACATGTCATAAAGTCTCTCGTGCATTTGAGGAGTCAAAGCATGCAGTAAAACGTAAACTTTTAAAATATTGTCCGTGTTACCTTTCAGTTTCATGAATGTTTCTAGGCGTTTAACAAAGTTTGAAAAAGACTCATCCTCTTGGTATGGCACAAAATTTAAATTTGAAGTTGTACTAAGTAGATTTGCATTGGAAGCAGTGGTATGTAATTCATGCCCAGGAGGACCATGTTCAGTATTGTGAGAGTATTGTAACTTCTTTTGTTGTTCTGAAATTTCTGCCTTAATACTAGTAATTAATTCATACAATTCGAACCTGTAGTTGTCTTCTGTTAGTCTGTCGTCTTCTTCAGTAATTAGAGCATCCAGTTCATCTTGAATTGCATCGTAGCGTTTTTGATACTCTTCTACATTGGTCTTGTATATAATCTTGAGAGCAACCGCCGGTCAATTTGTGTTTTGTTTTTGTAAGCAGTGATTTGACCGTTGCTCTTTTTGATTTCAGTGAATTTATGTCCTTTTCCATGTCTACTTACTTTATCCTCGTCGCCACTTGCTATGTATGAAATGTTAAGAAGTGTTACTTTTGTAAGAGCTTGTTTAATTATTTATCCATTTAACACAAGTCAACAACACAATAATAATAATTGTAAACAACATAAATACAACATATGATTACACAGATTAGTAAATATATATCAAAAGTGAATAAACAAAATTTCTTACACAGCATCGGAAAGTTTTATTAGGGGTATTTAATTCAAATAATTTTGTCTTTTGATAACAATATCTTTTCACCAATAGATGTATTAAATCCATATATTCAACTTTGGACAAATCAATTTGCGAGGCAAAAGATGATTGGACATGCATTTTGAAATAACTCCATGGCTTAGTAGTTGTTGAATTTTACCTATTAAATAATTAAAAATGGTAATTATTTTAGTAGTTTTGAATTGGTTTATTAATTTTATCTACCTGTTGATACAGAAGTTGACAGTTACACCTAACTAATCATAGGTCTACCTTCGTTAAAGTTGATAAACATTACGTCTATTTAAGAGATCCACAAATGTTATGTTTGCGATATAAGTAGGTAAATAGGCAATAGCTCAATCTCCTATAAAAGTTCACTAATATCATACAGTACTTTGAATGAACTTATGTTTTCAGCCGTGCAAAAAACAATATTTTGTTTAGATTGTTTACTAGCGTAGGAGGCTCTATAACCATTGTTGACTCAGCGAAGAGCATTGTGGGTAATATAACGCGTTGTCGACATGCTTAACGACTTGATGAGTCTTCCAGTCCTCGGCCACCGCCACCATGTGTTGTGTCTTCCCAGTTCTCTTCATATCAGCTGATTTGTAGGCTCACAAACAAATGATTTCGAAAGGATAATGTTATGTTAACTAGCTAGATCGGACAGTCCGATTCAAAATGGTGGCAAATTAAAGTTTTGATTTACCTATAACATTTTAGCAATACCATAATTTAATACAAAGTTTACCCTGTACAGTTTACTTTCTCAACCGATCAAAACCACTCCTGTTGCTCTAGAACCTACTGTTTAAAAGTAATTTTTGTTTAATTAATCGAATTTCTGCACTTGACATTCAGAGCATTGGGCATAAATTAAGCTGTTATATAATTTACTAGCCTTCGTTTCCTTAGATACATAAAGTAACAAGGTAAAGTTAGTCTTGTTTAACAATGCAAAGTTAGGACCGCAAAGTCCAATCTACCACTCAACCTCGACCTTTACCTAGCGTTAATATACAGTCACATTATAAGTATTGTAATTGGTAACTGCGGGGTAGTGAATAAAGGAATTTCGTCTAATATAATATAGATAAATGAAAATTTGTTATGTTTTATTGGAAATTCGCTAAGATTAACCGTAGCGCTTGTGTCGGCTATGTTTTAACATCAACGTGTAGTATTCAGTGTTTTAGTAAAACTCGGGGTGTTTGATTATAAAACTCTCATTGTTATAATTATGACAAGACTGCATTCACATCAAGTGTTAAAAACGTCACCGTATTGTTTCCATTGGTGGAAGTTGCAAGGAAGGCGTCTCAGAGAAGAAGCCAGTTGTTATTCACGAAAAAGAATCCACAAACGATGTTTCGATGCTTCTCAAACCTCTGGATCACGAGTTAAGCTGAGTCTCCCCGTCTGGTTGCACTGCACTGCCGGTAGATGTCAGTGCAGTCGGCGTTTCCCAAACCCAATACAGATGCCTTTATCAAGTCCAACCTGCTGACCCCCTTTGTCCTTCCAGCCAGCCAACTCAGCCCCAAGCTGTAAGAAATAACGTAAAATATTTTGACACAGAAATTTAAGCTTGACTACATTGATATGATTTATAAACTTGAGCATTATTTTTGATTTCGTGTTCTGATAGACATGTTTTGTCTCCATAAACTTATCGCTGCAAAAGGTGTAAGTAGGTCTTACCACATTTTCTGTGGTCCAACCCTAAATGGCGTGTGTCCAAAGTAGACTTAAGGTTTTGTATTTAGTAGTCGTCCGTAAACATGCATTTTCTGACGCCTGTAGGCTACAGTCATCGGTCACATTACCTCGCCGTTTTGGCGCCCTTACCTTCTTCTCATCCTTAAGTATAAAAATAGTTTTACTAGTATAGAAATGTCCAGTTGTTGCTTTCCTACCTCCAGACAGGCAGCCACACTCGGTTCTTGTCGTTAAGCGCTCTGGAGTACTTGTTGTTGTCGCACAGAGTATACTGCAGACATGATTCTGTGGACCGCGCGCTAGATGGCGTTGAAGGACGTTGAAGTTCCATCCACTTGTCAACAGAGGTTAGCACACGGTACGCTAGCTCGTTCAGTTGGTTTGTGGCTCCCCGCTTGACTCTCCCCTCGCCCGTCGCATCTTCGGGCAACGTCACTGTCATGTGAGGTGGCTTCTGGAATTAAGTTTGAATTCCTCAGAAAAATAATTTATTTTGTCAATAGTTATTGGTTGTTTTAATAATGTGTATGATTCATTATTTTAGTTGAAAACTGTTGCAGTTACTGACCGCAAGGCATGTCATGATTAGGTTGAGTACAAAGAGGCCGAAGGCGAGGAAGGCCAAGGCAGTAAGAGCGAGATCGAACAACTCCTTGAGTGCCAAACCCTTGCCAGTCTCCTGCTCCTCCCAACCCCCTCCTGACACCCCCCAGCCTGAAACATGGAAATATAAGTCATAAGAAATTTATTCATGAACCAATTAATAAGTAAACAATCTAATAGTTGCGCGAAACACATTTGTGGCTGGTGAGCCACTTAAAAGTTTCAACACAAAATATTTCTGCCACTATGTACCTATAATTCTAAAAATATAACATTCACCAGATTCTTCTTGCCAGTCACCTCCTGCAGGTTCATTGGTCCAGCCACTGCCACCCCCGGATGTCCAGCCAACCCCACTGTCCCCGGGGAAGGAGTCACCCTTCATGCTCGCGAACCCCGTCACATGTCCTGTCTCGTACCCCTGCTGGTCCCCCTCGGGCACCTTGGCAGTGCCGGAGTACAAGTTTTGCAGCTGGGACGACCTATAATATGATGCAAATACTTTTCAATTGTTCGAAAAAATCTAAACATGTTTAACGTTACATCAAGTATTGATGAGACAATAACAAGCAAACATAAAGGTTCTTTGGACGCTTACTTCTCAAGCCAGTGCTGGTAGTTCATGGATCCTTGGTCTGCTAGGAGCTCCCGAGGTGGCTTGCTGGGAGGATCCGTAGTAGCAGCCTCCCCAGACCTCCGCTCGGCCCCCACAGACCTCTCTGATACCGCTCCGGATCTCAGTGAGGTTAGGATCTCCTCTGCCAGATAGTTGTGGCACAGGTACTGGTTCATCATCGACCTACCAAGACATGCGATCTTTAGTTGTTTTCAAGAGTTAAGTAAATTTGCTGATCACAGCAATCTTGTTACAATCAAAGAGGATAAAAGTTCGACGGGGAAGGTTAAAAAACCGATATATTAAGAAAAGTCAGTATTTTAAATGTTAAATGTCTTGATCAAGAGGACTTTATCATTATTAGGTGATCAAAACCAAAATCATTGGTATTTTAGTATACTGCATAGTTTTTACCGGTGGAAGTTCATCGTGTTTAGAGCATGACTAAAGTCACCAGCAGTTACTGAGTGGTTGTCATGGTGAGGGGAGGTCCTGGGTGGAGGTGCCAGGAGAGCAGCGGGAGACAATCCTGGAGACATGACATCCTGCAGGACCAGTAGTTCACAAGACACCATACTTAACATCCCCCACGTCAAGAGTAGAGGTAGATACATTCTGTGATCCTGTGTAAAAGCAGGAAATACGGGTACTTAGTGATGGAAGAAATGTTGTTGTCACCAGAAGTTATTTAGACGGTTTTCGTGGTAAGAAAAGGTTCTGGGAGGAAGTGTCAGATGAGCCAATTCTGGAAACATGATACTACAATGGATTCAAATTCTATTTAGATTAACTATACCCGTGATTCCTTCTCTACTTAAGTCCTTTTACATAACGGATTAACATTAATGGATCAACGGCTTAACGTAACTTCCGAACCAAGAATGTTCTATCAAGAATTGAATTTAAATATCACAACTAAAGCGTTCAAACAAAGTATTTTAAGATTGTTTAAACAAATTCTGTTAAGAAGAATTATTTTAAGCATGTTTTATGTTTCTACTTTGTTTAGGAAAATACAATTAAATTCTTGATGCTGAACAGCTGTTAGTTTCGTTACGGTCCGCGATCCCTCGATCGTCTTGGGTCTTGCACAAGCTATTTATTTGCGACTAACTTTTTCTATTATATGAGGACATTTTTACCTATCAATAAAAAAGAGAGGTTTGAATATTCCTTTTAAAAAATATTCTAGTAATAATCTTGTAAACAAAGTTCAATCCATTGCAGTTTCTAGCATGGTTATAATGGCATAGAATTCGTCTACTGAATTTGTGTATTTGTTTGTGTCCTTGTATCTGCATAAAAACTTGTGTAAAATGGCTTTTTGTATTTTCTTTAAATCATATATTCTTTATATTTTCTGTTAAAAATATAAAATAAAGAATTAAGAACTTTATTAACTCTATGGGAAGTGCCTAAGTTATCAACTACAAGTTACCTGTTCGCTGCACTCCACACTGTAGTCTCTGCCTTGAGTGTCACCTGATGTACTGAAGTGCGTGCGTGATGCGTGAGAACCCATGTGGAGTAGGTGTCGCGCGTTGTTAACTTGTACCGGTACCTCTGACGTCACGGCTACACTAACACTAGACCGTAAACACTTTAGAGCTTATTAGCTTGTTCTAGGACGGATAGATTCTAGGTTCTAGGACAGCTGTAAAACAACTTTATTTTTATTTAGAAACAACTTAAACATTTCCTGATAAACCATCTCTTCAGGAGAATTTATGAATACAGTAATTCTATTTCGTATAAATTAAAATACGAGTTTTAAATTGCAAAGTTAAAACTTTGTCTAAGCAGTGGTAGACAAGACAATTACATTGTAAAATTACCATAAAATAAATTAAATGAAAAAGAGTGTGCAGTATTTCTGATAGTTCCACTGTTGATTAGACACGTGCCAAATGTTGTGATAGTGCCTAAATGTTTTAGCTATTTCATTAAAATATTATGATTTATTGTCTAGATGAAAAGAACTGAAAGCTAATAGATAGGTTTCACTTTAGAAAAATCAAGACTAAAAATCCTCGTAGGTTTACTTATTTAAAGCCAACAGCTGAATATGTTTGTCATTGTGTATTCATCGTGTGTTAAATAGCATTTTCAAGCGAAACATATGCCACATTAGAGGTGCCAAAAACCAGTTAAATGGACCAGTTCAAATGAGTCATAATAAGTATATAAAAAAAGGAAGTGCTCAATGATTGTTAAAGCACTTTTGGTGGGTTTTTAAGCGTGTTTTTAAGTCCTACATGTTTTATGAATATTAAATAATAGCTACAACCTAATCTCGGGACATGGATATGGACCAACTGCTCAAAAAGTATTGATAATTCTTTTCAAAACGCTCAATGTTAGTTCCACAGCAAAGCAGAGGACCATCTTTTATTCCTTTGTCATCGCTAAGAGTTCCATAAACCTAACCTCTATTATTTCTTCTATACAGCAAACAGCATCTAAATCAAACTCATCTAAGGGTTTACAAAAGGAAGAGAGCTCCCCCTCACCCCCTTCTGCGCGGTGGTGGTAGGGGTAGGGGAAGGGGGTAAATGGACCGGTGATGGTGTGAAGTATTTACCATTTACCACTTGTCATGCGGTGTATTAGGCCGACAAAGAGAGCATTATCCACTTAGTGGTAACCACTAGCAGGGGTGTGAGGGGTGGCGAGGGGGAAGGGGCAGATGTTGGTTCTCACCCCTACCTGGTTACAACCCTCTTTAGCGCCGTTTATAAGGTTTACTCCCCGGTAACAGTCGAGGCGGAATATCTTGGCTTTAAGAAACCAAAGGTTGTCTGCTATATTTCTAAAATATATTTAGTGCAATGTTTTAGCTTACTTGTCATTTGGAGATGGGATCAGATTGCCGGTCCCAAAACGTCGTGTTCTTCTTTTTCACTGTGGAGAAGAATAAACGATTTATTTCAAACTCTAGAATTATCTCATTGTTAAGAACAACTTTAAACAACGAATAGTTCGTTTAGGTATGATTTAAATTTGACATGTAAACGTCCTTGAACCCCCGGCCTTATACAGGGTGATACTAAAATAAGGTGCCAATCTTCAGGAAAGAGTTCTCTTATGCAAAAACATGAGTACAAAAATACTTCGTCTATCCATTAGCCGTTATTTTGCTTTTTCATGAACAATTTTTATTTCTCTTATCATTTATGGGATTTGGTTCAAACTTTAAATAGCTTGGTATCTAAGTAAACTATCTCATTAGCGGTTAAACGGTAAGGTGTAAAAAAGTTAGACATTACATTTCTTACACCATTTTATAACCTACATATTCATTTCTGTTGACACCAAGATTATGAAAATCAATTGAACATTTACAGAGTTTCAGGGTATAATCTGGCTGGAAACAGTACACGTTACCAGTTATTATTTTGTGTTTTTCACCGTTTCCCCTGGCTCTCAAGAACTTCTTTAAGAACTTGGAATCAATAAAATAATAGGTACTACGATTGTCTAAGAAATGTTAAGCTTGATGTGTTGTAAACCTAAAGGTTTATTCACTAGATACCCACAAAACATAACCATAGAACAACCCCCATTTTTAAATGACAGATTAAATCGCATTGGTATTTTTGTTGTAGATAGCTTCAGTAGAATACTTAAAGTTTTAACTAAATCCCATCAGTGATGTGGGAGATAATAAGTAGTTAGCGAAAAAACAAAATGAAGGCTCACCGATAAACGAGGCATATCGGGACCCGATGTTTGTGCACAAATTTTCATTGTTTTGCAAAAGCAATTTGCCCGAGAAATCCACCATTGAATTTTGGAGTCCTATTTTATAATCACCCTGTAAATTTAAGAAATATAGCCTAAATCGGCCGTAAGTTATATTTTAAATGCTTTGGTGAATTAACCTTTGTATAATATAATTTGCAACTCTAATATTAACAATTATCGAACAATGTTATTCAGCGACAAACTTAAATTCAACCATATGTCAATTATTTACAAAACTATACCATCTGACTCATGTCGGCAAACAATTAAAAACAAAATCTAAAA
Source organism: Matsumurasca onukii (assembly GCA_018831715.1). Classification (NCBI taxonomy): domain Eukaryota; kingdom Metazoa; phylum Arthropoda; class Insecta; order Hemiptera; family Cicadellidae; genus Matsumurasca; species Matsumurasca onukii. The sequence goes on along the minus strand of CM032061.1, from coordinate 54,211,528 downwards.
TCCACAAATTGAGAGTATTTTGAACTAGTACATTCAAAATGAGTGTCGGCGATCTTATCAAAGACTTGAACTTTTTGTTGAAGCTTGTAAACTTAATATTGAACATTGTAATTATGATCTTGTGGCTTACGGGTGACTCCGCTCACAGTACTAACGGAATGATGAAAAAGTCTGAGCAGATCCTGTTTGCGCACACGGTGCCAGCCTACATGATCGTCCTGTCAGCCTTGGTGATCCTGTGGCTCGTCCCTGAGGAGCCTGGCAAGTGGTTCATCCGGCTGTTCCTCGTCGCAGGGATCATCCTCTTCCTGGTCACCGGCATCATCGCCATCATCAACTACAGTGACCGCAAACTCAGCTCGACTGTCGTCATAGTTGCTGTCTTGTGCATTGTGATAGCAGTCGTCATGGTGGTCGACCTTCTCAAATCTGAAAACGTATTTTAGATTTACAATGGTTTTATTCTGTTTTGCAAAATTTATGTATAACAAACACTTTTTATAAATTCCCTCTCTAATCAAAATTCTCTTTCTGAAACGATATTAAAGTTGTGTTCGATATGGTTTGCACCCATGCGTTTGATTCTTGTTAGTACACACTTTGTGAAGATATGTTGAGCAATTTAAGATCCAAATAGTATTCATACGTAGTGTAAGGGTTTTATACAAGAAAATTTGAGGACAAGTTCGGGTATACTCGTATATTCTGCGTTTTTGGGGTTTACAATATTGATAAATAGTTAGACTTCTTGCCTATGTAATCCTGCTAAATGCAATCCTTTAAGGCACCTGGTTTTCAGCGATGCTATAGTTAGGCTAGACTTACAGGTCGACCGGCCAAGTTCGCTACTATGCCACAATAAGTAAGACTTTGATATAGCCCGCTAGACTTCATGCTTTCGCATACAGGTAGCCTAAATTAAATTGAAACATATCCACTACAGGCCTACCAATTGCCTGTATTGCCCAGTTCTAAAGTTCTACGCTAGTTTCAAGCGAGTACGAAAGTATAGAACATTACCAAAAGTATGACCATCGCAAGTACTGTAGTGTAGTAGTTGTAGGGCGTTAATATCACTATATAATATCACTATATCACTATATGAGATGCCGACCACTCTCATGAGGGTATTTTAAGGCAAATATGTGGTGAAGGATAAGAGTGATGAGTGGTAGTAATGACTAATGAGTTATGAGGTGTAGTCTTGTTACAAACTAAGGCCGATTCTTCCTTAGAATGGGTCATTAATTAATAGCCCAATTACCAATGGAAGTACAAGGACCAACGTCTTAACATGACTTCCGAACCACGCAGGTGATGGTCTGATATGTCTAAACGATGGTGGAAGTTGATGCGGGTATCATCAGATGATCACTGAGACTATCTGAGCCGCTTTAGAACTATATCATCCCCAAAACCTGACCTCCAAGAAGCTGGATTACAGGACCAATCAATAAGGCTGGAGGTAGTTTTAAATAGCGCGCCTAAAGCGATTGTGCTTTACAAGCTTTTACAAGCATTTATACATTAATATTTTCGTATTATATCAACGAAAGCCACAAACGATTTCTTAGGATAATCAAACGCTAGGCGAAACATAGATGTATCCAATAGTTCTTTCCTGAAAGTTAATTTTATATAATTATTCAGCACTGAAATATTCCTCACAGTGCTAAAGTTTACATTAGATAATATTTCGAGTCATGGGTAAATGGCTCAACGAGAAGTTGGTGAGAAATGCTACATAAATGAGTGGCTATATTGTTGACAACAGAGGTTAAAGATGGAGGCGGGGCCTCGAACCACTAAGGGGAGCATGCGCACATGAGGGGAGGGTGAGTCGCCCCTTCAAGGGGGTTCCATTTTAAGAACACTTTAAGAGCTTTTGTGCTCCTTAGAGTAATATGGCGGAGATTCATGATTTAACCTGCGGTTGAGTCTTCCTTTCAAAATGTTTCAAAGGAATGATGAATATAACATTTATTTTTAACATTACACATTTGAAAGTCTAAACTATTCTAGTTTTTTATGTTGTTAATTTAAATTGATTCATTTATGTTTGAAGAGGGGTGTGAAGGCTCCTCGAACTTTGAACATTACATTACATTACATTGAGAAGGGGCGGTCTGATCCTGATGCACGTCAGCCCTTAGGACTTATTGCGCTCCCCTTATGTTAGTGTAGAGAGATACTACTCAAAAAGATTTGTGAGCTCTAAGAACTCCGAAATCTTTCTCACAAGTCCCTCTTCCGCTAACTTACCACCCTTACCCTTAGTCATCTCACCAAAAGTAGCCGTTCTTTCCTGCTCCAGGCCATGACAGTCGAAGAGAATATGTTCAGCAGTTTCATCATGCAGGCCACACTTCCTGCATGATGGGACCCCGTCAAAGACTCCACACCTCTGTAAATGCAACCTGAGGCCACAGTGACCAGTGATGAGTCCGATTATCAGCCGCAGTCTGTACCTCTTGAGGTGGAGCAGATCTGATGCTATGGTGCTGGAGGGTTGAGAGAGAACCAACGTAGAGAGGGCCCCATACTACGTTCCCGGATGGCGAAACAGTCAAAACCGATAGTGTGTGGGCGATTTCGAGCCGAGCCGATCCAAGACAGTCCAGTCCGCGCCGGGATCGTGAAGGGCCTTCTGCGCGGATCGTGGACTGGACCGGAGTCAATTTCCAAGTGTGTGGCGCATCACGGTCCGGGACCGTCTCTCCAACTATTCCCCCCCCCTTACCCACTATCAGACTACTCGGATTCAAAAGCAATATACTCGAGCGGGTGCTGTATGCAACTCAGTGAACGTAAAATTATGGCAATCACATCAAATTTTTTCCGTTTAATTCTACGTAAAGACATATAAGTCAATTATTTTAAAGCAAAAATATATTTTCCAGGTATGAAGAGTCTAAAACACGTTTTGCGGCGTATTCGGACTAAGGATGAACTTTGAAAATTTCTACAACCTTTAATTTTGTTGTAGCGAAATGAAATTTTATGCAATGTAGGTTATACAGTTATGTAACCGATTACTAAGTTTTACACTGTTAACTTTTTTTTAAGTTGTTGTACATTAATTAGTGCAATCTTGGAAACGGGTGATCGTAGAATCTGTGGCTTAAACGTATTCATGAGTCGATTTTTAACTAAGTTTATCGAGTAGTACGGGGCTTTTCTTGTTTATGGAAAGTGAAAAGTGCAGACTACTCGAACCGAGTAATGAAGGACGAAGCTTGGGAGTATCTGCTTCGAATTACAAAGAGAAAATCCCAAGTCCATGAACTTTCTGTAGATAGTATTCGGGGTAGTTTTAGAAAGAACTAAGAAAAATTCGTGAAACCGGTAAAAGTGGTGCGTCCGCGGATGAAACCCATGCACCAACGTTGTGGTATTTAGAACCCCGTGTGAAAATTTCATAATTTATCCTTTTTGATTAATACAGAGGACAACAATGTTATAGCGCCCCAAATCATGTTAATTTTTCACGTAGTTTGGCGATCACACCGATGAACTGTAGTATTAATAATATTATTGTTATTACCCTTATTTGAAGATAAATATTTTTCATATTTGTCATCAGAACTTCTCAAAAATCAAACTAACTTCTCACCAAGTACTATCATTGCCGCTGCAACTTGCATCGACGAACTCATCTTTCCAACTGACCAACGAGGTAAAGTGAGTGGAGTCACGAGCCCGGACCGTGGAAAGTAATACAAGTGTGTGGTGAAACCTTCCAGTCCCGGACCGCGGTTCCGGGACTCCGCGATGGCTGCCACGTCCTCACATGCTCCGTTCTTACCCACGCTCTGATGAGTTTTGGACTGCACTACTGGGAACTCCACAGAAAGGTTGGGGTCATACTAGCTTTGTGATTGCTGCATTATTAGCTAATGCGTCTGCACCTTCATTACCTTCAATACCCAGTGTCCTGGTAGGTGACCATGCTGAGCGTACCCAATCGAGAGAGTGTACTATAGCAGTCCCACACTAACCTGGACCTAAATTCGCAGGAATTTAGAGCATTGTTGAGAGAAATGTTGATAGACTTGTTTCTATAACCAAGTCTAAGGTTTTCCTGAGCACACCATAGTATTGCAGTAACCTCAGCCTGAAACACTGAGTGATGCATTCCCATGGAGATACAAGCTTCCATCCTAGGGCCTCTGCACCATACGCCAGCCCCAGTACCCTTCTCACCTTTAGAACCATCGGTGTACCACTCCATCTGTGCCCGAGGGATAGGCCTGCCATTAGGCAGCCACTCCTGACGTCCCGGGATAGTGATCCTGAATGGCTTGGAAAAGGAGTAACATACCTTCATCTCGTCAGAGTACATGTCCAGGACATTGTTCTCCACCAGAAGAGTTATTCTGCCGTGGCCATAGGGACGAACCCCCCTCCACGTCTGGCCACGTTGAACATTGTTTGAGGATATTTCACCAAGATACAAAAGTTTGCCGGCGGGTTTCATGCAATCAATATCCTTGAAGAAGTTAGCTCTTCCAATAAATTATGATGTTATATTTTTTATTTTATCGGTAAGTGTTGAGTTAGATAAAACCGAAGGGGTGAAATATCTTTTTTAGACAAATATATACAATTTACAAGACAATTTACACAAGTAATATTTCTTAAATATACTCGTAATACCGTGTCCATCCCGTGGTTAGAAGAGTCAAACTACATAGGTACACATGTATCTTGGACTCAAAATTTGTACCTAATTTGAGGTACAAATAATATTACCATTATAATAATATTACTGGCTTCGCCACAGACAAATAATATTACTTCCTTAGTTATCTGTCTCTAAACGAAAGCTGTCAACGTTCGAATTTAATGGTAATTTTTTAGATTATCAAAGTCATGCGTGTAATACCATGCATATATACAGGGCGAGTTGTGACGCCCCTTGCCCCCCTCCCATCTTAACTTTTGAAAAGGAAATATTTTTAAACCCTCTGGGAATGTTTTAACGGATTCTAAAGTTTCTTTTGACGTACTTTGCGTCACCCATCCCCACCCGAAATAACGTATTTTGAAAATAATTTTATGATTCCAAATTGTATGTGAACTGTTGCATTTGAAACCTGATTTCTTGTAATCTTTAAGTGGGCATAACAAAAACATGAGACAAGGTAAAACCTATTCTTTGCGTCGTTGAGTTTGTGTTACAATTACCTTTCTTTAGGAACGACACAGGGGGGTTGTTTTTAAAAATGGGGTGGCCCTCCCCCTGGAAGAATTATATCTGAAATCGCGCCTAGTTCGCTTATGATTAAATTTTACTCCTGCGGTCTCGCCGTGAGATCGTCCCAGATGTCAAACATCACACGCCACACAACCGACGGCTCGAGTTAGGGACAGCTATGTGACGGTACGAAATCTCCCGCACATATAATATAGGCTAACTTAACCTAGCCTAGATATAACCTCATTGTGTTTAAACTATTTAACAACATAACAACACTAGCTTCGTTATATTATCGTTCTATCAATTACAGATACATGCTAGCCTTCAAAACCTTTGATAATTCAAGCAATTTAAACAATAGAAACTATTAATATTCATAACGTAAACAAGCGGCGGAACATAACCTCAACGACAACCAGACTCTGTGGAGTCCGTGGTGACAGCTGACGCAAGCCGCCATGTTTCGATCAGGCGCACCAATCTGGCCCTAGAGGGGTATCACTTAATCGCTATTGGTCGCGTCTTTTATTCTTTTTGTACCCCGGGAGTATAAATGGAGCTGCTGGAGCAGCAAACGACACACCGACACTCACCTCCGAAAGAGGTACAACTGAAGCAGTGTTTGCTTACCCTGGTGTGGCAATACTGCGGTTGTATCCCTTTCGCGCACATTTAAAGGTCAGTGTTTGCTTACCTTGTGTGGCAATTCTGTCCTACACACACACATACGCACGGTCAGTGTTTGCTTACCTTAGTGTGGCAATTCTGACCTACACACACACATACGCACGGTCAGTGTTTGCTTACCTTGTGTGGCAACTCTGTCTTTAATTTATTTTTGTAGCTCTTAAGAACACTAGATATTATCATAATTACCCCCTTTTAAAGGTCTATTAGTATAAGGTTTTATTATTATCAAATAATTCTTTCATTGCTGTGATATTGAACTAATTATTAAAATAAATGTTTATAACTCCCACAGCCTCTTTTATTTAGTCTACTTGGTAAAGACACCCACTCCCTGCATAAGAGAAAAGAGTTCTCAATAATAAATATATAATAAAATATCCAAAAAATTCACTTTTACTATCGTAGCTACAAGCAGATACCCACGTCAAGGTCCCGCTGAGAAATTGTCACAGAAAGTAAATGAGAAATAGTGTCTTTCCACATGAGCAATTTTATGTTCTCGTTTATTAAAGATATGTTTAGCAGAAGTTCAATTGCATTGTTTGTGTATTAACCGGCTTAAGAGATGAACTTCAGTTTAAGAAGAAGGCCAGTGACATCCTATATGAAGGTGAAGTGTGTAGTCAATTGTGTTGTGTCGTTCTAATATTTATCTTAATAATCTTTTAAGTTCAGTGCCAAATAGAACGCCCGTCTTAATTTCAAGGAAATCGTCTACGTTAGTGATACCTTCAACGTACTTACCATGAGGCTTGCTTCCATCGGGATAGTTTGAGGGTTTGAGTAGCCAGTATGTGCGTTCGAGGAACTAAAAGGAGGTTATGTCCGGAGACAGTTTGTGGGCTTCCAATAGCCTCCCAATGGTCTTCAATACAATATAACGTTTTTATTCGTCCTTTCACTTGTACAAACAAACATGGAATAGTGCCATGTTATTCTTAATGTGTACACGATAGCATAATGATTGGTTTGTTTTATATTCTGTACCAATTTTTTCCATGACTCTCTTATTGTTTAGCAGACTTATAAGCTAATATTTACAAAAGTAAATTAATCATGACAGATTTAAGAGAATTTTTAAACTTCGGTTTAGGTTTACCATAATATGTTTTAGTACTATTGATATACCTTTATTATTTATTTATTTATTATTTGTATAGTGTATTATATTAAAAGTTATATTGTTTTTTACACATTTACAATAGAAATACCTTGTTAAGTAGCCTCTAAGGCCTGTAGAGAGGTCATTGATGCTAATGCATTCGGCCAAATTTCTAAATAGGCCCTGAAATCGGAACTTAGATTCATTAAACCTTTTTCATATTCAAAAGTAATTTTAACCTACATTAGTTTAGAGTCAACGGCAGAGTATATTCTACACAGTCTGTCGTTGAAATTTGTATTGGGCTACAGAAACCTTTTTTATCAGTTTGCTTTCTCCCTCTAGGAAATAACCAGTAAAACATAAAACGACCAAAATATAATATAGTTTGTCCAAGATTTTCCGAATGAGCTATAAGCTCCTTTCTTACAATATCTCCCCCGCAGAGGTCGGTGGGGGGTGGGAGGGGGATATTGAGCGCTTAAGGGAGGGTTAAGGTGCGAAATGGATTTTACCGGGTGTTTACAATAAAAATGAGCTGCCACCTGAGATTGTGTCTGGGGAGGGGGAGGGCTAGGCGCGCACGCGAAGGCTCCATTTGGATGCTGAGTTGTTGGGAAGGGGAGAGTGCTTGAGGGGAGGTGCAAAGGTGATATTCTATTATCAGTTTAGGACTAGTTCCGGTTGGCACGCAGACCACTTCCTGCTCGTGTTTTACAAGGTGTACTTGTGTTGTTTGCCATTTTGGCTTAGTCAAAATTATCTGAAAACTTTGGGTTTTAATAAGTCTTTTAATAAATCACTTGAGTCTTAAACACAAACATTGAATTTGTTAAGATTTTTGGGCGTTGAATGTTTCGTATGCGTTATCCGTTACACCATGACTTTACTTAATGTGTTTTATAAAGCTGTGTGGCAACTTCCAGCATTTCAAAATTATAAACCCCTCAGTTGCAGATGGAATCAAAATTGAGTAGTTACACACTTTTTCGTTCAAATTTTCATGAACCCAAAACGTTTTCTTTTCGTCCTGAAAAGTGTAATGTGAGATATATTCTAAGCACCCACGTATACTCAACATGGTATTTGTTAATCGCACGTTACTGAAAAGAAATATAAAACTTACTTTTAAAATACATCCGTGCTGATCTGTACTTAGCCTTACTCAGAGTATGTAAGTGACGTTTGAGTTAAGTTATATGTCTTTTTAAGTACTTACTTACACAGCATTTCGAAGTTGCAATCGGAAAAATGAACTTACAAACACTAGAACACTTAGAATCAGTTTCCCAGCCCATGGATCTTCACGTTTCCAAACCGGAACAGGAAGTCGAAGTGGAGGAGGAGCGGACAAAGAAGTTCTCCATAGAGAGTATCCTGGGCAGAGTACCTCCTGGGGCTGGGCATCAGCTGGCGCCTCGCAGAAACAACTCCTTGGACCAGGAGGAGCTGTTGTGCCACCAGACGTCGCTGATGAGTGGTGAGTCGCGTAATTCAATTTATAACTGTTATAAAAAAGGGGTTTTACGTTGTAAAGTTTTGAAAATGAAAAAAAAACAATGAAAAATTACCTGTATTTACAAAGAAATTCTTTTCTTTTAACCACAGTGTTATGACTTAAATGTTTAAACATCATTTCTGGCATGTGGGTTCCACGGTGTGCCCGTAGATATTCTAATATAGCAGGCTCCAAACGTCAGACACCTTTTAAAAGCAGCATGGGGTTAATTCCACCAATAACTTGACGAACGTTGACTTCAAAGACAGCCATGTAGAGTCTGTAGCTTTTCACTGTAGGCTTGAGACTTCACATATGTTGGGAAATGATTGCCAATGGGCAATGGCAGTGGATTAAGAGAATATGTGGTTCCAAGAAGACGGCGCGAAGTGCCACACAGCAAACGTCACAATTAATTATTAGTATCTTGGGAGAAACGTTTTGTGAATGCATAATCTCGTATAGAGGTAATGTGAACTGGCCTCCACGGTTGTGTGACATCACGCCGACAGAGTACTTTTTAAAAGGTACGAGTGTTGAAGTCTCGAGTCTACGCTGACAAGCCACATACTCTACATGACTTAGAAGTCAACATTCGTTGAGTTATTGACGGAAATCGCCCCCAGCTGCTGGTCTTTGGTTTGAAGATTGGGCTACTAGATTGGAATTTCTACAGGCACGCCATGATACCCATATGATAGAAATTATATCGAAATACTCACGAGTCACGACATTACAATACGATTTTAATCAGTTCATTTTTATGTTAATATAAGTGGTTTTCATTGTTTTAGGTCATTTTTAAAATCACACGATCAAAAAACACCTTTTGTAAGCCCAAGTGAATGCAAATACACCAGTTAATTTCGAGTAGGTCTGGATAGCTTGTAGGTGTCTTTTTTATTTATTTATGACAGGTGGTAATTTTAATAGACTAGGTTCTCTTTTATCAAACATTTAAAAGCTTCTGTAAGTATCATGCTTACAGAGTACCGGCAAAGTTTGGTGAACAAGAGTCCCTATGAGTCGCTCCTCTATAACGAATATTCAATGGTTGTATCTAGGCTTGAAATAATTATCAGCCGTGGACTTATCAGAGTAACTCTGAGAACAGCTTAGAACATGGATTAAAAACTACAACAGATATTTTCAAACAGTTAACATACTTAAATCAAAATGCTATTTCAATAGGAGCATAAAGATATTGAAGCTGCTGCATATAAACTCTAAGACTTGTACTTTCGTCAACAATAAATTATTAATTATGTTTGTTAAAACTTGATTTTCTCATAGTCGTAATAAATATCTTGCTAAGAAGGACGTTTTACGTTTATGCTTTTATATGCTGCAGCATTAATGGCTCTGTGATTTTATTGAAATACTTTTCCCATTTTGGCACGATAATCTACTTAAAACATAGTTTAGAAATCATCCATGTTGAATTCCTGATTCCGCATAGAGGCCGCTCAGACTCTATCCGACGCCATCTCAATAAGTAAGAACAAAATGGCGTTTAAGTCACAACAATGGTTGTAATCAAGAAACGTATCTTAATGTGCTTTTAAAAATAGTTTACAATATGCAAAACCTTAATTATAATTTTAAGCTATAAAATATACATTTAGATTTAAATCTGATTTAAGCTAAAGTACCTCAGATAAATTGAGAGAAAAGAAACCGTTTGTTCAAAAACGTTGTGCAAAAACGATCAGTCAGTAGCGCCTGCAGTTCTATCTACACTATACCCGCAGATCAGTGGTGTATCTATTTGTCGGTCTAACGCCGTTTGAAAACCCTGGCGCATATACAGATTTCACTGTGCACTTCCGCATTGCCCGACGTGACGCTACGCGACATTTAATTGAAAAAAATAGATCATTTATTGCATAAGTAAATTTTACATGCATTGCAATCATTACTTGTCAGTAGATAATAATTACCCGCCCGCACACATTTACTTACAGGTTGAGTTTTAAATTCCCCTTCCCCATCTTAACTTTTGAAACAGGAAATATTTTTAAAACCCCTTTGGGGAATGCTTTTATACGATTCTAAAGTATATTTTGACGTACTTGGCGTCACAAACACCCCACCCAAAATCCGAGGGGAGGGCCCCCAAAGTTTTTAAATACAAATCTACCTAAAAAAATGACATTTCAACACAAATTCAAAGACGCAAAAACATATTTTTTTACCTCCATTCGGGGGTTTTTTGGTTATGCCAATTTCGCGTCATTCAAAATAAATTGTATGTGAAATGTGGCATTTTAAACCTGATTTTGTGTCATCTTTAAATTGGTATAACAAAAAGGCGAGTCGAGATAAAACAATATTTACTTTGCGTCGTTGAATTTGTGTTGAAATTCACTTTCTTTTGAGGTACGTCAAAGTAGGTCAAAACAAACTTTAGATCCTATAAAAACATTCCCCAAAGGGTTTTAAAAAATATTTCGTTTTTCAAAATTCAAGGTGTGAGGGGCATTGAAAACTCACCCTACCCCAAAACATACAGAACCTTGGTCAGTCAGTCGTCTTCTATAGTGCGTTCTTCCATAGTGTGCACTATTCTTTCCATACTCGTCTGCACTATAAATGCGTTTAAGATCAACATTTTTGAAGCAAGTTCTTCATTGAAATTGGCTACCTATTATCAAGCCTATTATAACTACAGAATTTAATGTTCTTTTTTCAGTTCCAGATACAGAATCTAGAGTGCCAAACACGTTGTTTCCTCTGCCATACTCTCCGCTCTTCTATAACAGCTGGGTGTCATCCACCTCTCACCTTTTTGGACTTCAAGGTAAAGTATAGCAACCATAGAACTTTCAGAGTGTTGCATTGTCTTGAGGATCTACTTATTGGACATTATTAAACTTAAACCAGACCGACACGCAGCTTAGTGCTAAAGCGCGCCTGGCATGAGTGAATCGAATTTCATTTGCAATTTGTTAGCCTCGCTTCGACCTTTGGCCTCAGACTAACGTGTTCTTTTACTGAAAGTCTTATTACATATTATGAAATTTGAAGACAACCTTAAGAAATTCCAAAAGAAGTTAAAAAATTATCTGATTGCTAAGACTCATTACTCTACTAATGATTATTTGGAAGGCAACAAAGACTACGTTAGTTTCTACTTTCAAGATTCAAGATTCTACCTTTGTAATTGCTTGTATAATTTTACTGTCTGCAGCAATAAATATTTATTTATTTTATTTATTTATTTATGAAGTGATAACGAATTTCTAATTTCATTTAAATCGGACTACTCATTCCGCTTTTGTAGTGCAGAATCACTTTTTGGCCACCATTTTGGAACAGCTTGATGGATTTTTATAATTTGTGAAGTATTGATAGGTAACATTAAAATACATATTTATTTTAAATGCCATTTAAGTCTGATGAGGTTTATCGTTTTTAGATCAGTAAACCCAATTTTCGGTGAAAGGTTTCCCACCAAAAGGGGAGTTCCGGAAGTCAGATTTTGCTGGCAATAGAACTCAATCGATATATTTACAAAAGGAATAATTGTACCAAATTTAATCAAAATCGGACCTAAAATGCGACTTATAGAGAGGATACAGTCACATAGATTTTCATCATTAATGAGCCAAGTGAAGGGTGCGGGGGAATAACCAACAGAGTCACAAAAAGTAAACTTTACAGGAGAGCAAAAACAAAGTTTGCCACTGAAACAGAGGAAGTGGAATAGACTTTGAATCTAAAGGGAAAGTTCAAGGTTATAAAAACACAATGACACATGACAAAGTACCAAAGTGGACTCTGATGATGATTTTTAGGTGTTTTGAACCGCGTGTAAGTCAAAATTGGCTGATTTAATAACAAAATTCCAAAGACTTTAAGAATTACCATGTATAACACAGTGGTACTACCACTTGCATTCAACCACCTACCCTCTCAATGACAGTGCTAAAAAAATGCACTAATGTACTTGAACTCAGATAACAAATAATAAAATTACCAATATTTGTGTCTAACTTTTTTTTTAAATTTTGCTTCATTAAGAAACATTAAAATATTTTTTTTCGTAAAGCCAGAGGGGCCGTGTCTTCCCCCCCCCCCAACCCACGAGTATGGGCACACATGTTGATGATACTGTTTTAGTTGTGTTTTAGCGCAGAATGCACAGTCGGTAACATAGATTGACTAGCGTCTTGTCCTCGCGTTAGACATACTCGAAGTAGTTTACTGCAAGTAGCAGCACCGTACACAAAACAAAAAGCTGAGTAAAACACGTTTAAAAATACTTTATAACAGTTTAAACCGTTCAGGGTTGAAAGAAAAAGGTACATATGATTGACGTACTTACTTTTAATTTGTATTTTTGACATTGAAACATATCTTGGGTTCGTTTATACCTTTATTTAAAATTGGTTCTCAGCGGCAGCTATGATATATTGTATAAACGGGTATTTCCAATAGGTGAGACGATGTTTTATCCGATTTTTACGACATTTTCAATATTATATGCGAGCCCACAGTGTTGACTTTTCACTGTCGGGCTAATATTAAATTAATCTACATTAGGGAATTGGGATGAGCCATCGGTTAATAAAACATCGGTGTCTTGTGTCTGCGCATGCTCCCAGGTTGATTGTCAGTGGACTCTGTTGTTTCTTCCCCTGAACCACATGGACTGAGTTGGGTATTACAATATTTCAAACATCTATATCTCGTGACCCGGTTGGTTTTTTCCCCTGAAGCTTTCAGCATGTTAAAATATAGACCATGGAGTATCGAATGCCATCATAAAACGAATTTAAATTTTTTTGGACTATTTTGGTTTTTCCCCTGTACTCTTCAAGTGACTTTGTTATACGTCATAATAGACTTTTGTAGATATAAATGATTGTATTTCCTAGAAATGAACTACGTTTTCAAACAGTATAACACACGTTTTAACAAGAAAAAACTTAAAAAAGAATAACATTGAAATAAACATTTTATAAGTTATGTACAATAAATAGTATTTTAACATGTAAACAAGACATTCCAACCAGATTCCAAAAAAACATTTCGGACTGCGAAGACTTGTAGAATTTTAAATAGTTCATTCAAGAAATACCTTAATCAAGAGGCAATTTACTCACTCCGAGAGGAATAGATTTTACCCAACTGTCCCAACCTGACGACAGCGGCAGTGATATGGTACTATACTATTTATTTATATACAATTTATTTATTTATTTCCAACGGTGAAAACCATTTTACATTTATAATAACATAGATCCGTGCAACAAATTAGAATATTTAGAAGATGAACAATGGTAAATACATTGTTTACAATGGTAAATAGCATGCTGATGAGATGATTATATACAATGTGAATTGAAGTACTACTAGAAATATACTAACAGAACTAACTGGAAATCAAGAAGTAAGGCCGAAGCGAGGCTGTATGCGTATCATTTAGCCTACTAACGGTAACGCCCCTGGTAATAAAGTACAAAAAGCTAAGATAAGTTTTCATCCCAAAGTTTTATGGTCAATGATTGTTAACCCTTATTGTTCAATTTCGTGTTATTTGCCTTTAATATTACATTATCTGTGGGAGTGTGGTGAACACTAATCTTTTTTTATTTATTTAAACATATGTTAGTTTTGTTTTGGTTCAACAACTTTGTAAACACAAAAAGATAGAATTTATATTGTTGGTGGACTCATATTTTTATTTAATTATTTCCTTGTAAGTTTTAATAAGTACACGATCCCACTGCTCGTTATCTCGATATCTTTGATGAACTTCTTCACCTTTCTCGTCGTCATCCATGTCACTGAGGCAAGTCTCTCCGTGTCAGACTGTCTACGTTGTAGATCTCTGGTCACCATCTCCAACACCAGTCCAAGTTTGGCAGCTTCAAGCTTGTAAGATGACTGTTTTATCTGATCCACCGCTGAGAACTTAGCCGTCACCCTGGCAAGGGGTCCTTACAGATAAATCGTCATCCGGGCCAGATGACCTCCGGTTTTTATCGAGGTAGATACTCCTCCGACTCCTCCTCCTTGTTGCCGAGTACCGGGCTTGCCACCGGCGTAACGGAATTAAAAATTAGGGTTTTTTAATAGAGGCGTGAAAACCAAGAAAAACACACCTATCCCAAGGAAGGGATGCGAACTTACCCGCATGCACTATTATCAGTGCAAGCCCGACCTGCTTGGCGCTCGTTTCCACCGACCAAGGGACCTAATAGGGTATTGTCAACGCAGATTCGAGCGTGAAGCAAGACGGGTAACCACGGTGTAACCTCCCTTAACCAAGGGACCTAATCGGGTGTTATTAGCGGACGTTACACCACAGTGGGTTGAGGATTGCTACTGAATTGTAAGTGTTGTCTTGAGTTGTCATAGAAATTATGCGTCGCATTGTTTTGTTACCCTTTTTAATTTGTGAAATTTTGAAGTTACTATAGCAATTATGTATTATATTTGAATCAATACTACAGGGTGTTCATAAAAGGATGTCACAAACTTTGAGATTGGGTTAATTGGGTAAAAATACATAGAATAACTTTTTTTTTCAAAAACGCTCGTTTTAACAGATATCTATTATTTTGTTTTGGGCACTAATTATTTATTTTCTCCTACATCACTTGAAACGCGATCTCTGGTTACTCTTTATTGTAAACCTCACCATTTATTTGCTAATTAGGGTGTAACACCAAAAGGCGCCCTAAAAATGCAGTAAAATAGCCATCATTTTAAAATGGTAAGTTAGATGATAGCCTACTTGTAATTTTTTCTAAAAATGGTCTTACTTAGATACAAATTGACATTAAGTTTGAGCCAAATCCTACAAGTGTTGTGGAAGAAAATAAGAGTGAAAACTCAAAATGGCAAGTGTCTGGTAAACGAAGCGTTTTTCGGAAAAAACATTATTCTTGATTTTATATTTATTTTTAACCAATACACCCAACCTAAGCGTTTGTGACATCCTTTCATGAACACTCTGTATAAAACAACTAAATTAACTCAAATTTGACTGCAATCTTACAAAACCAAATGCAAGAGATGTCAAAAAACACGAAACTCCTCGGAATATATCGTACCAGGCATCGGTTGACGTGAGATTGTCACGTAGAGAGTGCCTGCTCTACGCAATTGGCTCGGGCATTTATGTCTAGAGGGAGCTTTCAAAATACTGACCAAATCAAGTACTAATGACGACGTTTTTGATTGATTTACCCACACGTTCCTTATGGGTTGGCCATGTGGGGAATTTGGATGTATTAATTTTGTCCACATTCTTCATCCTCGAAGGTAAAGTTTGATGCACACGACCATTGGAAACGTCTAGAAAATGACGACAGTTCACAGTTGTTTTTCTACTGTTCAGTTACGTGATGTTCTAGACAGAGAAGAAAAACAGTTACAATACTACAGAGATAGGAGACAACTAACGAACTGGGAAACACGGCGGTAGTTTATAAAAGTTTGCCTTTATTGGCTGTAGTTTTCTTGTCAACAGATTGCCAAATTATTTGCAATCCAAAATTGGTTGAGCATGAACAGGTGAAATTAGAAAGTAGATGCTGGTCATCCTTAAACAAGAACGTTTCGTTCTGTTCTATCCTATCCTATGTCACTTGTCAACAAAAATTTCAGTGAATGAACCTGCATACAGTCTACGTAATTTCAGTGAACTGGTAGTTCTGATCCAGCCAACCTAAATAAAATAAATTTAATATTGGTTATGAAGTTTTAAAATTATATTTATATTTACCAATATTAAACCTCTAATCCCCTTTAAAAACGTTCATACTTATTTAATTCCTTCGAGCAAAACACTCGATTTGTGCGTGAACAACACTCTCAAATAAATGTAATTATTCTAACATATTATATTTCTCTATGTTATGTAATAAATTTCTTCTCCTTCACCTCCTCCTCCTTCTTCTTCTTCTCCTTCCCCCTCATTTCTCATCCTCCTCCCCTCCTTCTTCTTCTTCTTCTCCTTCCTCCTCCTCCCCTTCACCTCCTCCTCCTTCTTCTTCTCCTCCTCCTTCTTCTTCGTGTATTAGAGCAGACACAATGTGTTGGGAAGCACACTGCGCAGTGTATCAATACTTGATACATTTTCAACTTGCCATATAATAATTCTTTCCCCCCAAAAGTCACAACACAGCATTACGAATCTTCTCTCTCCTACTCACCCTGTAGAGTACATGTTACCACGACTTCGCTGTGTTTAATGTGTACGTGTTTGCACAGCACCCAAGCCGGTGGGGAGGAGGTCCAGGAAGCCAGGGATGGACAGGAAGCCTCGGCAAGCCTACAGCGCGAAGCAGCTGGAACGTCTTGAGTCCGAGTTCAAGGTGCGAGTAAAGTTCGTGACCACATGGTACTGTAGCCACAAAACAATTCAGACCTGGAGTTGGAGTTATTATTCCCCCAAAGTTATTATTTTTTAATATCGATAGTTTTTTGTCCAAAAATACAATTGTATGCAGTGTCTACTTTGTGAAAAATACTTATTAAGCAGGTCCTATTCTGAGTACAACTTTAGTAAGGGGGAAAAACGGCCAACGACGTTTTAAGCTGGTTAACTTATTTACCTGAGGAAAATTTTCTCTGGAATTGTGAATTTATTTACACTGCTGCATAAAACACTAAAACTTTTACTTTCGTCATCAAATACATTTTGTACTTCGGAATTTAAAACTCGATTCATAAGAACATAGCACTTTGAATTCCGTAAATAAAATTACATTTGATAACCAAACTCAATTTTTCCGTTATTTATCCAGCAGAACTAATGACTATGCTTCTAGAGGAAAACCTTCCACGTTTTGTTCCATTAACCTACCTAAAAGCAAAACACAGTTTGCAAATTTTGCCATGTTAAATTTAAACGCACACATTTCTTGTCGCCTCTTAATAGTATTTTTAGAAGTATCACACGATGTTGTGTAAGCAAAAAATTTGGTTCCTCTCGAAAGTGTTTGAAAAAAAGTTAAATTTGATTACCAAATGGCTAATAACAGCAGGGAGCATAGTATATCATACTAGACTATTTTGCCTAGTAGACAGATTTGTAAAATATATGATATTGTTAGCTGCTTAGGTATGGCAAGCTAACGACAAGATATGAATGACTAGCAAATACTCGTAGTTTCAGAGAATCAGGAACGAGATTGGGCTCGACCACAGAAGAAGAAAAATAGTACTACCTCCTTTCTATGGCTCGACTAAATATACTTTTTTGAATTCTTTGTGGTTAACCTGGCTTATCACTATTTTTTATAGCTAAGACGAACAACACAAAGTGGCTTCTTTCGAAAACTCGTAATTATTAGTTTTACGTACTTTGCTATCTACGTGCTGTGCGGTAAAATACTTAACCAGTTAGAACCTGGAGTTGTCATATTGACAAGGTGCACTGGACATGCAGTACAAGCACACGAAGAGTGTCAGCACTATGTAAATTATGTGGACTGATGATATACGGTAGCTTCTTTTAATTATTTGTTATCAATAGCTCATTACTTGGTAAGGCACCCAAGGCATAAATTAAACTAATTTATTTATTTAAACATTTCAGGAAGACAAATATCTCAGTGTTAGCAAACGGATGGAGCTGTCAAAATCTCTCAATTTAACGGAAGTCCAGATAAAAACTTGGTTTCAAAACCGGCGGACGAAGTGGAAGAAACAGCTGGCGTCCAGGTTGAAGCTGACGTCATCCGGTCCCCAGTACGCAGCGCTTCTAGCGGCAAACGCCCCGTACTACCTGAGTCCAACGTGCAACTGGGTACACCCTTCCTCGCTGTTCAGTGAACCCCCGGTTGTTGTAGACACTGCTAGCTCTTTCCCCCATACCTCTGATTGTGATATGTGAACTAAATATTATATATATATGTGTATATTAATTTGAGTTTATTTATTTGGAGTTTTCATACTCTATACCTCCGTCCTTACTGTAATTACCCTTCA
The DNA here is from genome assembly GCA_018831715.1 of Matsumurasca onukii. Classification (NCBI taxonomy): domain Eukaryota; kingdom Metazoa; phylum Arthropoda; class Insecta; order Hemiptera; family Cicadellidae; genus Matsumurasca; species Matsumurasca onukii. The sequence continues at coordinate 54,193,090 of CM032061.1, read as the reverse complement.
AACGTTTTCAGCTAAATTGAAACCGTAGTGGTACAGCCTAACCCAAACCTAATTGATAAAGGCATGTAATTTTTGACCGACTACCTACCCAAGGAGGAAATTATTCGTCCTGGGCCATTTTCTGCTGTTTTGCATTGTTTACGCATAACTTTTCACTTTTGAATGCGGCTATTGTGTTGAATGTGTTAGTGTGTGGAATCTACCTCGGACCTAGGTAAAAACCTGAATAGTCATTTATTGTCATAGTTTACATAAATTATTGTACGTTGATTGTGATTTTGTCAAAATATTACAACATTTAAATTAAATATTTTTCAGTACAAGAACACTTGAATAGACCATATACAGCTCACTGTGACAATGTTGGGACATGTAATATCTCAACGGTCGCGCACTGGCGAATCTCGAGTTACAGTAAATTTCCGAGACGCACCAGGGTCTTTGAGGTCCGGGACACGAACCTGCGTGTGGCCTCGTACTCAGACGATAGAGCGCAGGATTCGAACTTTAATTTGTCTTTAGAAGGGGCATCCCAGCGACTCTCGTTCCCCCGACAATTAACGGTCGTTCATCGGACTAAATCAGTTGGGATGGAATCATAGGGCGGTCGGGTTTGTAGCTCTCGGGTTATTGAGGGGTGCCTACTAAATGGGGGCTTTGAGAAGATAGTGTTGGCCCGAGCATAGACTTAAAATATACCTGTGTTCAACGGCAATGACGTAAGCGGGCTCACAGAACCTAGTCATCAGACAAACGGAGAAGACTAATGACGTCTCGAATTGGTGACCAGTCGTGGTACTATGTACTATGGTGCCATTTCGATGCAAGTCAGCCAGCATTGCGTCTCTCATTGAGTGGTGGTAGTTTTGTGCATAAATATACATATGCAGCGTTTCGTACTCCTCTTATTAAGGTGATATTATCTTTGGACCACTGTAACCACAGAGTATCAAGTAGACAAGACACATTTTTATTTTGTGTAATTTTCATTTCGTTCTATTCATGTTTACAATAATTAGATGCCTATCTCAATGTCTCGGCTTTAAAGATGTGTAAGATTTAGATTTATTGTAAAATTGCGGATAAAAAGCTACTGTACGAAGTTTATTAATAGGTACAAGACTAAGGAGAAGGGTAAACCTTTACAAAAAGTTGGGATTCCGTATTTTGCTATAACCTAAATTGCTTAGGCCTTCCAAACCAATGGCTAATTTGCAGAAGAAAAAGGTTAGTCAAAATGATTTGCGTAGAATTATGTCTGAACAGAAGAGAAAGTTTTTGACAAATGGAAGGAAAATAGATTCACCGTTAGCTAAATATCCTTTTATTAGACAAAATAACACTTCTAGGTTTAGCTTATAGGTTTGTTTAAAAGCTAAGCTAGGCTTTGTACTTAGTGGTTTGGTATGGGTTTAAATTTATATGAATAGTGGTGTCCAAATATTGCGTTTGAAGAACCGAAATGCATACAACAAATTCGTCCACATCGTCACGTATTCGCACGCACACATTTGCATTGTATTATCTATTATTCTCTCATTAATTTATTGTATAGTTTATAATATGTTTAGTCGTTATACCATCTTGTTATGTTGTACCTATATAGTTTATTATCCGTTATCCTTTTCATAAGTTTACTTCTTACATTGTACAAAGTTTATTTTCTATTTTGTTGTAAATATTCTATTCTAGTTACATAGTACCCACTCGTTATTTCGTGGTTCTAAGTAAAGTAAATTGTATTCGCCACTTGCATTCTCTGTGATAACACTGTATATTGCTTGTTTGTCTTTTAACTCATATGTTCTACTATATCAAATCACTCATTGTCCAACAAATATTTCATGTAAATTGGCTGCTTGCCGTAAATAAATAAACAACACCATAAACCAGGTAATTCGGGCAACCTACCACGCAGACTTTAAATATGTGATAGGCTTTTGTTTTACACCATTTCATCATAACCGGATCATAAATGCAGTTATGTAGTATAACATAAAACCCAATTTCAGGGGGAAACGCCCCCTGCCTAAAAGGTACTTCCAATGTAAATTATCTCCTGTCGCTAGGAAATTTGCTAGGATTCATGGTAGCGCTTATGGCTATGCGTCAACTATGTTTTCTATTTAACCCTAGAGTTTTGAACATTACAAATAAAATGTAAGGATGTTTTTAAACCACTCTCTATGAAGTGTAAGATCTAAGTTAGGTGTATACTTGATTGTTAATTTGAAGTATTTTCCTTAACTGTGCCTTACGTATAAAGAAGATGGCACTCTAACATGTATAGTGTGTGAGAGTGTCGTCCGCAGTGATGCAGTCTGGACAGTTCACATCAACTCTAAACAGCACAAGGACAACATAGCGCGCAAGAAACAGCAACTACTCCCACCGGCTCCTCCACCCCCTCTACCTGTGTACAAACGTCCAGCTGCTCCTGCCACCACCGTGCCACAAAAGAAACTCAAAAGTAGGTTCAATACTAGTTTAGTACATTGAGGTTATTTTCACCAGGATTTTATAGACAGTACCAGAGATTACTTTTACACAAATACAGCAAATAAAGGCTTTTTGATCGCCAGTGGTACTTGATGAATTGTACCAGATAGAAAAGCTTCATAGTTTACCTTTTAGTAGCAGCAATCAAAAGAGCAAAAAGTAAAATTACTACAAGTTTTAAAATGTTTTTTACTCAGTTTTAGGACCTCAATATTTTAATTTATAATGAAATACCGTGTATCTGGCCTGAAGATCCTACAAATTATTGAAGTCTAAATCTAAAAGCAAATATAGCGAAAATATCTTAAGTATCTTATCTCCAAGATAAGTATAGTGTCACAGGTATAACAGTCTACAATGTCTTAACAGTTGCTAAAAAGTCTAAAAATATTGCTATGTCCAGTTTGCCACTCTTGTTGGAATCAAAAATAATTACTGTTGTTCAAAATATGATTGGCAAATTATATTTAATTAAAAGTAAAAAATTGTAGAGCTACAAAGATTAACATAAAAATACATGTAACATGTAAACATTTTTACATTTCCATTCAAATTTCATATTTTTAATGTGAACTTTGTTCAGGTATCCTGAAAAATGCGCCGACCCCAAAACTACCCGAGGGCTTCTTTGAAAGTGACATTAAGAGTAGTCCTGCACCGTCAGTTTCCACTTCATCACTGCCTCACACCTTGGAAACGACTTTGCACAACAATGTGATCCCCTCAGCGAGTAGGTCTATTAACCCTGCTGGAGATGAAGTGATGGACACTGAGGAACCTGATGCGTGGCTGCTGATTCAAAAGATCCTCTGCCCGAAGGTTTTTTTGATGATCCAGTTCTTGATGCAAAGGTAATCTGTTGATCTTCAGTAATATTAAAGTGAGCTCTTGATGAAAGTTGGTGTATATTAATTACGTATAAGCCCGGTTGGATTATTTCAAATATGTTAATGCTCTGCTGAAAAGTTACGCTACTTAGTACCGAGACTTACTTTGACCTTTCGAAATGAGCTCTTTTTCATTTGAGGCTACTCCTCTGCCTTTAGTAAATTCCCTCTGACTAAGGCAAATAAACACTCCAATCAAACAATTTTTGTCAGAATGGGTTTCTTTCATAAATTTCCGTTTGTGTGATACCTGCGGTCTTCTGGACCGCTTTAGTCACCAAAAATGAATGTTAGAAACGTCATAAATCTAGGAGCTAAATTTAGGTGAAAAACATTCACAAATATAGGTAGTAACACCCAAGGTTAATAGAAAGACGCAGACAGATTGGAACACTCTCGTCAAGTAATTTCATTTTTCAGGCTAGAAATGTTGAATATAAAGATCCAATTCAAGAAGAGTGGGATAGATTCCAAAAAGAAATCAAAGAAGAACAGACAGTATCTACACAAATTATAGAAGATGATCAGGAAGAGGCAACTGCAGAACGACAGATTCAAGAAATTGATGAACAGCTCAGGAACTGGTCCAGGTCAGTTAGTTTTTTGATGATATTTCTATTATAATTTTTATGTAAAACAAGTTCTCACATTTTAAAGAGGGCTTGACAACTACACTGTTTAACTAATGCCTCTACATTTCTTAACAATATTGTAACAAAGATACACAACAAAAGACATTGTTGTCAGTAGAGTTTTGAGTTTTACTGACAACAATGGGGCTTCTTTTACCTATAAGGGACCAGTTCAGGGATACCACCAGCTAACGTAACCATTGATTCCAAATAACTGATTAATTCCTAAGTTACTTGTTTAAAAAATGCCTCAGGTCTTTTTTAATAGTAGTAGCAAATATAATACTTAGACAACAGGTTACAGCGAACAGTTTGTTTTAAATGAGGCTAATCTATAATATAAAATGAATCGCAAAATGTGTTGCTAAGCGCATAACTCAACAACGCCTGGACCAATTTGGCCAAATCTTTTTTTTAGTGATGGGTCGAATTCGAATCTCAAATCCCGAATCTACCGAATTTCGGGTAAAAATTCAATTCGAGATTCGGTCGGTTCATGTCAATTTCTAAATTGAATTCGACCGGTTCTTGCCGAACCGATAACGGTATACTCATAAGTCGGCGGATACACGAAGATTAATGGCGGTATTGATTCTCATCAATCCCAGTAAAATGAACTGTGGCGTGATTTGTGCATTAGAAATGCCGAGTGAGCGTGTGCGTCTTAATAATTGCCATTGGGCAAGTAGACAAGTATCGGATTCAACTTTTTGACTATCGACTAGTTCGATTATCGTCCGTGCGCTATCTGCTACAGTTATCGTAACGATAGTTGAGAGTTTTGACTCGATTTATCGCAAAACATTAGCAATCACGCGACGCCGCTTCTATGCATAGGCGTGTCGCCTGTCACTGTCAGACAAACAATATGGCTCTCGACGATCGCTTTCGTCAGTGGTGCTCGTGTCCGAAATCATCAAATATAATGTAAATTGTTGCGATTCTAAATTTTAATAAAGGAAAGTAGTTTAAAACAAGTTTAAAAAATTAACTAATTTAATTTTTTGTTACAAAATTGGCAAAATGCTCCTTTATCAGTACGTTCAAAACCTAATCCCACAAACTAAACGCAAGCTTCAATCGAATCAAAACTACTTCAATCAGTAACTTTCGACTCGGTTGTCAGTGTGTTATGTGCGTTAGTTTGTGCTTACCACGAGGATGGTTTTTACGCCGAGAAAAATTCGAATAATTGCCCCCTTAAAGTAGCCCTTAGGGGAAAACCCCTTAAAGCAGCCCTTTTCTTTTTCCCATACAAACGTGTTCTAACTAAAACGTAAACAATTTGAGTTTTATTGCTATTCGTTGCCAGCTGATATCCCTATTTTACAGACATAAAACATATGTGCGGCTAAAGAAAAAAAACAAGTAACTGTCAATGTCGATTTGCAGTTGTACATTGTGTTGTTTTTCTTAGATTTCTGTAACCTAATCTACTGAGTTTGCTTTTTTTAACTAATACATGAAACAAATTAGTATATTGTGTAATGTGCAGAGTGGTTAATACGTAAGAACAAAAAATGACCACATTACAAATCTTTTTGACAGGACGAAGTCTGTCGGGGTCCGCTAGTATTAAATAAATTTGAACTAACTCTAAATTAATTATTCTTACAGGGTTCTTGACTTGGAGAAAAAGAAGGAAACCGTTCTCGATTTATCGCAAACATTAGCAATCACGTGACGCGTTCTATGCACAGGCGTGTCGTCTGTCACTGTCAGACAAACAATATGGCTCTCGATCGCATCGTCTTTCGTCAGTGGTGCTCGTGTCACAAAATCATCAAATATAATGTAAATTGTTGCGATTCTAAATTTTAGTAAAGGAAAGTAGTTTAAAACAAGTTTAAAAAATTAACTAATTAAATTTTTTGTTACAAAATTGGCAAAATGCTCCTTTATCAGTACGTTCAAAACCTAACCCCACAAACTAAACGCAAGCTTCAATCGAATCAAAACTACTTCAATCAGTAACTTTCGACTCGATTGTCAGTGTGTTATGTGCGTTAGTTTGTGCTTACGACGAGTGTGGTTCGACATAATTACGTTTTCACCAGTATTATGTGATTACTTATTGTTCATTTTAATTTTTAAGACTTCGTCTTAGTATAGCCTACTTTGAAATTACAGTTAGAATCAAAATGTTAGAAATATTTTACTATAGACGTGAACAACCAAAACTATGCTAAATAAAACTTATAATAATGCTAAGAACTACTTTTCACCAAAAATATTGTTCAACATGTATAATTGTATATAAATTTAAAAAATATATATATGCTGTACTTTTCAAAACAATACAATATAGTATTGCTTTGTATCTGAGGCCAATCATTTTTTAAATTTAATATCAGATAACTAAATTATGTTTTTATTTTTATAATAATACATATTATATTGTTCACAATAGAAGTAGTGGCTTTGAAATAATGTATTTTCAGGCAGAAAACTCCTTGCATTTATATTTAACAGTGTACACAGTAGTGTAAATTTAAATTTGGCTTCAAATTCGGGATTCGAGATTCGAAGAAACTTAATTCGATTCGAATTCGATTCGATAATTTTTCAGATTCGACCTATCACTACTTTTTTTAAAATGTTCGTTGGAGTTCAAGGATGGTTTTTACGACGAGAAAAATTCGAATAATTGCCCCCTTAAAGCAGCCCTTAGGGGAAAACCCCTTAAAGCAGCCCTTTTCTTTTTCCCATACAAACGTGTTCTAACTAAAACGTAAACAATTTGAGTTTTATTGCTATTCGTTGCCAGCTGATATCCCTATTTTACAGACATAAAACATATGTGCGGCTAAAGAAAAAAAACAAGTAACTGTCAATGTCGATTTGCAGTCATACATTGTGTTGTTTTTCTTAGATTTCTGTAACCTAATCTACTGAGTTTGCTTTTTTTAACTAATACATGAAACAAATTCGTATATTGTGTAATGTGCAGAGTGGTTAATACGTAAGAACAAAAAATGACCACATTACAAATCTTTTTGACAGGACGAAGTCTGTCGGGGTCCGCTAGTATTAAATAAATTTGAACTAACTCTAAATTAATTATTCTTACAGGGTTCTTGACTTGGAGAAAAAGAAGGAAACCGTTCATTCAGTTGCTGTGAAATCACCCAATGGAAACAGGAACGATGAGTTGTCCGATGAGGATGAAGAGTTTGATGAGTTTCTGGATTGGCGGGCAAAAAAATCATTCAAGTAGACTGTTTATAGTTTATATTTTTATAATGTACATGCATATTTGTATATATATTTTTCTAGAACATTGTTGTATATAACCATTGACATTTGCTGAATATAATTTAAGTACAGCTCTTAAATATTGTTTCTATAACCTATGTTCATTCCATCATTTTCTACAACTTTCCATCCATCTAAAAAGATATTAAGCCTTTAAATTCACAACCACAACAAAATTAAAGATCTAATTTACAAAACAAGTGGCTGTGATATGTACAAAATCATTCATACAGTCATTCCTAAAAATTAAAGTTATGATTTATCGCAACAGCGATAAAACCAGAAGGTGTTTCTATACTTATGCACATCTCCGTAAATTGCAACGTTGCTTGGATCATAGTTTATTAAATTGCCACAGGTGCGAAGCGATTACATCACTTGGTCAAAGGGATAAATAAGGGTATAATATTGAACTATTGCATAAGATTGCATTCAAAACCATCAGCCTGAAATTCACTTTTCATTGGCTTTTTCTTCTACATAAGCTAGATTATCTACACCTTGCTTAGTATTATTCACTTGCGAGTCTGAAACTATTGTTGAAGCAGCTACTGGGTCGACTTGTAACGTGTTCAAGACTTCTCCATTCAAACTTGGTTTCCTCGATAGAACAGCTTCCTTCCGGTGTTGAGTGTACATCCACCTGGAAAATACATATTGTTTTCCACTCTGGATAAGTGACTTGATATTGTTTGTTTAACTTAGAGCTTGTATGTACCCATCGTTCATTGACACCCGTAGATGTACAATACATTCAAAACTTTCTATTACAGTATCTAACTGTAATAGTAAATTCAAAGCTTTCTATCACTTAACTCTTAAGCTTTATTAGGTGAGTGTCTAATTCTTCTGATTCACACCACGTCAAAACATCCTAATAATTAGCTTGAAATATTTCAGTCTCCGCTGTGGAGTACTATCTTCAGTCACTGATTGACTAAAACTAATGTTTTTATACACTTTTTCACAAAACAGAGTGTAAAATGTCAACACTAACTAGAAGTTGTTTATTTTAAAAATATACAGGCAAGTATATGATTTTATTTTTATGGATAACGTAACCAATAATAATAAGTTATTTTCTTGTGTGCTGTAACTTTTACATCATGAATGTTTTTCACTTTCACGATCTAATATTTTAATTTGACAAAGCTCTAAACTATTTGTATACTAGGTCAATGAACACTGAAATTTTATTTTGATGGTGAAAATTGTTCTATTTTACACTAAAGCACAATTAGATACTGTAGGCAAGACCCTCCACTTATTGAACTCTAGCAGTGAGTTGGCACTCCGATAACTCAAATTTTTTCAGCATCGTATGAGCTGTACTAAAACTTGTTACCACTAGAGTTTTAGTTAGTCAAAGAGATCCCAAGAACAGTGTTATTAACCTACTTAATTTTACAGACCTCTCATTAAAATGTACCAATGTGATTGAAAATGTAAGGGTTACCCAAAGATAACGACGGCAGGGAAAGTGAGAGCCCCGCCCAGTAGCATGAAGGCCCCCGGCAGTACGTTCAAGGTGTGAGCGTAGACGAACGCATACATCGGTCCGTAGACCAGAGGTGTCAATGCTTCACAAGCTCCGTACAGTGAGTTCAGCTTACCTGCAACATTTCTTTGCAACATTTTACTGCTAACAAGTTTAAATAAGATGTAGATGTAAAAAATAATATTATTTCATTGCTAATATACTGACATCTCAGTTTTGATAGAGTAGGAAGTATGGTTTTTTGTGATAGTTGGCAGATTTTTCAGTTCTTCTAGAGTGGACCTTAGTGGTATAAATTGGTTTTCCAACAGTTTTAACAGCAATGAAGCATTTTATAGTAGCTATAACAGCCATTTTTGTAATTCCCAAAATTTCATTCCATGGAGTGTTATATGTTACGCAGATATCATCATTAATTTACTGCTATTTTGCAATGGCTGAATTTTTTCCAATGTTTTTTTACTAATATACTCGAAGTTAAAGAACTATAAAACTATTTACAACACCACCCTCCTCAACTCCATGATCCCTGTGAATGAAATTCGCACCCATTACCTCTGTTTTTCACAGCATTGTCCTCTGTGGTCTCAAATAGGTCAAAAAGTTCTTGAACAATACACAATTATGATCCGTGTAATTTGTGACACCGTGTATACTCTTGTTTTAAAATATTTCATTTCAATCTCAACAGGAAAGTTACCAAACTATCCAATTGCCTAACAAACATCAAACTACCCAAATCAACACCTAACATTACCAAACATACAGCATTATCAAACTTACCTAATTCTTCAGGTGGGACCAGTTTGGATGCTATTGATCTCATTGCTATGAAAGATGTCCCATTTACAATATCTACCAGAGGGGCTGAAAATATAAACTACTTTAGCGTTTTTGCTAGCTGAATACTTATTCCGACCAAATACAGGGTTAAATTGGGATGAAAATCATATTTATTACATCAAAACTTTGTATACAGGGTGCCATTAGTCAATTACGCTTACCATCATTACACTTTTCAAGTCTTGCCTGAGTTCTTAACTCGAGTTTGTCAATTATAGGACATTTCCTTCAATAAATAGTGACCGAGGTTTGTGGGTGTAGACTTGTTTTGAAGTGTCCCCATGTCACAGAGGCACAAGTCTTCTAGGAGGCCATGGGATGTCAAAACGTGAGATGACGTGGAAACATTGAGCGCCATCAAGCAGTATCCGCATCATCCTGTAAGCATTTCTAATGTTATCAGAGCCGAGCCAGCACATTTAAGTCTCATGGGAGAGCTATCGCCCACCAAACCGGTAACATTGTGTGAATTTGCAGGTGCCCAGTACTTTCATTGAAATGAAAATGTGCCTCATGAAATGAAAAGGTGAACTGTCACCACAGATTCGTTATTTTGACAAACGGCTTACACAAACGTGATGTTCTACACACTCTTCCACTCTTCCATGACTATTAAAATGGCGTAGGTTCCGGCGTCCGTGTGTCATTACTTAAAATCTAGGCTTCCGTTATCATATTGTGTCAAAGAACTAACTCAGTATTAGGTTTTAAATTTTTATTTATAATTTTTAGTGCAAAGGCCACCTTTTAGTGGTCCTTTTGGCCCTCTACTATTGACGTGCTATAACATGTATATATATTTATAGGCTTTGTATATATGTACAGATTGGAAATTGGAATAAGGCATTATCACGGGAATACAGAACTTTGGAGATGGGAGGGATATTTTGGGGAATTCTCCGAGCGGGTGGGATTTTTGGCAAAAATAGAAATTAAGAAGGATTTTTTGGTAGATCTTATAATTTGAGAGGATTTTTAAACATTCTCATTTTTCAATAATTTTACTCTGATCAATGAACAGTTTTCTAGGTGAATTCCTATTAAAAGTTTTACTGTAAAAACCTTTTTCAATTTTCTGACCTTTTCTTTTTATTTTGTAATATAAGCTTTTAATCCCGCCCAAAAGTTGCCCAATATTAAATAAGAAAAAATGTTTTTCCCCCAATTCCCGTCGGAAAGAAAAATCCAGTCCTGTCCACTCCTACATTTTAGATATTTGTAGTTTCAATGTAAAAAGAATTATGTGTTCTAGTCCAGAAACTTTGAAAGAGTGACAAGTAACATTGGTTTCTTGGATTAAATCATTATAAAAGGTAAGAAACTCACCGAGGTAAATCTGCCACTCAGTTTGGGCGAAAGGCGTAAACGAAGCCAGCCAGAATTTTACTCGTGGATGACATGACTCCTATCAGAGCATCGTCAATCTTCAGTAGGTGGCTAAAGACTCCAACAGAGAAAGCAGTTCCTGACCAAAACATATCACATTTAAAAGACATAAATAATCAAAACATATTGCTAATCCGGTATGACTTACTGAAAGTTGTATTACATTTATTTTAAGATTTTTGGTTGTCATCTCATCTTCTAATAATGTATTACTCACTTTTCAGAGGGAAACTTACTATAGTATTTCAAGTATTTATAATACTCACCATCAGATAATTGTAAAAACAAATAAATGATTAAGATTGTGCTTTGAATCTGGGTTAGTGTAGCTGTTTTGTAGCTAAAATTATTCTCAATGCCCAAAGGATTTTTTATTTATTAAAAATTTAATGTACATTTCAATTAAATACATGTGGATAAAGTGTTAGAAAATGTACCTCAAAAATAAAGGAGGCCACAAAACTTCCCCATATCGAAATCCCTATCTTGTCAAAACGCCGCTTGGGCTCTATCCAGTCCAACCTCTTAAGCATAATATTTTTATGAACCCTAAAAGTATCTTTCATGTTTACTTAATGCCTTGACTTTTGACTGTAAGGAAGTATCGCTAAGTAAAACCTCGTCAGTTGCATTTACCACAGAGATGGGCGATGACATTATATGTTGAAAACATGCTGAATTGGATTTCATCCCAATTGAACTTGTATCGCATGAAGAGGTACATTACCGTCATCTCTCCTGGAAAAATTATTGAAGGTCAGAAAAATAACAAGAAGCTGTGTGAATTACAAAGTCCGCTCCTGCAAAAATTATTGAAGGTCAGAAACATAACAAGAAGCTGTGTGAATTACAAAGTCCGCTCCTGCAAAAATTATTGAAGGTCAGAAACATAACAAGAAGCTGTGTGAATTACAAAGTATGTCATGTAATTTCGAAATAATTATATTTTAACACAAAACAAGTTTGTGTTGCAACCGTCAAATCTATTTCATACACACAAATAGTAATATTTTGTATTTACTTCTTACATTAAGATCTTTCTCAAACATACATAGTTTGCCTCTCCCAAACTCTCATTTGTTCAAACATTCTTCCATAAAATACTGGATTGAGTAAAGGTCTTAGTAAAGCATATTTAATTGAAATTATGTAATCTTGAGCTATATTCACTAATGTTTATGAATCTATCAAACACCTTTTATAATCAACATTAAAGATTATTAATCATATGTAGAAACCTGGTGCCCCAGAAAGAAGACCCCCCACTTATCTTAAATTTTAAACATTTTCAAAGACATGGTTCATGTTGGTAATATAAGCCTAAGTAAAGCTAAGTTTAATCTAGCCGTTAAGTTTTGGACGGGAAAGGCTTCTTTCTGGGACACCGTGAGTAACTAAGTACCGTATAATGGGCCAGTTACAACAAACAAAACCACAATAAGTAGTAAGATTTTTTTCTGCCGGTTCTTAGATTTGTCTTTACAAGCAACTTTCAGAGTGTCTGTCACATGGTCTATATTGAAAAACTCTTTTAAAAAGTTCCAAAAATCCCACTTTCTCTCACTTTTCTTGTCAAACATTTCATAATTCTTAAATTCACTTAGCTGAGGACTGAGAATGGTGGTTTTTGTTTTAGTATTTTGTAAACATATGATTTCGCAAGATTCCTTGACGCAAAACAGTCCATAAATAAAACCAGACAGGTAGAAAACAGCGGCAAGGGAGAACACTCCATAAAAGCCGAACCACTCGAGGAGAACACCGGATAAAGCAGTTCCGATCGGAACTCCTCCGGAACAAAATAAATCCACAAAACCAATCCTCACGGTCCTCATGTGCTCTTCGGTGATGTCGCCAATGTAGCTGAACACAGCCATGAACGTCACAGTCCACCCTCCCGTCGCTGCTGGGAAGAACGCTCCGACAAACCCAGACACTTCCATCGGCAGTGAAGAAAAATATACACACAAGATCAACCCTACGCTGGCGAAAAATTCTCCGACGATTGGTAACAGCAAGAACGGCTTTCGTTTTCCTTTACGATCCGACCAAGCGCCAGAAAACATAACTAACACTAACGGAATCAAACCGAGCAAAGTGGTCCAGATAGTCATTTCAGCCACGAGTTTCTGAACCTGACTCTCTTCATTTTTCAAACCTGTAGTGTTTAGATCTTTCAAATCCTGACATATCTTGTCCGAAAATTTCAAATTGATACTGCACGCTTTTTGAAGATTTAAGTCTTGGTTGGCTAATCTTGAAAACACACTCGGTATTATTAAAAGCGCTATCATTGGCTCTACAGTAATATTTACTAAAAAATAACGAAACATCTCTTTAACCGATAACTTGTTCATTTTAAAACGTTTGAGAATCACCACTTAACTTTAAACGTCAATGTCACCACACAAACTTCATGACATCCTCAAAGGTGCAACTTTGCGAAGCGCAGGACTACACAACACCTGACACTCAGATAAGCATTTACTTCCAATTAATTATCTTTGTGACTTGAGCTTTCAACAGAACTGATAAACAAATTCTTTCCGCAAACTTAATAAGCAGTAACATGATAGGGACTGTTTTAACAAGCCTGTGCACTGAAAGTAATCAGTTTCACCAAGCTTTAACGAAGCTATTGTTTAATACAATGTTTACAATGATAGCTATTTATAAAATTTTAATAACCTAGGTTCACCCATTCTAAAAATATATACATACAGAGTGTCCCAAAACAACTTTCAGGTATTTTTGAAGTGTATTAAAATAGTTCAAAGAGCCCAGAGCAAAAAGTCACATGATTTGCCTGTTTTTAATTTATATAAATAGTAATAAACAAATATTCATGAAGTCATGAATAAATAATCTGAGTCTGCCTGCTAAATCACTCAAGAAAATTTAGAAAAATGGTGGTAAAAGTTTAAAAAAATACCGTAAACTTGCCATCATTATTTTTTTGAACAACTTAAAAACATGGTCATGTGGTACAACACTTTCTTTGCCAAAACATGCAACTGAAATTTGTATTAAGTGCTCCTAACAAAATCTGCAGCAAAACACAGAGACCTTTTGTAGACAAATTTGTTGTATTGTAACAACAATTCTATACTCCATTATTTTTTTCATATCAGTCCAATTTCTAAATTTGTGTTCTCCTTACATGTCCCTGTGAGAAAAACTAACAACAAAACAGCGTTTGAAAGGGCTTGTGAAACATTTCCAGTAAACAACTGAACAATACTTGTCGTATAGTGTTTATGTAATACGTAACTATGGGAAAGGTGTTGAACCGTGCCCTTGTTGTGGCTGACCCTCAAAGGACAAGTTGAGGCTCATTTGTACGCCCACCACTTCCTTACAATTACACTTGTATTCTGTACCTCTCTCGATCTTCAATTGTTGACTTGAATTGTGTTACTTGGCCTTGTCCTTAAGACACATACACACTTCCATTGTACTCTAACTAAAAGAACTGATGTTTTTCAAAATACAATAGAATAAGGCTAATATATTTGTAGTTACTTGATAAGTATACAAACAACAGTTTGTATTGCACATTTAGTGCTAAACTGTTGTTTGTTAGTTATAACGAGAACAAAACATTTCTTTTCAGAGTGTACTCTTTATATTTTATAGAAGAAATGTTTGCCAAAAATTTAAAACTTAAAACAAACATACCTTTTTTTTATTTTTCAAAAATTTATTGAGTACAAAACAGTATTATAGCTCTGACCGATGGCTGCCATGCACGGAACCATTTGGGGCACTTTGTAAGGGTTATTTGAAAGATTCTTTGAAAATAAATCATATAAGCCAGTTATAGTCTGATATATATAATTATTTCTGTGTAAAATTTCAAACACAGCTACATAACGTTAAAAACCAAAGTATATCTTAGATTTGTAATTTTTCACATTGAACGAAAATGTTCAACACCTGGACAACTACAAAGCTGCCCAGTAATTTTGTGAACAACTCTTTTTTTATGTACCCCAGTATAAAGTAACCTGAGCAAGTATTAACCGGACAGATACTGACTGGGGGTCTTGCTTGATACTCATCACTTTAGTTTTTAGGAAAAAATCTTGCTACTGTGGGACAGCTTTCTACAACTGCCTACCACATGAACCTTCCGGAAAAAATCATTAGAAGACTTTGTCGGACTGGCTTATGAAGAGATCATTCTACTCTATCCAAGAGTTACTCAGCTGGTCTCAGACTTGAAAAAGAAGACAACAAACCTTTTATTGTAATTTTAAAATGACCTGATACTGTACTCTGTATGTATTATGTAAATAAAGACTATTATTTTGTATTTGTTTCAGAAGAAAAAAATCTGTTGAGAAGGGAACCAATAATGGAAAAGAAATTGTCATGACAGATACTTAGCTTTTAAAATAGCCATCGTGGTGCAATTGGGGTCTAGATTAAAATATATGACGTTCCAATGATTTCCTTTTCACAAAAAAATTAAAATTAAGTTGCCGAAGGACTTTATTTTATTTTCATCCTAAAAAAGTGTATTAATACATTATAATGTTTGAAGATCTTAATTGGTACAAACGCTAAAAAGCTAATTTTTATAGTTTTGTTACATATGATTTTGACCATTTAAGCCATGCCTTATTTAGTTGGTGAAAGAATTATTCTCCTACAAAGAACATCATAGCAAACGAATAAAAGTATTATAAAGTTTGAATAATATTCATAATATTATTAGAGAAGCTTTTGCCTTGGTTTGACAACCCTCTGACTTAGATAGTAAATGACTTATTAAAATATAGGTATTTTAAAAATGCTCTTTAATATGAGCACAGTATAATATAGCATAAGTAGTGTGCATTTATACATGCTTAAATGATACTTACTTTCTAGATAACTTACGTTTTATGTACAAAGATGAAAGATGTTGTACAAGTACGTTAAATACAAAATTAATTGAACCAAACATTTTGAATTCAGAGTTAAATATAAAAACTTTGAATAGCTTACCATGAAGAGGTCCAATAACCACCATCAAAACTATCACAAGCAAAGTAACTCGTTGTTTCCTATTATTCGGGCCATCTTTGAAAACTATTGAAAAGGTCTGTTTGATGTTTTGAAAATCAAAAAAGTCTTTTAAGAAAGAGAAGAAATTATGTTTGTTTCTTTTTTGAATATCAAACTTGTCACAACTACTAAATGTTTCCTGATTTGTATTTTTATCGACTGAAGTAGCTTGATGACTTGCCTCCTTGATACGGATTAGTCCATAGGTGAAACTAAATATGTAAAGACTTAAAGATATGGAGAACACCCCATAGAATCCAAGCATTCTGTATAGAATCCCAGAAAGTGCTGTCCCTAAAGGCACTCCAACTGTACAAAACACGTTAACAATCCCAATCCGCAAAGTTCTACTCTCAACAGTTGTTATATCTCCCATGTAACTGAAAATGGCCATGAACATTGTCGTCCAACCTCCGGTGATGGACGGGAAGAAAGCTTCGACAAATCCAGCCACTTCCATCGGCAGTTCATAGAAGAAGTACACACACAGAATAAGACTAATGGTTGTCATAATCTCTCCTACGATAGGCATCAACATGAATGGCTTTCTTCTCCGTGTTCTGTCGGACCAAGAGCCCAGAAACATGATGATAAGTGCTGGAATGGAACAATGGATCATAGATTTCCAGATCGACATGTTAACCACCAGTTGTTGCACTTGCGTTTCTTCAAGAGTATAGTTCTGCGTCTGTCTGTTCGAAAGAGCAGAACACACCTCGTCTGAGTAGCGTAAATTCACTCGGCACGCCTTTTCCAAATTTAAATTTTGAGTTGCTATCCCAGCTAAAACACAGGGAACAATATAACAAGCCAACATCGGTTCTACTGTTATGTTCCTCACTAAATATCTGATTTTTGAAAAGCGTTCATTTCGATCCATTTTGGATTATTTTCTTTATTGGATGACATTATTACTGTTAGTAAACTTATTAAGAACTAAAATATCAAACTTAAGTTTAAACAAAGATATACATATTAATTTACATTTACTAGACAAATACGTGCTGATGACACAAAAATAACTATTTAAAAACACTATTTTCAACACCGAGATTCACATATGTTCCGCACTTGTCTAAACAGCTGATGCTTACACAGTACTGATGCTCACTCAGTGACTGGTCTGTTGCGGCACTTCCTTACAATTAACTCTTTATTGTCCACTGTCTATAGCTATTTAGTTTGGCCTCGTGTCCTGTCAAAATATTTGCTGACGTGACACGTGAGAGTCGGACATTCATTTTGTTGACTTGTATATGAGTCGTTTATTTTTAGTTGGTGTTACTTAAATTATGGTTGTTATTACATGTACATGGGAATTTCAGTGCCAAATCTGCATTTATCGAAATGAGAAGACCCACAGGTACTTACATGGAAATGAATCTGAAATATAAAAATAAAATGTAGCAACCAACAAATAAAATAGGAAATGCATTTTACCACAAACATTTTTTGTACACATATTTAACACTATTTTATTGCTAGATAAATTAACTCATCAAATACAAATTTGAGAGTATAACCAAACCAACCTGAAAATGTGTTGGTAAGAAAATCACACTGAAAAACTAATGATTATTAGTTAGATTATAACATAGAGTTTGAATGTTCTTACATTTAGGTTTTGTTCATTGAAGCTTATTCACACACATTTTATTTTAATAGTGTTTTGTTTTATACAAGCAATCTGAGGCTAGCTATTTCTGAATTATTTCTTTGTTTAGACCCAAGGAACAGTTATTAATATACTAAAATATTACATAGTCTAGATCCATAGCCATTAATCCATTATAAAGATGTGAAAATGAATGTATGTAAAGATGTAATCAACTAGTTGATTTCCTGAGAATCGCTGAACATTCATATTTGGATGATATATTTTTGATTTCCTCCTGGATTTATACCCAACCAGTCCATACTATTTTTGTACAAAACTGTTTTTTTCAAATCTACGGTATGTCATTTTATATCTTCATTATTGGCTTTTGCCGTTGAGAGAATAAATGATAATTTCAAACAATTATTAGGTAAGAGAGAAGGAAGACAAAACTATGAAGTGTATCACCATTGAAATGTTCAAAAGCCATGAGAAAATTATATCAACATATTATTATTGTGAAACAATTATTTTGCAAATTGAAATTTGATGGCCCCAACAACATTTAATGAAAGTGGCTTAAATTTAAACACATTTTATTTGTTGAACTGACTTCATTTTGTATATGATTGACAAAAATTTACCTTAATTAGGTACTTAAAAACAATCACACTTATTACAGGTCAAAACAAATATATAGATTAAAAATGCTATAACAAATAAGTTCTGTTCGAACAAGTAATTTGTTATAGCCAACCGATTGAAACTAAATGAGAAAACCCCATACCTTACTTTGTACTTGAGTCCCACCCAAGACAAAAACAGTGCAGTAAGACTATTTTAGTTCCGGATCAACCCAAAGTTAATTAGGCACCCCCACAGTGAGCAGGTATGTGTCAGACTCTCCAGGGTCTATTAAGATTGATGATAAATCGAATCCAATATACAGTGGAACCTTGATGATGTGATATAAAGAATTTTTACAAATCCCCTTCAATTCCCCATAACACTAAATGCCAAAGACCCTATATCAATATGCCACAGAAACAGTGAAATTCAGATAGAGTTTCACCTCTACATAACAATTCCGTTGTCCTCTATACTTATAAGCTAAATGAAGGCGACAAGCCCGTGCATCACAACTAAAAATATCATTTTCCTTTGCAACTCAGTTATTTATAAAATATGTACATATGTAAAAATACATCTTTGTTGATTATCATTTTCTGTACAAAATTTCCACTAGAAAATGGGCATTTCAACATTAGAATTATAATATTGTAGCAACTTGTTGGGCTCTTGTTGGTAAAAGTTCACTTTTACTTCCTTTACAGGCATCCTGGGTTTGATTTTTCCATCTTTATCGTTTCCATTTAAATTTTGTCCCATGCAACAGGGAGTATTCATTTCCCCACTTTTACTCACCCTGTATGGTTTCGTATTCATATATTTGCAAATTTTTACTATATAATAGACTGTATGCATAAATTTGAAGTTATCACATCCATTTTTCTGCATAAATAGTTGTTCACTTTTACTTCAACAGGCCGGATTTTTCCATCTTTATCATTTAAAATTTAACAGGGAGTATCCATACTTTTTACTAACCCTGTATGTGTATTCAAATATTTGATGAGCATAACAGAAATAGTTGGGCGGATGGTGTTGTGATGAGCATAACCGCCCAGCAAGCTGGAGACCTGGGTTCAAGTCCCAGTTCGGTCCAAACTTTGTTGTCTTCAAATTTTGTTAGTAATAAATTAGCTATTTAGCGTTTATACAAATTAAGATCTGTATGCGTATTTATTCGTTCATGTAGCAAACCATCTTAATACAACTAGGAATTTTTTTAAATCAGGAAAACATCCAGGCTACTTAGAAAATATCAAGCATATTGTTAGTGATATTGCGTGAATTCAAACAAACTCTACGCTAAAATCTATAGAGAAAATGTATTAAACAAATTAATTAATAAATAATAAACACTGGAAATGTAGTCTTACAAAAAAGTGTAAATATGCTGCTTTCACCAAAACTGTTATTATATCTAGTTTAACCCAGTAAAGTGTAGAAGCTATTTGAAAATGTGTTTGAAATATACTGTTTTCACTAAAACTGTTGTTAGTTTTCGTTTTACCCGCTAGAGTGCAGCAGCTACTTGAAAACTGTTTAAATATATTGCTTTCGTTAGTTTGAGTTTTATCCGCAGAGTAGCTACAGCAGCTACTTGAATATCTACTTACAATACAATAATATCTTTATTTACAAATTCGTTGGAGAATTGTAATGGCGTCAACTTGTATGAAATAGAAATATGTAAGAATTAAACCTTTGTCTGTTCACTCTGGTGGTGTCTGCGCGTGCGGGACGTAGCTACGTACTGTAACTGGCAGCAGTGAACAGACAGACTGCAATGCTGCAGCAACATAGGTGCACTTTGGGGCTAGCCTTTCGGTACTAACTCCATCCACATTTCCTCTTGTAGGCTTCGTTAGCAGGCCAGGAGAGCCTATGAAGAAACTGGCATTGGCCTGTGAGACAGGCTACGGTGGGACAGTCCACTGTCGAAAAAAAACTGTTACGCTGAGAGTTCGTAACGCCTGAGAGACAGGCCGTGGGCTTTGCTGGAACGTTACGTAGAGTTGGTTGGCTGTGCTAGTTTCGGTATTATCTTAAGCAGTGTTTCTGTACTATTATTTAATTAAATAAACTGTTTATTGATTAGTGCTGCAGTCTGGTGGCACGAACGGACGCGTGGGTCTTATTTGAGCGTTTGGTCAAATTTATTTCATAGGGCAATATTGGAAGTAGTAGCCATCGTTAATAAAAGAGCTGTACTCATTTTCACTTCTTATTAAACTAGCAGGGACCTGAGCTGTAGCGCAATATTTGTAGCCGTGTTAAATGAAATAAACTCATTTGTAAATATAAGTTGCCTAACTCTATCGTAAGTGTAAGTTATAGTATGACAACGCTGCTGGTTGCTGAAAGTAGACGTTGTTTTTAATCTGTGATTCCTAAGTTTAAAAAAATCAAATCGGTAAGTTACCAGGCTACCTAGCATGAGCTCAAAGTGTCTGTTTGTTTTTGTATAACAGTAATGCAAAGTTTCATTGTATATAAATTTGAATTGACATGATTTAAGATATAGTAAATTCTACTAGTTTCTGCTTTTCAGCAACCGCAAATGTAAGATTCATTTACCATAATAGGCCCTTAGCCGTCAACATAAACATAACCTTACGTGGGCCCCTTTTTAACAATTTGCCTCTGGTGCTACAGTAGTTTGTCAATCTTTAACTCGATTAGAATGGATGACTGGATTAGGTAAAGAATGCGCTCCAATAGGCTGTACATTAGACAATTTTGACATCAATACATTTCTTGAAGATATTGTAATAAATATACTGTACTCTGAAATTATAAATAAACCTTAAATAATTATGTTTTATCTTGTGACGTTCAAAATTTAAGGGGGGGTACAATTTTACACGTTTGCTAAAAGTAGCAGCCTAGGTCAAACCTCGAGCTTATTGGCTATTGGCTTGACCTAGTAGTACCATGATGTAGGTGGATGCCAAGACCCGCCTTATATGTTTCTAATCAGCAGTGTATATAAATATTACTCGTCTGTTCTATTAATGTTTCTGTGCTTACTTTGTTATTTTCTTTTTCATCAATAATGTAAAAATTGTATCAATAATGTAAAAATGGTGTTACCAGGAATAAATAATTAAAAACAAATTAAAACCCTAGGTCGAGTAATCGATTATAGATATGTCTCAATCACCACCATAGTAGCCCTGTTTTATTTTATTCCTCTAAATTATAATTCCAACATCATTTATAAATATTGTCTCATTTTAGGGCACCGTGTGTATTAAACACGGCTTTTAAATCACGGAATTCCTAACCCTCATCTCTCGCTTGTTTTGATCAATCCGTTTATCGCCAATCAAGATAACCAATGCAAAACCTAACCGTCTGGCGCTATTTCATTTGGCTTCAGACTTGGACAATGGCTCGTACAGGCTTGCTATGATGTATCAATAGGCTTTGCTACCATCCTTACCCTCTTTGATTTTTCAAAGCCTTCATTGTGTATATCATCCGCTACTTTTTCTCAAGTCAAGCAATTTGTTTCTTCTGACGCTGGCTGTGTCGATTGGGTCGGCCCACCTTACAACCCACAGCAACCGTTAGGGTCAAATCTTTCAGCACAATTCTGGCTGCCCCCAGGCTCTGTTCTGGTCTTCTGTTGTCTCATTGCAACATTGACAAATAGAGGTTTACTTTTGTAATGATGCTCTATACAAATACCGCCACTTCTGATTTAGACAACTAGTTTCAATTAATAAAGATATCGAGTCTATCAGGCCCCTGGGCTCCACATGGACTAAAACTTAACTAAACCAGCACCCAAGCCATGATTGTGGTAGTTCTAAGCCTTCTTCACAAATCAACCCCAGTTCTAAACTGAAACGTGGTATTAATTCTATCACTGCATCAATACTTTGAAAGGTAAAACCTGGTCCAACAAAAACTCTTACATGGAACGAGTAACAACAACTTGCAACAGAGTTCTTTTGCAGTTCATAGCTTGAAGCTGCTTTTGCTTCATTCCCTCCATCTTTAATGTTAAATTAATGCTGTCAAGAATTGCAGGTTACATCACAAGAACCACTGTGACATTGTGACTAATGACATGAATTTGGAGCTCAGGAATACTTCAGCGGTTCAAAAACTCGCCGCATCGAATTTAAAACGGGCATCAGCAACCTGGCTTTTCGGCAACTTTCCTTTTAAACTTAAGGAACCTTCAACAAGTTACATATTCTGTACTTATTATGTATCAATAAACTTCAACCTTCCCATTCATCAATAGAACATTTTTCTTTTATGTCCCAGCAATAATTCTTTTTATAAACACTAGAAGAGGATCTATTATTGTCATTCTGGGCTTGCACAGAAATTTTATGTTACGACATTAACAGGCTTGCAGATTGTGGAAATCTACTTTTATCTCTCCTGACAGTATCAAGATTATTATTGAGGAGCAAAGCTCAGCTGTGTGCTTAGAGGTCATTACTTGGCTCTCATGGAGTCTCAGGGCTGTGATGGCTGGTGGGCGGCGCATGGTCGGGACCAACCTTTATCTGAAGCAAATGAATGAGTTAAAAGAGTTAGCATTCAAAGATTTTTGTGGTTTCTTAACTTTAAATTCTTTGTTTTCGTAAACAACATTTTACACATTATGTAGATATGTTTTTCCCCAACACGCATTCGTTACGAGTAATTATTTCTATTGTACGTAGTTTTGTGAAGTTTTAAAGTTGGAGTTCAATATAGTATATTGTCTGGTCTATATTGTATAAATATATTTATATTGTTTGTATATAAATTAAATTGTAGGTATATATTTTGAATTGTTTGTATATACTAAAGAAATTGTTACTTTTTGTTCGTGTGGTTACAGGAAGAGGATCTCAATGTCCTAACTGCCACCGAATAAAGCATGCCATTTCATTTCATTTCATTTCATTTCATTTCATTTCATTTCTTCATTTCATTCATTTCATTTTCATTTCATTATTTGCCCCGCATCTACTTTTATGACACTCCAGCAACGATTTATTTAAAGCGCAGATCTGTTAATGGCGGTCGATGGTACGTAAATTTTGCTGAATAATTAAAGCGCTAGACAGCCATAGACGCCGAAGTTGGATTTGGGTATTCTCGAGTTCACACGTAGCTAACACAGAGTATTCGCTACTCTGTTAGTTCAACAGCTGTTGCTGACCACAGCTGTTATGGGTGTCTAGCTCGCTGACCTTCTTGACTTCAAGTTGCAAAACTGATAACACCTCAAGTGAGAGATAGGCCAAACAGACTTTTATAAAGGAGAACAAATCGAAGCCCAGTCTCTCTTTTGCTCACTTGTGCTTCGGCCAATACAGTTCGCCTTCGGCCATATACCGAATCAGACGATGCTACATTCTAACACTAATTCCAAATCACTATAATCTGTAATTTAGTATACAGAGTTTAAAAAAACCACTAACTATACCCTTTAGGTAAAGTTTTAACGAATTTTGTTAAATCCAGTTGTAATACATTTTGACCATTTTGGTAATATTTTAGCTGGTGGTGGACTTAGTGGTTGGTAAGCCAGGTCTCCTACTTGAGGCTCTGGTTCTCTCTGTCATCATCTTCCAAAATGAAGATTTCCGACTCTAATAAAACTACAATTTATAACAAATCTAATTGTAGCTCTGCGATTAACTACAATCTATGATAGATGGTGGCAAATGTATGTATGGTACTTACCATTCTTTCTATTAACCTTGTTTCTGATTAGCAAACTCAAACACAAAATCAGTCTTTTCTTCAAAAGTGTTTAAAAAGTGTTTATTTTTATGTTGATTTATACTTGGTAAACACAATACAAATCAATTAGACAACAAGAGTTAAATTGGAAAAAGACAAATCACGTGTGTATGGAACAATGAAAATTGAAAAATATAATAAACTAGCTGAGAGTACCGCCCTTCAGGGCTTCAACATAATTTATGTAATCTTTAGAAAGATGCAAATGAAAAGTTTAAAAAATGGTTTCTTATCTTTAGAAAACAATTTAAATTGCCTGTTTGTTCACAATCTTCTCCTTTCCTGTAAAACAGCCTCATTTACTTGTACAGGCCGCCCTCCTTTGGGAGGGTCCATTCTGCTGGTATTGGGCAATTCGAGCCTCCGTTCATCCAGTGAGTACAGATGCTCTTTGTGAGGCATGCCTCATTCTGTCATTTTCCAGTCGGTCCTGGTGTAACTTGCTCCTGAGGGTCTCATTTGGAGGCCATTCTGCTGGTATTTTCAAGCCAATTCTATGTCTCATGGCCTGATTCTACAGCCGGTCCTGATGTACAGGAGTTTCATTAGCTCTTTGCAAGGCATGCCTGATTCTATCAGCTAACAGCCTAGCCTCACATTCTTGAGGGTAGTCTGTAGCTCTTGCAGAGCTTACAGCCCTAGCTTTTGTTGATCTTTGAGAAAGATTGTTTTTCTATTTGGCCTGACAAAAAGAAATTATAAAGTTCAAAATAAAACCAAACAAAAGTAAAAATGTTTTTTTTTACAAAGTTTAAAAGAAAAAAATGGAATTAAAAGGTAACGATTAGTCTACTAAAAGTTAACAGAAGAAGGTTAAAGAATCGCTACAGATATACAACAAGGCTTTTAATAATCATGAGGTAGGCCTATACTAAAGAAAATAATATTGACAGTGAATGAAGGCGATGTTAAAAAGCTGATGAATAATGTTAACCTGATGTGACCAGGCTGGAATAGATAGGAAGGTATGGGACAGAGTTATAATTATTTACAAGTGGAAAGCCTAATCTGAAAAAGTAATCTGTAGAAATAAACTGCAGACATGCCACTGACGTACCACCAACCAGTACCAGGTCCAGAGATGACTGCGGGTGAGTCAATGCACAACGTTGGCCGCGACGTTGTTGTAGGGAGCACTGAGCCTGTTTCTCCACACTGAAGCAAGCTTTCCGAGCAAACGGTTGGATACAACAAAATGCTCAGGACCATTTTGTAGAAATTAAATTCCTTGTTGCTTTTATGGAAAGCTGTCAAAACATATCTTTTACGGTTTTCCTAGAATTTTACATGACCCAGTTTTGGGTTATAACTTTTCACATGTAGTGAGGTCTTATGTGGTCAAAATGAAAATTATCAAACATGTTAATAGCCTATGTGTTAACTATATAAGAATTCCTGTAAAATTTCATTAAAATTGGTCCATTGACGTGATTGAGGAACAGACACACACTATCTCATTTTTATATATAGTATAGATTGGTGACTTAATCCATCCACACCTTTTTGTAGTACTTTATTTTTTGTACTTTTTTAATGAAAACGGTTTATGTTCACGGTGGCTAAACAAAAATGATTAAAAACTAATAAACACTGTTATTTATGTTTCAGCTCAATCTTCGCCTCAGTTACTAGAGAAAATGCTTCCGTAGTCACAAGTTGTCAACAGTAACAATGTGGTCCCTAGTTGGTTCTCGCAATGTGAAAGGCGCTGCGAGTTTATTTCTTAACTTTAAACGTCTGGATAGTACATTAGCTTCAAAGAGGAAGATATCAGTCGGCGACTCGGTTTCTATACACAGGACTATCACACCAGAAGACGTCCAACTGTTCAGCAAACTCACAGGTGACTTCAATCCGATCCACTCGGGAGAGAAGCCTGTCGTGCATGGAGCTCTTCTGAACGGTTTGGTGTCTGGTCTGATAGGGATGAACTTACCTGGACCCGGAACTATTTTGGTGAAGGAATATCTCCGATTTCCAAACCCTTGTTATGCTGAAGATTCTGTCAAGGTTACCGTTGAAATCACTGAAGTGAGGAAGCTGGTGGTCTGTAGTTTTACTGTGATCTCTGGTAAATGTAATAACGTTGTGCTTGAGGGGGAAGCTAAGGTGTTGCTTTGATGATTTGCAATACTCAAAACGATAGTCATATATTTTCATCCTTAACCATCTGTAAAATTGGCCTAAAGGGTTTTTTCATTTTATTTTCACTTAAATTTAAACCTCCATTTAAACACAATCTTTATTTTCAAAACATCTAGATTTACATGCTATTTTTAACATAAAATTTACAGTTTATTATAACTACAACCAAAGATTATGTACTAATAGGTAGATTGCCCATATATTTCGAGTGGCTGAGGCAGGTAAATCAAAATAGTTGCGGCAGCCCAAGTGCAAATAGCGCTGTGAGAAAATTTTTTTAAACGCTCAAGTGGAGCCACTCACACAAGCTCATTCAAACTTAAAAGTTCATTCATTCTCAAAAATCGCACAATTTGGTCAAATTTAAGTCATTGACATCAAACAAACTCGAGCATGTGGTGCCGAAGGGGGAGTAAAACGGCGAGAGCAGCAGCGCTATTTGTGTTCGGGCTGTCGCAACTATGTTAATTTTCTTGCCTCAGCTATGTAGCTAAAACTAACCCTCTAGAAACTGCTAATTGATGGAAAAACTTAAGTCAACGAGTTAAAAAATGTTACAACTAAAACAAAGTAAATCACTTGTAAGTGGTTGTAAAACCTAATTGTGGTTAGCAGTTACCTACATCATTATCTAAATTCTAATGAAAATGCATCTTTAGAACAGTGGGAGATTTCCAATAGATGAGCTCTTAACTTCCTTTTGAATAAGTTGAAAATTTTCAGTCAACTAATAAAGATAAAAAAAACTGCCACTTGCAAGAGTTGGGCCAAAAATTTGACATTATACTGCAAATTAATATATACATGATGTTAGTTGAAAGGTTATATCATTGTAAGTATTTAGTTGTTTTGATTTTTATTTTTTAAAAATATGTTGTCAAAACTAAATAAATATTAAAACAGCTTGAAAAAAGAGAATTATATTGTAAACTGATTATATTGTAATATTTCTGTACATTTTAGCTTAAGACTGAATGGACTTTTTTGTAAATAAAGTGTTAACCTAAGATTATTAATATTTATTTATTTACCTACGTCTATAGTTTGAAATTTCCTGTCATGGGATATGTTTCGCCATAAAACAACATTTTCAAGCAACCACTATATTTAATTCATCAAGTGTAATATTCCTTTGTCAAAAATTTCAATAAATAGCACTCATCACAGAACAAAAGTATTATTTATACAAACAAAACATAACAAAAATGAAAAACTAAAACCTAAAAGGCATATCTATAATACCGTTAATACGTGAGATACACCTTTACCGCAAGGCAACAGGGAGCAGAACAGAGGTAAATACCTTATTTTAAGTCTTAAAAACAAGTTCAAGGCGTTATAAACTCTGTTCTATTACAAGTCCAGTCTATAACCAATGATGTGCAACAAGGGTTAAAACATGAAAAACTTAAAAAATAAAGTACATACTGTAACATAAATAAAGTCTGTGTTGAATGTGTTAAAGATTTTACTGCAGTGATTTTTTTAATTGTAAATGATTTATTGACCTAATGCAGAATATAAAGAATAAACATGCTTTATTTCAACCCAGTCTCTTAGTGCTAATGCTCTAACAGATGGAGGCAGTATTTCTGCCAGGATCATTGTAATGTTTGCTGAAGGAGTGTTAAGCCCACAATAATTAACATTCACAATTCTTCCCACTTCCATTTTAAGGAAGCGTTTTCCTACAGCAAACCCATGTCGTCATGTATATCTGTCGTTTGTTTTAATGCCAGATTGATCATTCCACGATAACTGGTTTATAGAGAGAAGTTTTTACATTTATAAGAATAAAGTTTGTCTGAGATTGAAATTTGTGACAACAGAACGTTTTCAGTTTGCTATTATTAATCGTGTATAGTTGAAGTCAGACCACGCAAACATGTTAAATACGTCATGAAAAGTGTTAAATCGTCTGGGTTGTAAAGGTTAAACCTAACGCCCTCATGAAACGTTGGGTTTTCCAGACTTCCTTCATCATTTGTAGCAGAGTGAGCTCTTTTTTCACCTGTCCAGGCAACATTTTTTCTTTTCTGTAATTTCCCTCTGACCAACTAACTATCCAATAAACACTTTTTGTCTGCATGCGTTTCTATCATATATGTCCGTTTGTGAGGTACTTGCTCTTTAAAATCTTCCCTCGATGATCCATTTAATAATTTCTACTATCCCCTCTCTACAAGTTTATTGGAAATTGTGATTTATTTAAATTTCTGTTTATTCAAAAATTAATGTAGTAGTGCCTGGTTGAAACTCGAAACTACTTTAAACTTAACACTAATTTATTGCACTGTGACTAACTCAAAACTAGAGCTTAGATTGAGCAACTAAAATTTAAAATAAAAATAACCATTTATGGTGGAGCATATAAGTTTTCAATGCAGCCCCTCATACTTTTACACAAATATTTTGTGAGAATAATTTCGTACAAGAGTTGAGTGAAAGAAATCTACCACCAAAATGTAATCTTACTTAAAGTCTCAAGTGCTTTTTGACAATGATCAATGGAGTGGCAGTGATGATAATGTTACCTGAAATAAAAAATCAACATTAAGATCAAATGGCAGATTCCCAAAGCCAAAATTAACTTTTCTTAAACTTTATTCATTCTTAGCTCCAAAAGTGTGACCCATTTGCCAGATAACTTGAAACTGCATGGTATTAAAGTTGATTTTCGAAATCCAGCTTTGGTTGTTTTAATTTTATGTTTGGAAAATGTTGATTATTTCTTTATATAAATTTAAAGTTTTAGTTTTTTGTAAAGTCACGATATGCGGAATTGTATTTTATCTATAAAACAGTGAAGAAGATTTGTCTGGCAGAAAAACACTTTTTCAGTATGTACTTCACTACTTCAGAACTTCATATTGTTGTGTCCAAAACTAAAAGGTAAAGTTTGTTTTGTTTAAACGAGGTTAGGACTACAAAGTCCTCTACCACTCAACCTCGACCTTGCCTAGCGTCAAACCGGGGATTGTTTGGAAACCAGCGCCACCATTTTAATGAAGTGATGAGCTGTTACCAAAAGTCCGCCACAGGATCTGCTAAAGTGAAAATCCCTACAAACAAATAGAAACGAAGTATATGTTTCTTTTACATGTTTCTAACTAATATAAAAACAAATGTTGTACGAGTCAGTTACGTTATTAAATTTATAAAGATTTCTAATCAATTATTTTAAAGCATGTTTTAAGACTCAGAGTCTAACCTAATTGTCTTCTAACACGGGCTTCATTATTTGATTTATTAACTAGTATTTAACTGTTCACTCTTCTCAGTACTGCAGATCAAAGCGGCTCAGATAGTCTCAGTGATCTTCTGATGATACCCGCATCAACTCCCACCATCGTTAAGACATATCAGACCATCACCTGCGTGGTTCAGAAGTCACGTTAAGCCGTTGGTCCTTGTATTTCCATTGGTCATTGGGCTATTAATTAATGACCCATTCTAAGGAAGAGTACGGCCTTAGTATTTGTAACAAGACTACACCTCATAACTCATTACTACCACTCATCACACTCATCCTTCACCACATATTTGCTTTAAAATATCCTCATGAGAGTGGTCGGCATCTCAAATAGTGATTTAGTGATTATCTTAAGTATTCAATTTCAAGTAATGTAGTCACACTTCTACACATGAAATCGACTACAAACTTACCCTCTGTACAGTAGCACAGCCAGGATTTTGGAATGGGGAGGGTTTCTAGGATCAAGAGGTTATCTGAAAGTGTGATTTACTGGCTAAAAGGGGGTGTCCGTGGGTCCTCCCCCCGAAAATTTGCTGAATTGAAGCAAAACGGTGAGTTTTGAGGTGTTTTGGGGGCCTTTTTTCTGAAACCAAAAGTCAAGATTTCAAAATAAAGCACGTAAAGGGTTTTGTGAACAGCGTTTTATAAATACTTTGACAAAACCTACAGTACCTTACATTTGGGTTTGGGCTAGAGCTGAAATATGTTCATATTATTTAGTTATGACTCGTACTGAAATAGGTTTCATAGTTCACAGTATACACTCGACTTACTGTTTAATTCTTTTCAGTTTCAAAATAATGTATCACGTTGACAATGCTGTTCATTTGATTTGTCTAATTTTAATTAATAACTTGCTAAACACTCTTCAATTTTTAAAAATGTTTAGAAGGCATGCATACTTTATATTTACATTAAGTAACTAAAACAATTGTCACAAATCAACTAATGCCCATAAGCAAAGGAAATCGGGGATTTTCAGTGTTTGGCTACCTTGCGAGAGTCATAGTTACTTTCATCATTCCGAGTATTGTGTCGACAGTTCGATACATTAATTTTATATTAATTTATTTACGAGTAGCTCATAATTACAAAATAGTATTCATAGTAGGTTTTTTTTTGTATTGGGAATATTATTGTTTGCTGTACAGTTCATGTTGAACACGTGAACAAAATTTCAATAAAATAAACTTTAGTATTCAGACAATACATCCCCAAAGACCTTTTTGGGGCCTTTCCCAAGGGTCATCACGTGGAACCCCCCCCCTTGGCTACGCCCCTGCCTATTTAGCAAGATTTGTAAAAAACGTAAAGGATTCAATTTGAAATACTGTAAATTCAAAAGACATGATAGAGTTATTTCCACTCACATATGTCTTGTCGACTCGGATAACATGCCTCTCGATGGTTTTATGCTGATGGGTGCTTAGAGTAGATTTTTGGATTTGTTAAATCATAAAAATATGAACATAGCCAGCGTGTAGCCACAAGCACCGTTAAGGGTCTACCTCAGTTGCTCGGGAGAGCGGCGTTGCAGAGGTTTGCGGGAAATAAAATGGAGACTTTAGTATTAAATAACGCTATTTTACGAAACAACTCTTAAATGAAAGATAAACATATTATCTGGGTTTGCATGTTGTTCATTTTTCAAAATTTCTTTTAGTTTTATGCTATTAACGGTGAAAGTGAGAAAATATCGAGTGTTTTGTTTGAGAGTGTTGTCTTATTTAAGAAGCTAAAATAGGTTTATCAAAAATCTAATCACAGAAAACACAGATAAAGTCTTTCTCTTTCCATACAAATTAACATATCCGAATTTAACCTTCATATAACAGCGCTGTTTACTTTATACGAAACCCTTGCAAGCGGAGGGTTTGACAGTTAGGCCGCATCAGTTGAAAGAAAGCCCGTTGTTACGTGCGCGGTGTCGTGTGTTCCTTGGACGGTCGAATTCAACCTTTCTCTGTGGTGACCACGGAGGCGGACCTTAAAGCGCCACAGAATTTCCTATAACGAGGTTAGAATTACCATGGTTTTCACGTAGTCTATTTGCGTTGCACAACTTTTTACAACTTTATTGAAAATCACTTGTTACCCAACCAACATCGGGTTGGTCAAGAAACAAATCAACGTAAAAATATAACTTTATAAATAACTAAAAATAAACTCAATATTTTTTGCACATGAGCTTGCTTATTCAACTAAACTTATAAAAATAAGAACTTATAAAATATTTACAGTTTGTTATCAATGATCAGTAATCTGTAGACTCCAAGCAACGACTTGGATAAACCAACAGAAGAGCCGCGAGGCGTGAATTCATCTTGCATCACTAACTAACCAAGTTACCAAACACAGTTCAACGGACTTTGTCTATCAAAATATACTAAATAAAAGGATTAGTAATAATACTGGGTTACACAGATTAAACGACGAATTTGAAACACCTGTTATTATGTCATTTTGAAGGTAACTTTATGCCATTTAAAATCCATTGGCCAAGGAGAACGTGGGCCTTTTGCTTATGAGACCAATATTAGAAGTAATGAATCAGTGATCAATACTTGGTGGATCGAAATTCGTTGTTAAGGTGGGTGGATTGCTTGAGAGAAACTGGAAAAATAATAAAAACAAAATCACCAGGGCTAAGTGAGGCGTACAAGATCTGTCATGACGCCTGAAAACATCGAAATGGCAAGAGAAGCATTGATCGAGAGTCCGACTCAACCTGCCCGAGGACGCGCTCAAGAAATGAACATCAACCGTGAATTTGTGAGAAGAAACTTATGACTTGAAATAAATCACTACTATTTTTTAAAAGTTACTTTTAGGTCGATAAGACATTCTCATAGATTCACGGATAATGTTCATTTCTTAAGCGCGTCTTCGGGCAGACCGAGCCAGACTCAGGTTTTCAGGTGTTCTGGCAGATCTTGTTCGTCCTGGTCGTTTTGTTATTATTATTTTCACGTTTTTCTCAAGCTATCAACACACCTTACCAACGTAATTTGATTTGGGACGACGAAATGCTAAAATTGCTTCATCAATACTGAAATGCTGACAAAAGATCCACCTAGTATTGATCTACTAAACATTCTACTGAGCCAATCTATTTTAAATATCATACGATAATTACCTTTAAATTGACAAAAGACCAACCTTGTTATGACAACTAATAACAAGTTGACAGGTGTTTCAAATTGTTCATTTAATTTGTGTCACCCTGTATAAGTAGGGCTAAAAATAAAAACAGGGTTACATATCAGATAATTCAAGCTGTACAGTGTGTTTGAAATGTTCAAAGTGGCTTGACGGTAAACATTTTATAATTTTATATATTAATATGTAAAGCTATTGTTAAACCATTTCATAGGTATGAAAAGTTATTGGTTCAACTATTGGAAGAAAGCCGATGTAGTTATCTTTACTTTATGCAAATGTGGTTGCAATATTATCGTACGCGGTGTTAAATTTCAGCGTTGAATTCGCACGCAACTACGCAAATTTCCAATATATCCAGTACCTTATCTTTCCAACAAGACGAGTTGAAAACTCGGAAGGGAGCTTTCAGTTAGTAAGACCCCTTTATTTGAACACAATTATTCGTGCAAAGTCTCGTTTATATTCTTACAATAACTATTCCATAATTAAATCTATTTTAACTGACACAATTTATTATTAATTTTCCTCAATCAACCGCTAATCATCCCCTATTTTCTACAGAACATTTTCTAAACAAATCAATCTCCTATTATACCTTTTAATAATACCGCATAATCGCGAGCAAATGATGATATCAGATTACTAATTAGCAGATTTTTGTAAGGTTCTGCGGGAGTGACAGGTTGAACACCCACCCCCGCCCTCCGCCGCCCCCGCCCACACGCAGCCACCTGTTCATATATACTGCCTGGTCGCGGCGGAGCGCTCACTTCTCCCCGTCATGTCTGTGCTCAAGACCTCCTCTGTCTCGCACTCCTGGGCCGTCCTCGTCATCCTCGCCGCCTGTCTGGCCGGCTGCACTTACGGTACATGCTGTATACTACTCGTTTAGTTGGTGTTGTTGGTTGTTTTTGAAAGGAGGTTTTACATAGGTGGTAAATTAAAACTGGTTTGAAATAATTATAACGTAATTTCGAATTCAGATAATCTGACTTGTAATAAATGACCGTGGAATTACACAAATTGCTTCAAAGGAGTAAGTTAGGCCGACACGCAGGACTACATCGGCGCTAGTATGAGTCAAGAAGAGTTCCTTGGCAATGTGTTACTCTAAATAACTAATTGTTACTCTAATTCGCCAATACCACAGCCTCGCTTCAACCTTCAGCCTCACACTTACAGGATCTATTGCAAGTTTTATTACAGGTCTAATAAGAAAATCGTATTTCAAATTTTATTCAAATCAAACCACTGTTATAGCGAAAAATCACTTTTTTAGCCACCATTTTGCAACGACTCAACGGATTTTCATAATATATTGTATGCTGATGAACAACGTTAAAACACAGAGTTTTTTTTTCAAATTAATTCAACAACACTGTTTTTAGAATGTTAAAACCTTTTTTTGCTAAAAGCTCCCCTGAAAATCAACTTCCGAGAATCCGATTTTGGGGGCTAACCAATTTGACCAAGACATTTGTAAAGGAACATTTGTACCAAATTTTGTGATAATCGGACAAAAAGGCGACTTGTAGATAGTACATACGTAAATACATGCATACATATATGTATGTATAGTTTTGAACAAATGTTCAACACGTGTTCTGGGGTCAGGATCGGCAATTTCATGGTCTGGGTCTTACCATGCTGACGACACGAATATCTCATTTTCCATATGAAATTCGCTAATAGTTTCACACATGACAAAATACCTTATAAGAAACATTGCCAGCAATGCACTATTTAAACAAAATTAAGGAGCCTTTCACTCAGTGCCTTTGGCAAGAAAAGGTCAGTGAAAATAGGTTATGTCGTTATGTTAAGATTGTGAAATCTACTCGCACATATAGCTGGCTGACTGTCGCTTGCTAGTTGTGTATTTGCTAGTAGCGTCGTGTGAATGGGCCTTAATCAACCGCAGTGGACGAGTTTGTAGACGAGAGTAGATTGTTAAATTACCCTTCTGTAATTCTTCAATGAAAATAATATTTACGAGTTAATGTTATGAAAAGGTAAAAAAGGTACACATTAACACAGTATTTTCTAAAAGTATCATCGTTTAACTAAACTAAAAACCAAAACTAGCCAATGGTTTCGATAGTGCTATAAGAATAGTTATTTTAACGATTAATGAACCTTTTAAACTTGATTACGTTTCTTCAAAAGAGATAACCAACTAAAATACGTTTCATATGATAACTTTAAGTTTTCCGCTAATAAAATGACGTTAAATCGGTTTAGTCATCACTTTCGTTAGCTTTTTCCAAAACCTATCTTTGAAATTGCATTAAATAATTAGGAAACGGGTTTGAAACTACAGTCGCGTAGTCCTACCTGGACCTAACACAGAATATTATCATTATACTTATTTATTAAAAGTAGTCCATGACATAACTTTTGTAAGCAAATTATACATAAATTATAAACGTACCTGAGGAAAAACAAAAGAAAATTAACACGATTGTTACACATTATTGGTTCAAGAGTATACAAAAGTTCATCAACAAAAAAAACATTTTAAATGATTAATAATTAAAAACGCAATATTTCAAGAAGGAACATGGACGTTGACGGTTTTGACTTTGGCGGAGTAGCAGAATCAGGATAGGTTTAAAAGAATTGTATTGAATATATTTTTACAAGATACCTTTTTGGCGCCTGTAGATCTTGCTGTAGTTTTCTTCTTACAAATGTATACATTTCGGGACTGGGGTGTTCAATCATCAGTGTACTTTTCACTATTGTTCATTATGTTAAGAATATGTATATATATACACTATATACACACAGTCACACACAAACGGTCACTTAGTTTGTATCGCGGGATGTCACACGCGGAACTCACGCGGGCCGTGCACTACGAGACGTAATTGGGACTACGGCGGGCGATTATCTTTATATGAATATCTTTACATGAATATCTTTAATTGAATACTTTTATTAACACATTTCCACAGTAAATAGATTTATTAATTTCTACCGCCATATAAAATGAAACAAAACAGAAAGCAGTTTTGAGTTTTCCCAATACCTTCAGATGGTAAAATGTAATGTATATCCATCCACTACTGTACTTAAATGAAGTTATACAATAGTTAAACTTTATGTATATCCACTTCAGTCTAAATGATATTTCGGCAGAAATGGCCTTCCAAAGGGTCAACTAAACTACCTAGCTTTGTTATGTGTACTGTATAGGATATTATTTACAATTTGTTATTACTATTGGCTAACACCGTTTTGAACGCTGGGAGTTAAAACCGTTTCTAAAAGGTTTAAGAAATCCAGTATAGTCACTTTACATAATTAATGTAAGTGGTGACTGCTGGGGTCGAACCCGTGCCAGCGGAGGGATGAGCTCCAAAGTCGCGCACGATTTCATCCCGCCACGAGTTTTTAGGGGAGGCGCAGCCCGAGGGTAAACTAAATTTTAAGTTTCAGATAAAAAGGTCATGTCTTTCTATAGATTTTTCTACATGCTGAGTCGATACAAACTACTTTCAGGCCAAAAGAACCTTTTGTAATGTAGTGGGTTTTGGCGTCTGTGGGTGGTGTCGATTTACAGGTTGTCTGGCAATCTGAGTTGAAAAAAGCATCTCGTGTCGATATAACCCATGATAAAACATATTCAGCAGATTTTATTTGCATTAGATACTGGCGATCTGAATATACCATCCTTCAGTTTTCTTAAATAACCACTTTTACGCCTTTAAAAAGAATAAACCTGTCTTATGTGCTTATTTTGACCTGGAAGTAGTTCTTGTTGACTCAACATGTATAACATAGATAATTGTATAACGATACTCACATAAAGTTTTCTTATAACACAAATTTATTATTACTCCCTAACGTCCACCCTAATAAAAGCCATGTTCTACCCGTTTATAGTTTGGGACAGATCCACGGAAATCAAGAGCAAACCATGGTTTATTTATCCTCGAACTAATTTTGTTCGTGTTTACCATTTTTTTCGATACTTGGTTGACGCACTTTGTTAACAACAGCTGTTAAACCCAATGAAACATTATTGGAAGATAGAATCAAATACTGTACACTTAAACTAATGATACGCCGTTCATTATTAAAGGTTTAAATAGAAACCATGAGAAGACAATTTGAATATAATAAATAGCTAGATCTAATTGTTGTATATTATAATATTGTACAATATTTAAGTTTTAAAATAATTTTACATTGGTTCGAGAATGTAAAATTTGTGACTTGTGAACTGAACAGCAATAAACAACTTGGTTTCATCTTCATGACTACAATCTAATGCTTCCGGTTCACACCGCGTCAATACACCATTATAACTAGCTTGAAATATTTTGATCTTGCTGTGGAATACCATCTTCAGTCACTGATTGGCTGACACTGTTCTTCTTTATGAGTTGACAGGTGGAGATTCTTAATATTATCAGAAGTTACCAGCATTCTCTATTCCTCAGAAATATTATCAATGAAAATTCTTTATTCCTATCATGTTTGTACAGAATACTACGAATATATGATTCATGTTATGGTACGTCGCGTAGTAGAGGACCGAAAAAGCGTACTGGCCTTTGCAATGACAAATAAATAATCATGAAATAATACAAAACATGAATCTGCCAGTAACCATTTAACACATTTTGTAAACCACAAGGCACGGCACTATTTTTTCTAAAGTAGGCACAGTACTAACTAACCATTCAGAAAGTGCAATTAAAAGTAGTATTCAACCAATCAACTCATTATTGAAACACAATTCAATATAGTATAAAGTTCGTGCTCCCAATAAGTGAATTAAAATTCATAACGCCTCGGAACTATCGTGCAACACAGTGTGAGAAATGCCACATGCAACCGCCGATGTCGCTAGTTTAATTAATTAAATACTGACAGTTAACACACAAAGCTCCTGTGTGTTCAAGGGAATTTCACTATTTAACTAATAAATTAATCACAAATGGTTGAATTACTTTGATTCCCGTCAGAAGAAAAAATGGATATAAATCTTCAAATATAATTAAAAAACAAGGTAGACAAAATAAAATTTACATTTACATAAAATAGCGTAACCTATATAACAGTTTGTTACTTCAGTACAACCCTGCGACTCGTGGCGGGTTGGAATCGTGCGTGACTCCGGAGCTGATTACTCCGCTAGCGCGGGTTCGGTCCCCGCAGTCACCACTTATATTTTCAATGTGACTTTACGGTAACGCTAGGTAAAGGTCGAGGTTGAGTGGTAGAGAGGACTTTGTAGTCTTAACTCCCATCGTTAAACAAGACAAACTTTAACTTTTTAAGAATGAAGCCGCTCGTAGGTTCATTTTGAAGCAAGAGCGTAAGCTGAGATACCTTGTTGGAATTCGTCAATAATTTCGATTGCGCGACTTATTTACACAGTCATTAACATTGAAGAGGCACACAACACGCGTTTGACATTATACAGGGTGGTGCTCACACACTCACCATTCATCCCATATTCACCATAAAACATCCACCAGGTGGTCAATGTCTCAAATCAAAGTATCAAAATATTTTTGATTAAGAAAAGTGACTAGAACTTCAATATGATGGCAAATTAAATATATCGTTTATCAGATTTAACGTAATATGACGTTAACTGTCGTGTTGTTTTGTCCCTGTTTCCAGACTATAAGTTAAGGAAACGGCAGACTTGATTCTATCTGCGACAGCGGTTATTAAAAGTTTCAAAGTTAGGCGACTGAAGGTTGAATGCCAAAGCAGCAAGCAGGAGAACGTCGCCTTGTGCAACGTGTAGGACTGGGCAGACGTTGGATTTGTTACTCAATAAGGATAGAATTTCCTCTCAAGAAACATCTTGTATATCTATCTTAAGAACACGACGTGATTAAACTTGATTTAAAACTAGGGTATTTAAATTTATGAAACTAAACTTTCTTTTAAAAGCCTCTTTAATAATTTACTTATCTAGTAAATATAAACTACTACAAACATCGATAGATTAATATTTTGTTCGGAGGGTCTCTAGAGGCCTACAGGTATCAAAAGAGGGTTGGAACATCCCCTTTACAAAACGGAGGGTGCCTTTCGGAAAAATTGAAATATTAACGTCTTAAGGTTTCGTTATTTTAGGCTACTTTTAGAACAGAAACTTTTGAATATATTCATGACAATAAGCGTAGGTCATCTAGGTGTAAATCATAGATTATTTATGTCGTATTGTCTATTATAATCTTGACTGATCTATTGTAAATTGTAATAAGTTAGGTAACCTTTACCTGATAGCAATTCACTCAACTGCTATACATTATTAAAGACAGACCCTACAGCTTTGCTGGTCCCCCTTCGCAAAAATACTAGGGTTTGAAAAATTATCCAGCGTTCTATACTAGTAATTGGATACACTTAATGCTTTCTTTACACTTAAAAATACCGTAGTTTTTGTACAATATTTTATAGAACGACAAACATCCCTAATTCCAGCTAATATAATAGGCCTAGATACACTTTGTTTTTATAACTTGTCGTTTTTAAACTGTTGTTGCAAAATATCGATATCATAGCAACATTTGCACAACAAAGCATAAGCACCATGAACGAAGTTTATTCTACTGACTAAATGACGGTCAAAATAAATAATTACCTTGTTTTGTGTGTACCTGAGATCTTGAGGAAAAAGAGTCTTACGTCTTCAGGCACTCTAAACAAGGTAATTGTTGATTCAATAGGTCCTGAAACCAGATATAGTAAATTTACAGAAGAAATAATTGGCTGGTTTTTAAAAGGTCGAATCAATTTTGTCTTGCATGGAAAGCCTGAGATGAACCTTTCCTGACATGACATAATTTTTAGAAAATGTTTCGCCAAATTTTCATTAAAACCTTTTCCGTCATCCTTGCGCTATCTTTGATATTCTGATAGATTTTCTAGGTGTAAACAAAATGAAACACGAGAAACTAAATATTACATAAACCTACTACTTATCTACAATATACCATAACTTCCCCATCCAATCAATACATGCACGTCAACAGAAAACCACTCGTATACAGTAATCTAATGACCTTCCGTTTTTACACCTTATGTCCTACAACTTAGGCTACAATTACAAACACAAACTTAGATTACTGTTTTGCGTGACCGTACAAGTTGGTTAATTGTCAAGACATCACAACAGTTAGTATTTTTACCGTGTGTTGACAGCGATAATGAAAAGTTCAGAATGTTTAAACACGTACATTAAGATGGTTTTGACACGTATTTTTAACTTCAACACATTTAAATCATTGTTTGCACACTTACAAACAAACCATGAAGTAGTGTATTAATTTACTCGCAATGTTTTAGTTTGAGGACGTTAATATTTTGTTTATTCTTTAAATATTAGAACACTTATTTTGAACTCCAGCTTCCCTTCATTCACGGGCTATTATAGGATGATGCTACGATTTGTAGACCTATCTCACTTTATCGTTTTCAGATGAAACTTAATATTGAAAACGCTGTGTTTATGTCAATCGTATAACTAAACTTGTATCTTTAGGTTTTAACAACTCTAAAGTATATGTTTTCAAATTTTGAATGAAGTGTTTTTTCTGTTGAAATACAAATCCCAGGCAATACATAACCGTTGGGAAGGATGTCAAAGTAGACTAACTAAGGTTTAACTACAGGTAAAACACATGAAAAACTTATAATTGAATAATCATCTAAAGTTAAATTTGAGGTACAATATTTTTAAAATAATAATAATTTTTTAAAACTTATGAACCGTTCTAAAGGAAAAGTCAAAGGTCAAAGCGTGTTTCTTCTACTTCAAAGTATTTGGTCTCAGGGAATACTAATATTCATAAGTAATCTTCCCTGGCGGCAAAGGAAGCGCAAACCACAGGCAACAATGATCTCAAAACCCATTGTTGCCCATTGTGACGTCACGCCATTGTTGACCCATGCCTCGGCCAATCACGTGAGAGATCCTTGTTTCGAGTTCCGACTTTGGAATTTAGAGAATATCTAAAAAATGAAGTTTTTGGATGGAGCACAAACAAGCTCTGACAAGTTGGCGGCCAACAAATATGGCGTCTGAAAAATCTGCCATTGTACTTAGCCGATATTCTGCATCATAGTGGCAAAACGGTTGTGAATGCCCCCAAAATCCGACGCCGTAAGCCGAGTGGGGAGTCTGGGGGTGCAGCCCCATCGAGCCCGAAGGACGAGTATAATACGAAAAAGCCGGTTGTACAGGTGACTGACTGGTGACTGAACGAGTAAATGTTTAGGCACTTCCTGGCATACTACCCCCCCAACCACAACTATTTTTGAAGCAGCTCTTGTGAAGTGTGAAACCTTCGGAGTGAAAACAATCTTTTTTTAAGGCTCTGACAATTGGCAGCAAAAAATGGCGTCTGAAAATCTGGCCTTGTGATATCAGCTGATATTTTCCATCATAGCGGCAAAACAGTTGATCGGATCTTAAATCTGATGAAAAATCGTTAGTCTGAAAACAAATTTCCTACAATTTTTGAATTTAAAACTTTTTCCCACCTCTGATAGTTTCGTTACTAGATCAGTTTGAAGTTAAAAAATATTAAACTAATGGCAAACTACAGATAGCAACACAGTGGGTGAAGTGAATTTTGGGCTGCACAGTGGTTGTGACCTAAAATTTCCTCTCCTCATAAGAGCAATGTAAAACATGTATTTTCTTGGGACACTTCACACCTACAGTTTTATCAGACTTTATGAAATAAACTTTGTTTTAAAGCGTATTAAATGTTTTAGTGCCTCAGCTGGCACCTAATCAATCATAAGCGTAGCGAATGCCTCCAAAATACGAGGCCGCAGGCCGAGCGGGGGTCTGGGGGCATAGCTTCCCATCGAGCCCGAAGGGCGAGTATAAAGTATAAAGACGACTTAGAACTACCGCACTAATTTGACAAAAGAGAATCCTGTTCACATGGTAACCCACCTTCAGAACGAAGGAGAGAGGAAGCTCAAAATAATTAAATAACTCTTTTTGTGACGCTCGAAAGAAACAATCTAATTTTCATGAATTACATTATTTCTAAAGTTTGGTGTCATGTATGGTCTACTATAAAATTTCTGTATTATTATAAATATTTGGTACTTCATATGTGTTTAGATATAGCTAACAAAAATACATATATTTTAAATATTACTTTTAAGTTATATTTATAAACTCATGTTATCTCACGGTATGCCAGTGGATTTTTACAAGATACAATGAATTAATTTAACATAAACTAATTCCACATAATAGATGGCTCAAAAATATAATTATTAGTTCTACTTATATTGTTTGGCTGAGTAAAATTATCTTTGAGTGATTTTGTAAATTCACTATTCCGGTTTCAGGACCTATTAAATAACAATTATTTTGTTTAGTGAGCCTGTAGATCCTGAGGCAGAGAAAATTCAAATGCTGATGCGCATTTCGGCCTACTATTCCGGTTTCAGGACCTATTAAATAACAATTATCTTGTTTAGTGTGCCTGTTCTACAATAGTTATAGTGTATAATGTATATGGTGCTCCGACGATGGCCTTTTGAGGCCGAAATGCGCATCACATTTGAATTTTATTAGTTCTACTGCCTCAGGATCTACAAGCACACTAAAATTATCAAGGTAATTTTGTAAATGTGAATAAAACTCAAAATAGATCAACGCTTATACAATTTTCTTACATACTCGTATGTTTAATTAAACTTATATCTAGGTAATGTGTATTAGTCATTATAATAAAAAACATAGTAAATTTAGATTTTACCTGAAATAGCGCGGAACTAGAGGAATCAGTGTTTATAAAAACGCATGTATTATGTCCATGCGCAGTATATTGAATAAATAAAGACATTTTTTGACACTTCTTTAATTAAATTAGTATAGTCCTAATCCCAACAATTTTTTAAGAGAGTTCACAAAACCCATACACACCTTCGCTTTAAATCCAAACGAATTCTAAATCACAAAAACACTTTATTCAG
The DNA here is from genome assembly GCA_018831715.1 of Matsumurasca onukii. NCBI lineage: Eukaryota > Metazoa > Arthropoda > Insecta > Hemiptera > Cicadellidae > Matsumurasca > Matsumurasca onukii. Next base: position 54,150,513 of record CM032061.1, on the reverse strand, counting down.
CGAATTCACGTCAAGATTTAAATCGAATAAGCGGACTCTCCTGACGCGAGTCTCTTGAATAAGTGTTGATTGGTTCTCAATAATTGTTCACTTCAAATGTGGAAACGGACTGATTGTGCTTTCATCAGTTAATTTTGGTGTTGTTTGGAAACAAACTTTATTTCGTGCCGGGAAAGCACGACATATGACAGCGTTGATTCATGCATTTCAAATCATCTCCAGGGTTAACTTTGTTTTAAATTTTGTATTACTGTGATTGGCTGGATTATCGATAGTTCTGCTGATGTCAGTTTGAATAATATTGCTTCAGTTTGGTTTGTTTTATACATTGTGTTGAATATTGTATTAAATGTGGAGTTATTGGATGGGTATTGATGTTCGTAGTCATTTGGACATTTGAAGTTGATTACGAAATAGATTTTTGAAAAATACAACTTTTAAATGTGGTTTGAATACTTCTTTGTTAGGCTGTTACGAATTGAGCTTTACAGAAAAATGTTGATACTGCAGAGACATTCAAAATTTGTTAAATGTGAACTAGTTTTAAATATTTTTATTTCACATTTGAGTAAGTTTTTGAGTAGTTGGGATTAGGAACCCGTCCATCTACTGCCCGTACAGAATGTAGCTATTGACCTTATATCTCCTCATGCCCCTAGGGAGAAAGAAATCATAAAAACATACCTTTTTCCTGGGAATAAAAGTGCAAATTTAGCTAGTCAATGCGTGTGTCTAGAGGAGCTGTTTTTAGATAAAAAACACACAAGGTTTATTTATTAAAGCAGCAGGTATCACTCACACAGACATTTATGATAGAATAATTATAAATAGAATTTAACGAAAATTGCATTGGAATTTATATTTTGGCCAAGAAAATAAGTCTAGCCTGAGGTCTAGCCACAAGCGAAAATAAAGAATACAATTCGCGTCTGAAGTATATCAAACATGTGACTATATGGTAAATTAATATACTATAAAGCCGGTTGTATAGGTGACTGAACGAGTAAATGTTTAAGCACTCCCGACATGCTATACCCTCAACCACAAACTCTTTTTGGAGCTCTTGGAGTGAAACCTTCTGGAAAATCTGAAAACATTCCTCTTCAAGGCTCTGACAAATTGGTGGCCAAAATAAAAATATTTAATTGCTGCAGACAGAATGCCGAAAGACCCGAAAAGGCGAGTGATATATATTAAAAATTTCAGTAAATTCACTTATCACAATTGCCCACATGATTCACAAAGCAAAGCGTAGTCAATGTCCAAAGTACGATATACTGTAAAATTTCATAAAGAACCATTTATTTAAATTTGGAGTAAGAACTTATGATTTGGACAAAATGATGTCAGACGACTGTCAGAACTTAGCGTGAGTTTTCCAGGCTAATTAAGAGTTTAAACTGTTGGTTTTGAGGCTTCAGCCATTGGGTAAACACTTCTGAAAAGCAATAACAGTTGTCTTGTCGAGAAGTCATTTTTATCTTTCGGATTCTTACTAAATAACAATAGAGGTCATATTTAATTATACTGTACAGTTGAGTTTGGGTACGTTTATTTGAATAGAACACGATGATTTGTTGGTTTAGTTTTTCATATGTTGAGAGAAAATTGTAATGGAAAGTGGGGTTTTCTGCTTTTGGTATAAACTATATTTTGTCTAAGCCAGTCGAATACTGGAGGATGACTCTAAGGAGGTACGAAACGTTTAGCAGTAATTATATTTCAACTGTGAAATAAACATAGCCGTAGTCTTACATATTTGACTATATTATGGTTGGGAGGAAATAATTATTGAAATGTTCAACAAGCTCATCAACATAATAAAGCCCTTAATCAAAAGATCGCAATTAAAGATGTTTTTGAATATATAAGAGAATGTTTAAACTTTGTATAGAGAGTTTATTTAATAATCAGTCATCACCTTCAAAGTGTAATTTTTCAAAAGCCGTCGTTCATGATGAACAACTTGATTCCCTAATTCTCTTGTTTCATATGGATGCATTTTCCTGTTTTGACTTAAATTTCGATTTCGCTCACAATACATCAAAATCCATAATACCCTGTGACTTACTTGACTTATTTCCCCACTCCTGGATGAACATAGGCCGGCAGCCAAGGCTTTTAATTTCTCCAGTCTTCCCTCTCGTGCTCTTCCTCGACTCCTCCCTTCTCCAGGTCTTCTTTGATCTTCCTCTTCCTCTCTCCTACGTCTAATATCCCAGAGGCAAGAAAAGTCGGCAATTCAAGCCCTCGAAAATATCACGACATGATTCTCTAAAATTAGCTTTTAATGGTTCTAACCACTTTATTCTGCAATCGAAACAATCTTCAAATGTATAGTTATAGGTTGGGATGAATGAACCTCCATCTTTGATTCGGGCTTTATTATGTTGATGAGTTTGTTGAACAATTCAATACAGTAATTATTTTCCCAATCATATAGTAAAATCATCCTCCCAAAGTGTCAACCAAAAGTTCACCAAGTTATAACAGTGGTCAACGCTTTCTATGAAACCATAATTCCAGACATGAATTGTTTCATGTCAATACATTAAGGCCAGTTGTCGGTCTAAGCCACAGATTACACCAGCACCGGAGCTGCAACATATGATGCAATTACATCTCGTGCCCAGGTTCCAGAATTATTCATACAGCCTCCGTTAGTGACCTTGAAAATTGTTCCCGCCAATTGCCACCTGTAGTTGAAAGTCCCTGATGTTTTGTTTACGCTTGTTTCATTAATAGTAAATTTATTTTGTAATGTATATTTAACTTCACAAATATAATCACGATTGAAACGTTATACCAGGTGCTTCAAAAGAACTCACAAGTTAGTATACAGTATAGTTAAAATAATAGTTATAAACATATATATTATTAAAGAGATCTTTCAAGCTTTTGATACCTATACAGTTCTATATGAGCACCATTTGTTACCCTGGCCACGTCTAAACAATAATTAGCTTCTTCCCAGGTATTCAACAGCATATCAGGCGTAACGGATGCTACAGCTTCAACACTCTCTCCTCAGATGTGATCAATGTCACGGATCTTCAGAATACACAATGTTTTTTACATATTCCCAAAAGAAAATAATATTCTAGTGGAGTCAGATCTGGGCTCCTTGGTGGCCATACAATTGGCTCCATGTCTACCAATCTGATTCCGTTAGGAAAACGCTTGTAGGATATCAAGTTGAATAACATCTCTAGGAGCAACCACTTGGCCACCAAGCCCAGATCTAAACCCACTAGATATTTTCCAATATATGTAAAAAAATAATGAGTATTCTGAGAAGATCCGTGACATTGATCATCATCCAAGGAGATTGTTGAAGCTGTAGCATCCATTACGTCTGGATATGCTGTTGAATACCTAGAAGAAACTAATTATTATCAAGTTTAATGTGGCCAGGTAACAAATATGCTCATAGAACTTTATTAGGTATCAAAAAACTTGAGAAGATTGTAATAATATATATGTTTAATAATCATTATTTTAACTATACTGTGATACTAATACAACTTTAAATCATGGAGTTCTTTTTAGAAAACGTTATATTTGCAAAGGAGGTGAACATTACAAATTGTTAGCCTAAATGTACCTTGTAGGATTGTAGTTAGAACTAAGTATATGGGTATGTTGTATTCAAAATATATTTTAGTAAATGTTTAAATGCAAGATGTTTTGCGAGAAAAGATAAAAATGGTATATACTTTATTATTGCCATTAATTACATTGAAAAACTACTTAACAACCTACCGATAAAGTCCGCCATGCAGTGCTACTTAAAACATTGTTTGATTGGCTTGAGTCAACTATTTGGAAAACTATTTATATATTTGTGTTTGTTAAAAACATAAAGGAACACACACGCACAAACCTCCTGTTTTGATACAGATTCCTCCTTAAAAATTAAGAAAACAACGTTAAAACATATTGCCTTCAAAAGTGTCTTTTGAGGAAAACTTGAAAAGTTGCGATGTTTTTGCAGATGTATGGAATGCTCACACACTGAAACTGAATCTGTGGGAAACTGCTTCAAGAAGAGTGTTCTGTGTTCAGCCTGGGGTTGTGTTTTCTCATACCAATATCTGATACGATACTTGTATTGGCAGCCCTGCCAAGGACCTAACCAGACAAAGGAAATTCGCTGCAGTCATGCAAGCAACGCTTTTGCGCTTAGCTGCATGTCTGTCCATTTTTCTTTGTGTCAGCACTATTTCATTTTTAGAGACATACAGTTCGTGAAAGGCTAAATTAACTAAATAAATCTTTAGTAGAACATTTCAAAACCCTCAATTTTGAAATACTGTTGAAAACTTTCAGAACAAAAAAATATTAACAAGGAATTAGTTCAAATACAGTCATTTAAAAAATCAATTTAAAACCTTTTGTGATTTCAAGAACCCTTTACAGTGTTAAAGATATTACTGGTAATTGATGAACCATTAGGTATTCTGATGTTGTATTCGTTGCTTTTTGTTATTGTACCAAAACAATAAAATTTGTTTGGTTAAAATAAATAAACTAAATAAATAAAACAAATTTAGTTTATGTTACTTATCAATTTAAAAAAATGTTTGGATAACTGTACATAAACTAAAGGCGAAATAATGTTTAAACATGATTAAGTACGAAGATTTTATTGATTGAACTTTGGAATTTCGTTCATTGGTTGTTTCGATTTTATCTGTTGCAAGTAAAGTTCAGAAAATGTTGGTATGATTTAAATAAAACCTTAATACAATTTTGTGTATGTACTGAACTGCAATTTATAAAGGTAATTTTTATGTGTATATCTCCAACTATTAAAGTTATTAGATTGTATAGAATCGTCTTCAAATGCGTTCTTTACATAAATATTCACCACAGTTGTAAATGAACTTCTGCTATTTTCTTTTATTGAGCTGCGACACTTTCAGTTGTTGAAATAACTTAATTCGGAAGTTGTTACTTTTAATGATTTTACCGTGAACTTTTGATAACCTGATTACCAACTTTGTTAATTGTTCACTTAGGGTAAGTATATTAAGTTTACAACATCTTCGAACAAATATTTTAAACTTATTCGAGTTTGTTTTACATTCATACCAAATTTTGTTTAACTCTTTGGATGTGTCACAAACTTTTGTATATAAAATTCAAATTTCATTGCCTTAGTGCTAGTTTGAATGTTTAGTTTATTTTGAGATTAGCTTTGAAATTTTCTGACGAATCAAAAGGGCGACAATCAATACAGCTTCCCGCAATTAATGTGGCGGTAAAAGCTCTCTCATTCACCTTCCATACCACGGAGGGTTGGGGAAATCAATGGTTGCAATACTTATTGGGGAATTCCATAATTTCTATCGTTATACAGCACGAAACCTCTTAGATCAAACGGCAGGCGGTTTGAGTTTTTCAGCACCTCCTAAGGCAAATTGCAAAACTTTATAATTATATGGTACTTAAATGCAGCTTTTAGAACATAAAACAGCTTGTTTTGGTGAATTATCCTCCCGTTACAGAAGATTCGTTAGGGTCACGGTAGTTTTGTAGTTAATAGCTTTGTTTAATATGTACGCATAAACTACATTATGTCCCAAACCTTTGTGCCTCACTCCTACAGAACGAAATGTTCATCTTATCAAATCAGTGAATCACATTTAAAGTGGGTACACATTTCTGGTGTTTGTATTGCTTTGATTCAAACGAACCTCTCTGTACATTTTACTCTAATGACTAGCAATTATTGAAACATGTCCGCATCTTGTATCTTATCATGCCATTGATAACGCAGTTTTGTTTGATTTGTCACGTTAGACGATTCTCGTTGACTGTTTAAAAGATTTTACAATAAATAGCTATTAACTCTTTATAGATTTTTATTATGGTAACGGGACATAACATTCATGACATTAGAAATAGTAGTTAATATTTGTAGGAGTATCATAGGCTTGATATATCTCAGAAAATACCCGCCCCAATTTGGTATTAAATTGTTTAACAAATTACCAGACTATTTCAAAAGTATTGACAGTCAATTTTTAGTCAAAACTGAAAACCTATTTGATTCGACAAAAATTTTATAGTGTCGGTAAATTTATGGATCATTCGAATATAACAATCAATTTTTCCAACACAATTCCATATAGAACTTATTAGTTTTCTCTACCGTAATATACAGGGAACAATATTTTGGTGATGTGTTTGTCATTTCGTAAATGACAAATCAAGTTATTATTATTTTATTTATGATGCTACTTACGAAGGTAAAATTATTTTAGTCAACATAGTTTGTACATTGTACAATGATAAATAAATCATTTTATTCCATAAAACCATTAATTAAGGCTACGGTTGCAGACGAAAAGAGACAGAAATTCAGACTTTAGTTTGATTAGCCGACAGGTTCACTTTTACCTGACATTTTACGACATAAAAAACTGATTAACTACTTCAGAGTAAGTTTAATGAAAAAGTAAGGATGGATTATGTCAGACACTATCGTTAATAAATGAAAGGGATTGTTAAATTATTTTTATTTGTGTTGATAATCTAACATGAGTACAAACATAAATACGACTCGGCCCTGTGTTTACATGCATACAAGGTCTTGTCGGAAATATATCATTTCTGGGAACAAGTTATGCTTATCTGAACAAGTCTCATACTAAATCAGTGTCTTGAACTTGTGTAACATGTTCACGTTCTTTGCTGCAGAAACTTAATTCAGATTGTTGTCAACAGTGTCTTTATTCCAAGATCTTAAAATACATAAATCTTTACTAAGTATAATATTTTTATTCTTAATGTTCTCTCCATACAAGAAATTAAAAACTTATGTGGTAAAAAGTACAAGATGCTTTCATTGTATAATATTTATACGTTAGTGATATTCCTTTGGGAAGTTTTGTGTGAATTAAAGATAGAGATGTTATTAAAGACATTTCTATAAGATTATGTAATCCAGCTTCATGGGGTTCAGGTTTTGATGATATAGGTCTGTGATCATCTGATGATACCCACATCAACTCCCACCATCGTTTAGACATATCAGACCATGACCTGCGTGGTTCGGAAGTCACATTAAGCCGTTGGACCTTGTATTTCCATTGGTCATTGGGCTATTAATTAATGACTTATTCTAAGGAAGAGTCGGCCTTAGTTTGTAACAAGACTACACCTCACAACTCATTGCTACCACTCATCTCACTCATTCTTCACCACATATTTGCCTTAAAATACCCTCATGAGGGTGGTCGGCATCTCAAATAGTGATTTAGTGATTTAAATACATTTTTTGTTGCTTCATAAAATAATTTGATTACTCAATACTTTTTCTAACAGCTTTTGAAACATCATTTTTTTCTAGCAAAATGCCTCGCAAGTTAAATGATTAAAAGTATTAATTTTGTTTTTATTTTCTCTAATTTTGAAATTTGTATTAATATTATTTATATTTTGGTTTATCAACTGATGGCGACATAAATACATGGCGAACATTATTTGATAGCAATAAGAGAATCTCCGATAGCGTTTGTTTTAAAGTTCGACCAAACGGGCATCTTTTTATTTTGGTTTTGAGATAACTACTAATGGATCCCACTTCATTTCCCCGATAAGCTTCGGCGAAAAGCAAGAATTCCCACACACGAGTCTGTATTATGTAATGCTTTCACGCTGGCCATTTACTGTACGATATTTTTTAAACCCACATAGTTGCAGTTCTTTTAGCATATTATGGCTTAAATGGCTTTTGTTCGGTATAATTGTATTACATTGACATGCACTATATAAAATGATTAGTGCAAAGAATCAATAGCCACGACCTAATGTGTAAAGGCTAGATCCTAAAGTATTTTTCGATAATAATCTGCAAGAGTTAGTAGCGGAGAAAATCTCATCAGTTAGATAAATAAAGACGTGAGTTACAATTTTAATCTAATTTCAAACTAGCTTTCAGAATCATTAAACATTTAAAACTATAAATTGAATAAAACTATTATTTTATTTAAAAACCCCAACACAAGAATGCCGATAAGACTTTCCAAATAAATAAGGCTCAGTGGCATTTTCTGTAGCTAAAAAAATTACTCATGAAAAATTTTCTCTTTAGATTATTTTTTATCAAAATGTGTCAAAGAAGTTACCAAGAATGATGTCACCGATGCTTGTCAAACAAATCAGTAATGCAGTGGACTCAGCTGCGGAATTGAAGGTGCAATCCATGCAACGCATGAATGATTTGACTTTAACTGTAATACAAACTCAAATTGGGGGTTTCTGGTTGACGCTAAAATGCTCTCAACATGTCTAGCAGAAAAGTTGCACTATGGAAAGTCAGATGCCATTGGTCTAAAGCAGCAAGGTTCATTTACAATATATATTGTGGCAATGCAGAACTTATTGTGAGGGATTCAACTGAACAGTTGGTAAGGAGGGAGTGATTCAAGGTGATACTTTGTCCATGCCCCTATATGCTTTGACCACGTTACCTCTCATCAACTCACTATCAACTGAAAAAGATATTACCCAATGTAGGTACGCTGACGATTCTTCTGCCCAAGGAAAGTTTGGAAACCTATTACAATGGTGGAACAAACTGAGGGGCTGTCTTATGGGTACCACCCCGAAGGATCGAAATCCTGTCTAATTGTGTCGGTAGATGACAAAAAACGTGCTGAAGAAATGTTTCATAACACTGGTATTCAGGTTGCAACAGGAAAACGTTTTCTTGGAATTAACATTGGGTCAACAGTTGAAAAAACAAATTTCGTCAAGAACAAAATCGAATCTTGGAATTCAACTCTACTACTAGCAGAGGTTGGAAAGCATGAACATCAGTCAGCATATAATATATCAGTAAGCGTACAATATTATTGCCTGTGTTAAATCAATCCAATTTCATTGGAGATTCTTCCAACGCACATTCAAGAATACAAAGATTGAATTTAAGAGGCTACATGAAACAATATAATGACTAAATTTCTTCCAGCGATATTTGGTAATAGAATTTCTGAGGACGTAGCATTGTTATTTACTTTGCCAGTAAAGAAAGAAGGTTTGGCAATTGGTAATCCAAGTGAGAAAGTAAAACAATAATTTTGAAGATTCTCGAAAAAGTTGTTCAACTGTAATAGCATCCAGCAATAATAAATAAGAATAAATTTAGTTTAGTAGAGCGGCCGGCTAGTATGTGCGTAAGAGAGACCAGACGAAGGTTCGCTTGTTGAGAGACCTTATTGGGATTCCAATAACTAATCTTCTACAACTATATTTATTTTTTATATATTTTACAATATAATACTACTTTTATTTTTATACTACTTGTTATATTCAATAATTTCAAATTTCTTTATAAGTTCATTGAATCTATTATAAGTTTATCCTATACGAGAGTTTTGTACAACCAATAAAAAATGTTCTTTAATTTTTTATTAATGGTTGATTTTTATTCTTAGAACATTCATTTCTTCGGTAGATTTTCCTAGAAGGCCACCATGCTTAGTAATGTTTAGTTCAGGCTTATAATGAATCTAGTTTTGGTTCAAGAATTGGATATGATTATTGTACAATAATTGACACTCAAGCAAACCAAGTTTCATGTTCTCACTATCGGTAATCTTGAAACCATTGAATCAATGTCCAACACAAAAGAATATTTTGTTCTATGCAACCTTTCTAGATTCAAGTTGTTCTTGCTATTTCACGTCTAACTCAGGTTGTAATGGAAAACAAACAACACTAATGTAGGTATGTGACTAGGCCCTTCTGTTTGGCAAAGTGCTCTAATGTAACTGACAAACATGTAAAAATATCACTTCAAAGGCACCAGGAAAGTAAGTGCAGTAATACGATGAAGTAGGTTCATCATTATTTTTACCCTCATATGTGGAATACGGATGCGTTTGGTTCTAAATACAGTTTCATTTCATACATTTCAGCAACATTCTGGTCTTACTTACTTGATACTTGATGTAATCCACTGGTAGCACAGGTGCTGTGGTCGTCATGTTTTTGTTTAGGCCTCATCTAAATATTCCTGAGAGAATAATAGGCCTTCTCAGTGAGATGCTTCTAAGGCTCCCTTGAAAGAGTCTTCATTTTGCTGTTTGCGGATGTCTTCAGGCAATTTGTTGAAGACTTTTGCTCCCCAAAAATCTGGTGCGTTCTTAGTTAATGTTGATTTCACTCTAGGCAAGGGGGAATTTTGAAGCCTGACGGGTGTCATAATCATGAATATGGTCGTGATTGAAATTGATTAACACTAGATATTTTTATTTATTGTTGAACATTCTGTTGATTGGGTGGTTGTTTTTAATTATATTCAAACTCTTAATAAAGAGTTAATGAGTAAAGATGGTAAATTCAAAACCTTTCTAAACTTGTTTCATGTAAAAGTAAAATGTTAGTATATTCTGTACTCAATTTGTTTAAATTATATGTATGATGTTATATTGGTGTCAATTTGACAATAATTTTAAAATATGTTAAAGTCAAATACTTTAAAAGAAATGTATCAACCAATACAGAAAGAGAAGGGACTGCCTAATCGAAAACGTTTAAATTTTAATATACAAATTCTTGTAGTTATTAATAATTTTGTTTGTTTTATGACATTCGCTTAAGAACTGTAAAGTGACTAACACTCAAATGTATTGCGTAAACTGAAGATATTCATCATGTTCATAAAGCTATGTTTTAAATTTCCTAAGGTCCATTCTAATTAACAATACTTAACCAATTTTATTTTAATACTCAGGTCATTTAACAGTGAAAGCAAGCATACAGCTCGCGGCGACCAACAAACTTCTGCCCATAAGACAATTTTGTTTTATTCAAACTGAGAAATATAATACTTATAGCATTTGTCTTATGTTACAAATTTTGTATTATACCTTCAGTTTACGTACTAACTGCAAGAATTGTAGTTTTTAAATCGGTTCTATTTTATATTAAAGCGGTAATAGAGGCGACATATGGCTAAATTACAACACGCTTAGTAATAAAAGCAGAGTATTTATCAAGCCAAAAGTAAATCTGTCCAAATTCAAACACTCGTCTCTATCTGTGTCCATGCTTTTTCAACAAACCTTTTCTATAAACTAAGAAATGTGGTACTTTAGTCGAATTTCGCAGGTTACTTAAAGAATGGCTCTATACATGTAATAACGTTCAGTTTCTGTGTGCTTGGTAATGTTAGACCTAGGAGTAACTGTCATGTCATTGCATCCACAAAGCTACTGTTCCACTATAGAACTTTGTAAGTCAAGTTTAAGCGTGTTTCCGCTTAAAGGCACTGCAGTGGACCGCACGTCATATTTGTGTACTATGACACATAAAGTCTAGACTCTAATTTACCTGTTTATTTACGTGTAGTTCAGTGACCCCCTCTCCCTACTCTACTGGATGCAGTGGATAGGTTAATTTCCCAGTTTTAATTTATGTTTATAACTACGTACATATAATTGTGGAAATGAACTATTATTTTATTTGCAACATTTAAACTTGCGGATTCAATATCATCTTAGTTGTATATATTTTTACTCTTTATTCAAACAATATTTTTTCTGAAAATGTTAATTTAAGTATATTTTGATGCGTGGTTAAAAAGAGTTTCTATTACACATTGGTTTAATCTCTGCAGTAGTAGGTTTTAGATTAGTTTAGATCTCGTCAAGGTGAACAACAGCGTTTTATCGCCAACAACTGTATTATAAAACAATCCTATATACATTTAATTTAAGAGTGCACAGAGTTTGTCGACCATTTTGTTTTGTCCCATAAGAGCTATGTAAAACAAGAATTTTCTTGGGTCACCTCACGTCTACTATTTTCATCGGATGTTTTTGAAATAGGTTTTATTTTAAAGACAACGATGTACTGCATTTACTCCGCTGACCACTATTTTGAAATCATTATTTTTTTACTAGTAAAACCAAGAAATTTAAATACAAAGATTCGTTATATTTTTTATTATAAACGAGAAATGGGAATTCGGCTCAGCGAAGCCACTAAAACATTTAATACACTTTATAACAAAGTTTATTTAATAAAAATCCTATGAAAAATGTAGATGTGAGGTGTCACAAGAAAATGCATGTGTTTATATTGCTCTTATGGGACGAAATTCAAGGTCACAGCCACTATACTGCGCACTATTAAATCAATACCACATAATCATGTAAACTTTTAAGGTAAAAGATATTGTGTTTTTCCTTTTATTGTTGATGGTTAAGTTAAGTCCAGCTGACTGGAACTCGTGTTTGATGTGAACAGTTCCGGAAGCAGTCTCAGCTGATAGATTCACTTATGTTCCACTTCCTTGCTCTTATCTGTCACTTATCAGTTCTGACATCTCGAGGTACGACGCGGAGAAATCAAATCAACCGTGTGATTTCTAACCCTTCTTCTCTTCTGTTTTGAAAGTATTTGTGACTGAGGAAGAGAATTTGATTGTAGGTAAAAGAATTGTCTTAATGGTGCATTTTGACAGTTAATAACACTTTAAGTTGTAGTGTAAGTTTATAAGTAAGTATTTTTTTGCGTTATTATGGTGTGGGGTACGCAGTTTAGTGTCGTACGGAAATAGCACGTGCTACTGAACTTCACCTTTTCATTTCTAGAGTCTCATGATAGTACTAATGTTGGCATTGGCCAAAACGCATTGATTACAATATAGTGTACATGGGAAAATAAAATTGAATAGATGAAATAAGAATCTGACAACATAAAAATTATGCTATTACTGAGGTTGAAATATTATTACGGACGTTTTCCATCGTTTTTGAGTGAACGTTTCGGGATCTGGAATCTGACCCCGTCTTCAAGTGAAAAGTAACACAAAATACTAGGAAAAGAGCTAGCCTAAAAGTTTTCAGCCACTATTAAAACTTAACATTTACTGACATAAAAAATTCATAAACCAATCAACTTGCCTAAAATCAGTTTCGTGACTCAGGTCTTTTCTAAAGTAAGTTTTTAGTCGTTTTAACTCATTTTTGCTAGAACCTGACTCATTCATCAAAACTCTAAAGAATTGCCCTTTCATTGGCTGTGCATAAATGGTATTTTAGTGTTCTTTTGTTATAAGTCAGTCTGATTCACGGCTGTGATTGGTCGTTCGGTCCGGCCAGCCATGGGGCTGTCTGGCGGCTGGCAGGCAGTCAGTCAGTGTGCAACTGTGGACGTGAACGTGATCTATTTGTGTTTTTTTTAGTTTCGTAAATTGTTTGTTTTGTATTGTTTTCTTGCTTTGTTATAACTTAATAGTTTAAGGATAAAAATATTTATAATAAGATTATTTGGTGGTGGGTGACTGGTCAGCTTGCGCTGATTACTTTTAGACAAGCTCTTTTCTAATGCTTTGTGTTATTGCTATGTGGTTACTTTTACACCTGAAAGACGATTTGAAATTCCGAAACGTCGTGTACTTTTGTTCACTCAAAACCGATAAAAAGTCCGCAATAATATTTTAACCTCAAAATTGTACAAAGTTAGAAACAAAGAGTGTTATTACGTAAGCAAAGAGGCCTCGTAAGATATTTCTGATTTCTAGAGAGTTAGCCATCAAAACGCCCCACGTTGTTTAAAATGAAATTCCTCAATAATAATTGCTTCTTGGTAATGAAATATTTCTGGAACCCTTGTTTAGCAATCAATATTGTTAAAATAAGCTTTTGGTATAAACAGCTTTGTGTTTAAAACGTGGGGTGAAACTATTTGTGAAAATTAACTAATAGGCCAAATATTTCAGTTTGTTACGAAAGCCCACGGATTGTTTTGTATATACTACAGAGTAATTTTATATATTCCTCCCACCTTAACTTTTGAAGAGGAAACATTTTGAAAACCCTTTGGTGAATGTTTTTATAGGATTCTGAAAATTTTTGACGTAGCCTACTTTTCGTCATTGAAAAATCTTAAACTTTTTAATAGACCCCCTTTGTGACATTTTATTTGAAAAGTATAAACACACACAAACTCATTGATACTCATTAAAAACTTTACGGTTTGTACAAAATGGTTGCTCAACAGTTTTTATTTTTTATAACAGATAACGGAGTTTCCGTCCCTACGGACATTTTTAAATGTTGCAAAACAACAAATTTAGTTTGGGACTCAAACCTAAAAATGATATTTTACAAGATAAACTAAACGTTAGAAAATTGACAAATTTTATAAAATAGGTAATTTTCCGAAGTTTTTTTACACATTATTGGTTTTGTTAAAGATCAAATCCAGTTTCCTGAAGTTATGTGACTTAGAGAGAATAAGGAATTTTCACAGAAGAAATATTAAAGTTATTAATATCATAATATTTTGAATTTGCCTGTTTAATTCATATGCCAAGTAACATAAAACGGACATCTGCACTAATCTGGTTCGACTTTGTCAGTTTATAAGAAGCAACACTTCTCGCATATAAAAGTTCATCAGTTCACCTTTAGAGGAACAAACATATGTATCGGCAAAGTTTCATCAATATTTTGAATTCAATTTACAGAACCAATTTTTGTAAAACAAACTTTATTACTTTCGACATTGGTAGATCAAATAGAAAGGAAACACATTGGTTCTTTTGAAGAACAATGTAATTGAAGAGGTTAACATGTTAAGTTTTGAGGCCTGAATCTTACTGTTAACCACATGGCATTCCCATATTGATTTTGTAGCAAAAAAAAATGGGATCTAGTATATACCTTTAAACATTTATCCCAGTATTGTACCCTAAAATTTTGAGAACTGCTACTTTGATTGATACATCCAATGTCGTATGACATATGTTTATGGGAACTGTTAAAACTAAAACCATACGAATATTTATTCTTCAAAAATACGCTATAAGAATCATGTGTCGACTTCACCAGAGATTCTTGTAAGGACGCGTTTCAAAACTAAAAATTATGACCCTGCCACTAGATAATTATTATGAAACATATAGTTTACTGTCTTTCAAAAATGTCGTTTAATCCAAACACAAATTATTCTATGAAACAAGATTACAAACACATTAACTAACGTCATATATCTGATGTTTATTTCAAACTACTGTCTTAGCAGACAACTAGTCAAACTTCCAACAAGCTAAAAATGTTGAAACTTTAGTATTTTTTAAGACTAAATTAAAAGTTATTTACTTTCAAATTGTTCTATATAGAAGAATATATTGCTGCCTTAAATTAATTAATAGTCATCTTGTACTACTGTTGCACTTAGAACACAAATTTAAGTAAACTATTTTATACACTTTTATTTACTAGTAGTCTTTCCAATGGTATTTTTAAATTATAAACTAAATTGTGTATTAGATATTAAAATTTAGTTGATTCCAAAACAAGTTTTGTAAGGTAAATAAATAAATAAATATAATCAATGGCTATTAAATTGTTTAATGTCATATGGTTTTGAAATATAATAATTATACCTTTGTCTATAAAGTCTTTTGTTTTAGATATTTCCTATAAAAAATAATGTAAAGCGTTCATATTAAAATAAAGTTTACAGCCAACATTTAGGTTCAAACACAGTTTGTATGTAGTCAAATATTCAAAACTAAATGGAAATATGCAAAAAGTAAGTTACTCCATACCTATCGTGACTTCATTTATGTGGTGACGTTAACGCTATAGTAAAATACGGACATACGGCAATGGATTTTGTAAATATCAAAAAGCGCTCCTACGCTTGTAAAATCAAATCAGCTTTATAACGAGGCAATAACTCAACCCTAACGGATTGACAAATAAAGTACAGTTGAAGGTAGTTTGCTACAAAAAACAAAAGTGAGCTAGTAAATTCAAACACTATAATATTGTATTATTCTTTATAAAACCTTACTTTATGGGTGGTCATAGCTCAGTGGTATAACTTATGCCTCGCACCAAACATCAGCCGGGTTCGATTCCCGGGCGCAGTGATAACCTTTCACAATGGCCACTCGCTGTGGTTCGGAAGTCACGCTAAGCCGTTAGTCCATTCCATTGTCGTTGGGTTATTGACCCACTTTCAGAACAGTCGGCCCTAGTTTGTAACAAAACTAACTCATCTTCCATCAAAACAATCATCACCATCATTCCATATTCATTAAATACCCTCTAAGAGTGGTCGGTGTCTCAAAGCGTCTAAAAGTATCTAAGTCTCATAACTTAGTTAAACTGGCTTGGAACTTGTCAAAAGCCAATTATTTGTCAGAAAACTTCGGGAACAACTCTTTTACTCGAAGGCTTGGTATAAATGCACCAAAAGTACAATATATACAATTAAAACTTAACATATAACAAGAGTAAAGAAAACTACGTTGCAACATGCGTTTCTGAGTATTCAAGGAGTAATCTACGTCATTGTCATGCGCTTCAATTTTCAACTACGGCAGCCATACGAGTATGATAGCTGTCAAATCCCAAAAATAACGCACTATATTAGATAAAATTTTCGAGTACGCGATTCTATTCAACACTAGCTTTATTGTGACCCTAGACGACTAGTCAAACATAAAATCCATATATTAAACCACATTTTAAAACTTCATATAACTAATATTATTTTAATTGGCTGTATGAAGTTTTAAAAATCTATTATATACGTTCTAATATTAGAGTTCATAGCCCTCTCACAAAATCCATACCCTGTACTCTTACACGCCAAGGAAGCACAACTCTATTCTTAGGTATTACGGCACAGGTCTGTAAAGAGTTTATGCGATCCAGAGAAGAATTGGGAGGTGATAAAACAAAAGGCGAGTGATTAGTAAAGTTTACGTAAGTTTATGTCAAATCAATAACTGTCCAGTTTGTCTTCGAGCCCTCTTTCCATTCAGTGTTGGAGCCAGTGACCGACTTCGATCTGAAAAACTCTCCCTTGGCAATAATACAAGAAGAGGTTTTGAAAGTTCATTACATAAGTACTTTTTTATATTTATTTACTAACCGTTACAAAAGTTGTTTCAGATACAAAAACAAGAGAAAAACATACACGTTGGAAATAACTATTATAGTACTATATACTGTTTATGTTGAAAACAATGCTGTATACTGTGATAATGAAAACAAAGCTAAGAGCTCATTCCGTTATACCATTGGTTAATGGGAGAGATTAATGACTGGGACTCGTGGCGTGGTCCTGTAATCCAGCTTCATGGAGGTCAGGTTTTGAGAATGATATAGGTCTAAAGCGGCTCAGATAGTCTCAGTGATCATCTGATGATACCCGCATCAACTCCCACCATCGTTTAGACATATCAGACCATCACCTGCGTGGTTCGGAAGTCACGTTAAGCCGTTGGTCCTTGTATTTACATTGGTCATTGGGCTATTAATTAGTGAATAGTCCAAAGAAGAGTCGGCCTTAGTTTGTAACAAGACTACACCTCATAACTCATTACTACCACTCATCACACTCATCTTTCACCACACATTTGCCTTAAAATCGTATGAGAGTGGTCGGCATCTCAAATAGTGATATAGTGATTGAATGAACAAAATGCATGTTTGAACGGGACTTCAATGTATGTACGGAAAATAAGGAAACGTCTGCGCATCACGGCTGGTGCAGATGACCTACCAATATCATCGCCTTTCCACCTGTTAGCTACACCCCTTGGTTGTTATGCAATCGTCATTGATATTTTATAAATAATTTTCCACGCGTTTTGACTTTGAAGTCCCGTTCAAACATGCATTTTGTTAATTCATTCGAATTGTTCCACTCTAACTCTATTGTAAGTCGGTGGGTTCTGCGTTTCCCCAGTCATGTCCCATAAAGTAGTCTGTACTGTAAAACACCTTTGCAATCAAGATTTGCTTTGGACGAGCCTTTGGCATTAGGGCATTGAGTGTGACAACCAGTTGACTAGTTGAATGATAACACTGATAACAGAGATAAGGGAAGCCACAGTGCAGGCAGTCACAGCGTTAAGGCTGATAGGGTTTAGGTTGGCGGTGGCGCCGCGGAGGTAATATAATTTGATCAAACTTGTGTTTGCGTCATGAGTGTCGACATGTCAGCCTCAAACCTGGTTCCATATTTTGTCAAAAATCTAGAAAACAAACACGTGGACAATTCTGATAAGAAACTCTGCTCTTATTGTGAAATCATACACGATTAAACTGGCATTTACAACTAGACAATGCATTATATTAGTTTGTAGTTCAAGCTAAGCTAATATTTAGACCTACTTTGTGTTTTATTTGTTTTGGAAATAGTTTCCAAAAATTACAAGTTTCATATATATGGAGCATCACAATATTGTCAGATCGAAACACAATTTCAGTTTTAGTTGTTCTCTTTTCACGCGATAAGCTCGTCAGTTTTGTCGAAATATGTTGTGGCATTACACAGTTTTGTTTGCAGTTCTGGTTATCTATTTAATGCATTACAAATACTGTAGTCGTCATGAATAAATTTTAAAAAAAATGCGACTTTAGCGGATCCGTGGCGGATTGGTATCGCGCGCGACTCCGGAGCTCATCACTCCGGTGGCGCGGGTTCGATCCCCGCAATCACCACTTACAATTTGTAATGTGACTATACGGTGACGCTAGGTAAAGGTCGAGGTTGAGTGGTAGAGAGGACTTTGTAGTCCTAACTTCGCCTCGTTAAACAAGACACACTTTACCTTTACCTTTACTTTTTACTACAATTGCACCTAGCTTCAAATAAGACTTATCAAACTTTTCCACAAAAAAAAGCCAAAACCTTACGAGACCAGTCGATTGCAATGTTAAGATTACACTACCAGATTAATCACTTATAAGAAAAGTATATAAACAAATGTATCCAAATCACAGTATCACATTTATCATCCTACAAAACCACCATAGCTATGAACCTATAATAATATAATCAAAGATTATGCTACGAGTATAACAGGTGGATGGCGCATAGATTCCGAATGGCTGATTCAGAAAAATTAACATAGTTGCGGTAGCCCAAGCACAGATAGCGCTGCCATCTCTCGCCGTCTTTCTCCTCCCTCACCCCACATGCTCGAATTCGTCCGATCTTGATGAAATGTGACCAAATCGTGCGATTTTAAGAACGAACGAACTTGCGCGTGCGTCAGTGGCTCTACTTTAGCTTCTTAAAAGAATTCCTTCGCAGCGCTATCTGTGCTTGGGCTGCCGCAACTATGCTGATTTTCCTGCCTCAGCCATTCGGCATCTATGCGCTATCTTCCTACCATAAAATAATCTTTGGTATAACTGAGGTATAAACGTGTTTACATTAACCAACGTGTTTGTAATCAGCTGATTGGGTCGCATTACTTGTCACAAACAGATGCTAATGGAAACAAAGTCAGATATTACATTAAAGTGAAACCATTCACAAAGCCAAAGCATGCAAGAATCGGTATGCGTGCTTTCAGATTTTCCTTTTACGTTGATCTAATAGTACAGATAGTATCTAATACAGATAGTACACTGTGTGTACTATTTATTGTATCATTCTTCCAGAAGTTTAGCTTTTAATACATAACCGTACGTAATATTATACTGTATAGTGTATTGTTGAAATAACAACTTTTTAGTGTATGAAATTGGACATTTTATTTTATTATTTGGGTCGGTGATTGTTTTTATATGTGTGCAAAGAGAGGCAGACATATGTATTTTGTACTTAAGTACTAAGGTTCAAGTATGTACATACTTATTTCGAGGCATACCTAATCTATATAGTTTTCACTACCTACTTAAAAATGGGTGTAACTATAGGGTAACTTAGATTAAAAAATAGCCTTACTTTTACGTAATATTTCGTAGTTAAGCATGGACATTTATTTTATATTTAATACAATGCACGTTGTATTGCGTGCTAAGAAGACACCAGCCTGTTGAACACGTGTTGTAATGAAAAGGCAAGCCTATATTGTTCTTGAAATTTACGTTATATCATATGACTTGTTTGACAAAACCCCGCTAAAACAAATACACGCTTTTCGTTCCTCTTGACTTAAATAATACTATCAATAATAATAACAGATACATACGTGACGCGTAGCACAAGCGCTCCCGTATAATACTAGTGAATTTGCAATGACGAGGAAAATTTAATCAAAAGTTGGGTTTTATGCTGTAAAAACTGAATTTGTGATCCGATTTCAATGAAATTTGAATGAACATCTAAGCCACCTTAACCAATATTGTCCGCTGTTTTGTTGAATTTTTCACACGTGTTGCACATGGTACCATTATTGCTCATATCAAATTTCATCGAAATCGGATAAAAAATACAGATGTGTTTACCATATAAATTTACAACAGGAACGGAACGTTTGTACTAAATATAGTTAAAATCGGAGAAACATTGTGTGGAGTGGTCTTGTGGCAATGGAAATTATTGATAGCTGTATTTCTTGTAGAACTAACAAAAGCGGACAATATCCAACCGTGTGTAAAAATACTTTGTTTTCTTGCATTTTTGCATGTTTTCCTTTTCGCGAAGACGTTAAATTAAATTTGTTTAGTTACGCTTTCTACTGTAATTGCATTCGCTGATCGCCAGAGATAGTTAGTTGCTCTTTGCCAGAATGTTTTTTCCAAACTCACACCGGAAGCTACCTCTTCTCTTCTTTCGAATTGTTAAAAATGTTCCAACACCTTTTTACTTTACTACTTTGTTTGAGACATCGACCACTCTTAGAGGGTATTTCAAGGTAAATATGGGACGATGATGATGATGATGAGTGTAATGTGTTTTAATGGATGATGAGATGTAGTCTAGTTATACAAACTAGGGCTGACTGTTCCCCAGACTGGTCATTTTAATAGCCCAACGGTCCACGGAATGGACCAACGCTTAACGTGACTTCCGAACCACCTGTTAGCACGTACGAAGCCTACGTAGTATCAACCTGACGTATTTTCCCAAGAGGTCCCGTGAATTTGTAGGACACATTGGTTATTTAACACAAGGGTTGGTTGACGAATGTCTTGAGTTGGTACACTGCCTATTTAATGGATCAGTCTTGTACCTCTAATGCATCTTTGCTCCCATCGCTGGTAATGTGTGTTGATTGATAATGTATTCCGTTTGCGAGATCAACCCAAACTGTCTACAAGTGATTGACTTCCGTCCGGTTTTAATACTAGTGATAACGCATTACCCACAAATAATGAAAGAGATTGATAGTTTTTGGTGGAAAATTTTGTAAACACTAAATAAACAATTTCAAAGAGTAAAAGTGCGTAGTTTTCTAAGCGCACCTGATGATATAGATTGAGGTAATTTATAACTATGGTTTGCTTATATTATACTAGATTTAAGATCACAAATAGAAATTTCAATGATAAATGCAGAATGTGAGCACTTTTAAATTAAAAACGACACTTATTTTTTACTCTGTTTAAATGTTTTGATCTGTGTACTTTATATTTTTGGTGCTCTCAAAACTATACGGCTGGTTTCTTAGGAAGCGATGACAGTTTTTACCATACTTTACGGCAGGTATCAGGATGAAAGAGGATTAGACAACCGGGAACTTTTACCATTGAAATAGCAGTTTCAATGTTTTGAAGGGGCAAACAGACATCCGAGCTTCTGTTCAAAACATCGGCTCTAGTGGGTTGTCTTGTAGGCTCAGTTCTTTGAAGTCGCGCGTGCCGCCGACCTCGCCAGTCAAGAGAAATGGTAGTAGCGATACCAACTTTGCTCTGAATGAATTGCAAAACATGGTTTCGTAGTCCTGTTTCCGACGCCGTTGAACCGAAATGTCCAAAGCGGGTTTAAGAGTGTAGTAGCGGTCACCATTTTCTCATACAAAAAGGAAAACTGATTGTTATAATATAATACATTTTAAATGCTTTTGGACTTTGGTCATTTAACTTTTGTTATTATTTGCAAATTTTTCTTACAGGTTATACGAACAAGAGACAACCTCAGAACATTGAACACTCTCTCTAATATCTACACGCGTAAACGGGTGACTACGAGGATGTTTTGAGCAGGTTTTCTGGGGTGAACCTCTTATGGTTAACAATATAATTATCAAACATAGGGCTAACCCACAGCTGTTTTTACGGAATGATTTTCACTTTCATTAGAAATTGTTAGCGCACAGTATTGAAACTTGTTTCTCCGTAATTACGGTGGACATTGTAACCATTGGTAGGAATATGACCTCTGCTAAGATAGGTCCACAGTTAATATGTACAATTTTCTAATCACACCATTGGAAACTTTTTACATCTGTCACCTGTGCCTAACTCTCACTGAAAGGCCATAGCTTAGTGGTATAGTGCGTGCTTTGCGTCAAATCTGCTCGGGTTCGATTCCCAGGCGCAATGATAACTTTACACGACAGCCACTCCCCGTGGTTTGGAAGTCACGTTAACCCGTTGGCCCGTTTCATTGGTCGTTGGACTATTAATAATTACCAAAATGAGGTAAATACCTTCGTCAAACCGTTCAAATTATGGGGTTGTCTCTGGTGGCTACATGTTTTGAATATACGTCATCATCAGGTAGTGAAAATCTTGATGAATCATCCATGCTGACTTCGTCTTATAAACACATACATACACACCACAAAAAAAACAGTTATAGACCCCAATCTGGGGAACAATCGGCCCTAGTTTGTAACAAGACTACATCTCGTCGTCCATCAAAACACTCATTCCATATTCACCTAAAATATCCTCTAAGGGAAGTCGGTGTCACAAAGCAAAGGATTAAAATACCCTGCCTACCCAAACCATAAGACCTAAAACATCCTTTCGAATAACCATTATAATGAATAACTGTTTAATATTTTTGGACTCTATTTTGAACTCATACACCTTCACTGACGAAACTTTGTTCTGAGTCTAAAAATAACTTCACGTGACAGAACGCTTTACAACGTCGGTTCCTAATCTTACGTGTTTAATCTGTGTTTGTGTGTGTGTTGTGTGTGTGTTTGTGTGTGTTGTGAACGTGAACTGTTGTGGAATGACTTGAGCTCGTGTTGCCTAACCTCAGCCTGATCCTGTGCACGGGTCTGCGAACACTGTTCACTAATGATCTTATCATTAGACACTTCTACGAGGAAATACTCACATCAAATCCACGATGAAATTCAAACAAAACAAGATTTTGCACATCTTAAACTGCTAACTGAACCAAGTGGTTCTTTGCTTACTATTGGCACAATGTAATAACTAGTGTGAGCTGTGAAAGATTTAGGAAGAACGTTTATTGCTGCGAAAAGATTATATATATTATAAAATAAAAAAAATATAAACACAAAGGAAATAAAATAAACAAATATGACGTGGATAAATATAAAGATAAATAAATACGAGCAAAATAAAAAACGTGATATTTTGAACAATGTTGTTTTTTGTGAGTTATCTTCAAAATATTCTTTAAGGCTGCATGTATATGCTTTTTTGACGAGAAGTTGTCTAAGTTTTGATGTAAATTTCTTGACTGATTTCTTTTATTTCATGTATTTAGGTAATTTGTTGTATGGATATTTAAAGGCACGATAAACCTTTTTAAATAAAATGTAGTTCTATGATATTGTCTAGGTAAATTATCTTGCATCCTTAATCATTGATATTAGATTTCTCAGAGATGAAAACATTTTATTTAAGGTATAAAACAGTTTCAAAAATGTAATTCCTGTAAAGTTTAATGTTTTAGTTGCGTCGTTAATTTGACGTAAGTATCTTTTGCAACATTATAGTACATTGTTTATTACGGCATTAAAAATTTTTTTTTAAGGTGCTGATGATTGACGAAATCCGATGTTTAACAACGTAATTTACTCTTTAAAATATTGTTATTGATATGAATATTCGCAGCAACTGTTCTTTTTGACCCATTACCATAGCTTGCAGTTTGCTAACTTTATTATTACAGTTCACCCTGCGTCCAGGATGAACTTACAAAACAAACGGGTAATAACTAAGCTCCAAGCTAAGATGTAAATGAACTCACCAAAGAGAAATGAACGAAAAATAAAACATAAAAGGTGTAGCTTCATTATTTCTTTAGCGTTGAAAGTTTACGATGTTCCCTGGAGTTAATTTCTCCAAAGAAGACCTCTGTCTTAGTTCAAAATGCAAAGAGGTTTTACAAATAAAGTAAATGCTTTTCACTCAACTGCACAATCTGTAAATAAATGAATAAAATAAAGAAATATTTTCAATTTAAAACTTGATTGGTATTAATGTACCATATTAAATATTTTTTGGAAAAATACAAAGTAAATGGTATTTTTTTTTGTAATACACATTTTTTACATTTTATTTTCAGTAGGTTTGTTTTACAGAAACGATAACTGTTTATTCAAAATAATAAATAACTAGTTTATTGCGAGTATATTATAAATATTTATACCAAGCGTGAAGTAATATATTTTAAAACTCATATTTCCCATTTACTCACTTGCACGCCAACTGTATGAAAAAAACAAATTTTACAGGCTAAATGCAATAATGCCTGTAATTTAATTATTAAAAATCTAAGGTATAATCTCGAACATTGGATTGTTATAGAAGGAAATTTTAAATTAAATAAACGAATATTTAAAATTTAAACATCAGGTTATCTGACGAAGACAGTTTTGCTGATCAAAAGGCCCCATGAATTAAAATGTTAAATTTTGGTTTTATTTAAAATTTCTTTCTATTAAAAAATCATTGACTCCCTATAACGAGTTCGGTGATTTAGTGGATGTTGCAAAAAATGTTTAGTGCAATCGACGCAAACTAATTAAAAAACTATCTAACCATCTACAAATTATTTAAATTAAAGTAAACAAACTATGGTTTCTTTTCAATATTCTGATATATTTTACGTTATATTTTTTATCCGACATACACATTTCAAGCTAAATTAATGTGTAGCTTTTGACCCCGCAATTAAATAATTGTGGAAATAAATTATTATTTCATTAGTTTAACCGTACGTGACGGTTAGTTCAAACGAGTATCGGTTGTTAATACAGGGTCCGGCAGTCAAACCTGACGGTTTTTAAAATGGGTTAAATCAAAAAGTTGTTGAGATATTTTAAAAATAATTTTTTTTTTAAAGAGGAAGAATGGAATTTTAATATTCATAATAAAAAAAGCATAAAATAACTTGTATAGCAAAAGTTATGTCACTTAAAATAATGACCACTATTTTCACTGTACGAGTCTCTTGTAGAAGTTAGTCATGACACTCTCTAATGTTTGGCACGGGATCTCACGAAGTTCTCGCCGAATGACGGTTTTTGAGTGGGGACGTCTGGTCAGTTGGGGATGGTCGCCATTCTGTCCACCTTGAGCGAAAGTTCCGAGATGGAGCGTTGGACCGCGAACACCGTGCGTATGTAGTCGATACTTTCTTTTTAGATTTAATGGTTCTGTGATTCTAACACAAAAGAGTTTTCGTATACGGTTTAATGTTCCTCGTGGCGCGATCCGTCTCTAAACACGATTCTTCTTTGGGTTCGAAACTTTCAGAACACTGCTTTTGGACAACAAGAAGAGGATCACCTCGAACGGTTAGAACACCTGCTAATATTGAAGCTGTTCGACATGCTTTTGAACGGGCCCTTGTCGCTCTGCCGTTCTTCACACCCTCAAGGTGAACAGAAGGGCGACCATCCTACTGACCAGACGTCCCCACCACCGCGAAAAAAACGCGGTCCCCACCTACCTATCCCCACTCAAAAACCGTAATTTGGCGAGAACTTCGTGAGATCCGTGCCAAACATTAGAGAGTCATGAGTAACTTCTCCAAGATACTCGTACAGTGAAAATAGTGGTCATTATTTAAGTGGCATAACTTTTGCTATATAAGTTATTTTTGTGCTTTTTTATTATGAATATTAAATTTCCATTTCTTTTTTTTACAATAAAAAAATAATTTTTAAAATATCTCAACAACTTTTTGATTTATTTCATTTTAAAAACCGTCAGGTTTGACTGCCGGACCCTGTATAATATTGTTATTGTTAACAAAAGCAACAACAGACTAAAAGCACCAAGGGCACTGAGCAATGTGTACGAAGTAAAGTAATATCTCGGGCGATATATCTTTCAAAAGAGAAGTGCACAGAAAACGAGTTACCAGGTATACCAACCACCATAAAGAAACTGTTAACGCTCGTAATGTTTTTATTTAATATATTGGCAACACTTTTGCACTTAACTCCAAAACAGATGGTTGTAATTTGATCTCGTACGAACATAGCAGAGGTTGATAATGTACTTGCCTGACACTGTTGGTACATTTTGTTAGGAATTGTATTGTAAAGGTTCTATTAGTGGTTTCCTATGGAACTTTGTGCCCGATTACTAAAATGATGAAAACTACAAGCTTGTTCCTTCATGGTCAAAACTGCTGACTGCCGTTTAAAATTAATTGGCCTTGTAACTTTTTGTAAGTTTCTTTTTAATTCAAGTTCTCATGGTAGTTTTGTTTCCGAATTTCACAATTAAATAGTGAACTAAACCTATTAGTTTGGTTTTTGATAGTCAGTAAAATTTGAAAATCCGTTGATCTTTACCTAATATTAATGAAACCAGGCTCAGAAGGGAGAAATAATGTTTGGTAATTGAGGTGTCAAAATAAGCCCTGTCAGGTGCAGAGTGTAATGAACTAAATCTTTCTTTGAAACATCTTTTTGTAAAGTTAAATAAACCAAATATTCTGCGAAATCCTCACTAGATTTATGTGTGTAGGCATTACGTTCCAAAGGAATTTATTTGGAACAAAATTCTTTATACAACATTATCAAATTTTATAATAATATACCAAATGTCATTAAGTTGGTCCTGTAATCCAGCTTCATGGATGTCAGGTTTTGAGGATGATATAGGTCTAAAGCGGCTCAGATAGTCTCAGTGATCAGCTAGCCGCATCAATTCCCACCATCGTTTGGACATATCAGACCATCACCTGCGTGATTCGGAAGTCACGTTAAGCCGTTGGTCCTTGTATTTACATTGGTAGGTGGGCTATTAATTAATGAAGAGTCCAAGGAAGAGTCGGCCTTAGTTTGTAACAAGACTACACCTCATAACTCATTACTACCACTCATCACACTTATCCTTCACCATATTTGCCTTAAAATACCCTCATGAGAGTGATCGGCATCTCAAATAGTGATTTAGTAATTTAGTGATAAGAAGAAAATAATCTGAACAAATTTTAAACAGTATTAAAAATTACTTAATGAATAAAGCATATTATACAATAGAAAACTTTTCAAAAAGATAATTTAATCAACTTTAGACAAAATAATTCAACATTTATGTTGTTGATTAGGGTTTTATACGTATATTTGGTTGTATTATTGCTGATTTGTCCATACAAACTTGTTTGTCTGACAACAAATCATATAATATATCATAAATATCATATTATTAAAAACAGGCTTATAGCTGGAAATGTTGAACACAATTGAAACAAATTATATTTTAAAATTATACAAAAATGCTTTCGTTTTTTATTTTTTAAGTTTACATCAAAATAATAAAATAATGCTTTTTTAATTTTAAGACGGGTGCAAAGGTGCGTTCGATGTTTCTTCACAGATGCCTGAATTAATATTCCTAAAAGGCGAGAGCTTTTTATTACGTATTTAAAAGTTTGTTCGGTTCATATATTTTGAAGGTCGATGTTTTCCATGTGTAGTGCGAAGAACTAAATTATTGTATGTATAATTTAGTGTTTGAAAAGTCTCTAAGTTCCTCGAGGAAAAAATAGGTTGAAGGAAAGTTTGTTAAAGAAAGGAAACGCAGTTCACTAAGTAGATCCTAATCATTCTTATCAACTTCTTACTTCTTGTAATTCGTTTTTAACTTACTTAGCAACAGGTCTTCTTCTTGGTACAAATAATACATATCCACAAATTTCTTTTCTTGTCATTACAACATTTTACACAAACTTAACAGTATACAAACAGTATGATGTAGTTCATTAAAGGTCTTATTAAATTTGTACTTACTAGTTTGCTATGTGCTGATGTGTCGTGTTTTTAGTTTCAGCATTTACAGTAGTATATAATGCTACTAACACTGTGGCTAAGAAAATGGTACCTTTACGTCACTATTTCTGTTCGAAACAAGTTGCGATAACTCTAGACTGCAAAACGTATGGTCCAAAAAGAATTAAGTTTAACTAACCATATTTCATATTTAAGCTAAATAATATATTATATAATTCAATTATAAAAGAAAGGCCACTTCACAATAAAGATCAATGAATTTTCTTGGAAGTGTTTCCAATATTGTGACAGACTTGAAAACTCGCCGCAGGATATTGAAAGGTTTGTTTGGTTTCAAACGGAAGTTTCTTTTGGTCGTGCTTTATTTAGTTTGTAAGTTCAATTTTAGTTCATCTTCATCGTATATGTATTACACCCAACAGCTTTCTCCAAATATAAATAAAATTTGGAAAATCAGCTTTAAACACGCTTTAATACATATTGATACACATGTGATAAGGACTTATTTTATCCCAATGTTCTAACTTGTTGTACATGAAGATCTCTGGCTTGTCTGGTGTTGTTATTATGTATATTACTGTTGTTGATGAAATATTCTGGATTGGTTTTGGCAGTAACGGCACATATCTAAAATATAAACTGTTGGTAGAGTTAAGTTTCTTGAAGATATCTCTGCGGGAGTCCCGACTCCCGACATCTCATTTTACAAATGGTCTTTAAGGCTCGCTTTTGCAGTATATATCCTTGAGCTTCAGTGCTGTTTCCCCATAGTATTATACCATTACACTATAAGAGCTCCTTAACCGTAGTAAATCAGAAGGAAGATATCTCTATCAATTATATCTTTAAGTCTTCATTCTCTGCGCTTGCAGTACTCGCTTTTATTTCATACTATTTGCACGTTGATGCTCTCGTCATACTGTATTGACGTGTTGCCGAATGGGAGGTCTACCTCATTTGGTAAAGTGTGATGCTGCGACCCCCATCCCAAAATGGTATAACAAATAACCTATCGCTTTCATTAAAATAAAACTAATTAATATAAAAGAGGGGTGATGAAGTTTGAGCAAGTGGACATGCGTTATGGTTAAAAATTCATTCACTTCTGACAATGTTTAAAAACATCCCTGAGGTTAAAATATTATTACGGACGTTTTCCAACGTTGTTTAATGAACAAAAGTGCACAACGTTTTAGTATCTGAAATCGACCCCGTCTCCAGGTAGAAAGAAGCTAAAACATAACACAAAACATTACGAAAAAGCTAGCCTGAAAGTAAACAGTGCAAGCTGTTCCGTCACCCACCACTGAATGACATTATTATTTTTGAAACTTACCCTTAAAGCGAAAGTTCGATGGTCGAATTCTACCCCGTGAACATGGATGAGCAATTACAGTACGCATCGCACATCTTTGATAAGCGGCAATACGAGTTGAGTAAATTGTATTTAATTGTCTAAAATTCAAAAATTAAGTAGATAACTTGATCAGAAACCATTCAAATTATAAAAGTACTTCTGAAATAAAACGTTTTTATTTATTTTGGCCAATCAAGCAATTTCAAAGTTTAACTTTGTTATTCAAAGTTAATACTTTGAAAGTTAATACATTAAAACATTAAACACCCATGGTAAAGGTGCTAGAATAAACGCAGCAAAATGCATGTTTTCATTATTTTGTTGAAGACTGCGTACAATAAAAATTCTAAAACATGTTAATTTAAATAAAATAAATATTAAACCTTTTTTGTATTTACTGTTGTATTTATTACTTGTATATCTCACCTTTCGTGAATTTTAACTACTTTAGCTTCATATTCCTTTCTTGAAACACAGATGTTCACTCTTGCAACTTACAAAGATCGTCTAGAGCACGTCGGTGGGCTTCCTCCAGTTTTCCTGGGGGGTTCATTTGGAGACGTATCTTAATGTAAACAAATGTTTGTCATCAGTTCTCTGACAAAGGTAAAAACATCGGGGTATTGCTTGGTAAAAAACTTTTTCCAAAGTGTGCGTGGAAAGATTCGCATGGTTGTTGTTAACTGTCTCTGTTAAAGGATGCCCAAATTTCTGTGGGAACAAAGCACCGGTTTCCAAATATGTTTCCACTTAGTCACTAAACTTTCTAATTTTTTGGGTTATCTGATGGGTGTCAATCCTCTACTAGCGTGTGGACTTCAATAAAACAACCGAACACTTTCCGCAACCAACTTCTTTCCTCGAGAGTGTTGGTCACCCCATAGGTACCGGATGTTCAGGACCGCCTTTAAAAGGTGGTGAAGCGTACTAATTGCAGATGTTCACGGGGTGTATTGGATCGCCTTGAAATTTGCTTTTGAGGTGTGAGTTGAAATTCACCATTATTTTTTAACTTTTGTTTAATAAAACAGCCTGACAACTTCAAATTTTTTTTCTGGGTTGGTTTTTTAACACGTTGCCACATGTTGTATTTAAAGTGGTTCATAACTGAATTTCTACCTTTAAATGTGTATTCACCTGGTGACGGGGTCAGATTAGATCCCGAAACGTTTTTTTTAGTAGCTCAAAACTTTGGAAGAGCTTTTTTTAACTTCAGAAATTGCACGAACAACAAATCTTTAAATATATTTATTAAGCACTCTATTTTAAAGTTTTCAATTTACTTTAAGTAACAAGAGCTTTGGCAAAGTTCAAACAATAGAAATAGAAAGAAGGTTGAAAACTAAAGAATGGCAGAAGTGATTGACAGTTTTCTACAAGCTCCGCAGCTGGAATCTAATACAGGCAATACTTAATAGCTGCTTGAAAACATCGACAACAATAGCTTTATTCAAGAACGGAATATTGGTAGACATTTTATAACTGATATTCTCTTCCCTTAAGGTGGCGCAGTACAGACGTCAAAATTACGTTGTAATCCGACCGATGATTGTAGTGTACGGGAATAAAGAACATATTTTTGCCAGTGGCTTTATTACATACTTACAGATTAGTTTTAATGGTATTTTCAGAGATCTACATGTACTGTAATTTACGTGTTTCGAACAAGATTTTTCTGGAAATAAAATCAAATTTGAAACATCGGTTTTCATCTCACTAAAGAAATGTTGACCTTCTACGGAAAAGTTGAAAATTCGTCCGAGGGTGTTTGTCGGACTCCAACATAAATCGTCTCTTTCCCCTTGTACTCCGGAAACCTTAAGGGGCGGCCGGATGGAACCCGAAAGGCGTTTACAGGTCAATTATAGGTGGGGAAAATTTGCAAGCGATGCTTTAAATAGTTTCAAAATGATACTATTTAGTACATATTCGAATATTTAAAGTTTTCTGGAACAAAAGCCTTCAGTGTTGTTCATACAAAACCAAAACATTAAACTTAACTCTTGGGCTTTCGCGGCCGGTGTCATGCGATAATACAGTCCTTCCGGTTCACACTGCGTCGAAAAATCATTATAATTTGCCTTAAATATTTCGTACTTGCTGTGCCCTGCCAACAGTAAGATGTAGACAGCTAGTAGCTCAGTTCAGCTGATCAGTGACTGAATGGTACTCCTCAGTGAGGAACCGAAATATCTCAGATAATTATTATGATGTTTTTTGACGTGAAAAACTTTAGATTAAAATTTTTTTTTTTACATTTCAAACACTTTCAAAAAATCAGGTTTAAATTTTGAAATAAGGAAGCTCATTTTGACGAAAGTAAAGGTTTTAGCGCTTATATGGAGCAGCTTTAATAGCTCTATTTTTCCAGAAAGCGTTTTAACATTTAAATACACTATTTATCAGCCCAAAACATGGTTATCAGATTTTACTCTAAGTTATAAGCAGTACCTGAAGTTAAACTTGTGCTTGTTTATTCGGCGCATTTACTAGAAAGTGTTATGTTTCGGAGTTAAAGTCTAACGTTAGGTTTGTTAGTTATAATCAAGACGAAACTTCGAACCATGTGGTAGTTGTTTAGATGATTATCTAAACATTGAAATCTATCAAGTATTATTAATTTGTAGGAATAATATTTTATCATTTCATAGTCCCCTATTTTTATTATGTTACTCACAGGAGTTTAGATAGACATGACTTTTGTAAATGAAAATAAAGACTAAAACTTATTTTAACTTCGAATTCTTTTCATCAAATATAGCTCTTGATGTTGAAGTATAAACTTAAAACAGCTGGGTTTGGTTATGTGAGTAATGCGTTGTCATCAGCTGATTGCTGTCCATTTACAATCACACACACAGAACATTTAAAATATATGCCATTGTAAATTTGCAGCTGTTAGCTAATTGGTTGGATTAGCTACGTTGATAAACAAAACTGTGAACGCCTACTTATTTGTTTTTTGATGGGAGCTAGTGGTATACCAATGCCTAGCACTCTCACAGCAAGTAAAAACAATTATGTAATAATCACTCAGCTAACAATCTATGAACACAACAAATTTGTCCAGAATGTTTGGGTCTCATTAAAACTGTATACATATACATTATACAGATGTGCTGTTAAATTAATCCAGTTTGAAGAGTAGACGAATGTCTACCAAGAAAGAGGTTGGTTCTTTTAAAGCATTTCCTACAGCTAACTTATTAACTAGTTCATACGAAGGATTTTTAATGGCGATTAGAGGAATGGAAAATGGCTACTATTTCTGTACATTGGACCCTGTAACACCAGACACCATAAGTAAACAGCTTTCAAGTGATTAAGAATACAAAGAAGAAAATGGTCCAAGTTTACAAAAGAATAAATAAATCAATAAAATAAATAAATAGTTTATTGTGTTAACAGGTACATGTTATACAAACGTCAAATCTGTTTTAAAAGCTAAGGTACCAATCATTCTAACAACGAAATTCCAATCAGACATACATTTTGACCTTCTCTCTCATTCATTCTTGTACCACTTCAATCAGTAGTCGTTATTGTTTTACCAGTCATGTGCCATAAACTCGTCTGTGTTGTAAAATGCTTCGGCGGTCAAACCTTTTTCAAAGAGTTTTGCTAAAACCCAACTAACCAACTCTGGGCACTTTTAATAGGTGGCAACCTGTTGACTAGTTGAACTTCCTGAGAATAACTTCATGAATGCCGTTCTATGTACATTGGAAGTTCTCCCTGCCTCTAGTTTCAAAGTGAATGTCTCATCCTCTTACGGGGCCTTTACTTAGATTTAAAAAAAAGACAGTTTCCAAAAAAAATAGAGAAAAAGGTGTTTGAGGTTACAGCACCTCAGAGAAAATTGATATCATCACAAACAAAAGAAATAAGATTTTTAGAACCTGTTTTATCGTTAAGAGTAAAACATAAACAGACGTAATATTAATCAATTTGTCAGGGTTTTAAAATAGAAACCCCAGTTTTTAGAGCATAAAGTTTAACAATTAAGAAAAAAAAGGCTCAGTTCACATTCAGATGTAAGACGTATTATAGAACGGCAACAATAACATTGAAATTGATAAAACAATGAGGACAGCAATTGAGTATGTTATCCGTTGCTACAGGACTCTTAAATAAAAACAAACTAATCACAAACTAAACAAAATCTTGTAGACATAAATAATTGTAGATGTGTCATTTTCTTTCAATTATTTTTATATATTTAGAAGCGTCTACTTTTGCTGTTAGTCAATTTTATATTAATGTTTTCTGGCTTCAAGCAATCTGTTTTAACTCTGGAGTATAGTTAAATTAAAATAGTAAACTAATTGCTTTCCCAAGTTATTACTCTTAAAAGGTATAGGTACACAAAAAAGTATTAGTCTTCAATTCTAATAATAATTTACGCGCATAAATAGCGGACCCCAAACTTACCTACCCGTTCTACCACCTTCATACAAATTTTGAACAGACAATAATTTCAATCCTGCAAAATTCGCATAATGTCAATAACAAAATGCATTATTTAAAACCATCAACTAATGAACTGATTATAGAAATGAACATATTTACCATGTAGAGGTGACAAACGGTAAAATGACAGGTAAATTAGAGACCGATTGTTTAAACACAGTAGAATCATCCGCACTGAATATAGGTTGATTTGTATACTCGTAATCAAAATAAGTGAGGTAGTTAACTTTTATATGATAAACTAATTAGGTTCCGTTGTGCTCTATGTTTGAAAGTATTATTGACATGAATAAATAACTATATTGTTTCTTTTTTGTTCAATTTTTTGACAACAATATAAATAGATCAGTAGTAGCCACATTGACACCAATAGTTTATTCATATCGATATTTAACATTAACTAATAATAAAAATAACTTTTGGATGAAATTTTTAACTATATAAGATACAGAGATTAAACGTTTCGTCTACCATAGTAGGCATCTTCAGTTGTATAGATAAAAAAAACACAAAACTTGAAAAAAGTGTAAGTGTTACAAAACATCATCAGGAGACAACTTCTTATTGGGTATAATTAATTCAAGTTGAAACAAACTGTCAATAAATATTTTAATTTTCTTGGTGAGGCCTTTCAGAAATATGTTTCTATCTTCAGACAAAACACCAACTGAAGGTTATAACAAAAATAATAAAATATTTACAAGGAACATATGGAAAATACAATTTGAAAATGAAATAAATAATTCTAAAGTTATATGTATAAAAATGGTGAGTTGTGTATTAGTACGCCTGGTTCATTGTTCACGAGTCTGATGATATTTTCAATAAAAAGTGTTTCATATGCATCTAAATTTTGTGAATTTTGAACTTCTTTTAGTAATTTTATTTTGAAACTATGATTGAATTGTACTGAATGTTTTACGATGGCTGATTGTCTTCTTGGCAGTATTTTAAATTGGCTTTGTGTTCTTTTAAACGGGTTTTAGTTTTCTTCTAGTTTGTCCAATATATTTCATATCACAGTTATCACATTGAATTTCGTATATGCCTGATTTTTCTTCATCAATAATTTTAGTTTTTTGGATTTCCTAATATATTTTTTAAATTTGATTTGGTCGAAAGATGCATTTATGTTTGTGTGTTTAGAAAAACTATTTTAATTTGTTTGGTGTAAGATGAATGTATAAAAGATTTCCAAATTGTGGTGTTGCTGGTTTCTTCATTTTGATGTGTTAAAGTTGTTCTGGATTTCTTATCAAGTGCTTTCTTTCTTTTTTACCATGTTATTGATCATTTTAGTATTATATCCATTGAATTTGGCAATTGTTTTTTATTTTATGTAGTTCATTTTTGTAGTTTCTGTAGATAAAGGAGTGGTAGTGAGGCGATGAATAAGGCTGTGAGCTGCACGTTTTTGGGCCGGGGGATGAAATGAGTCACTGGGAATCAGTCTATATGTTTTGGGTCGGCTTTCTATAAATGTCGAAATAATTGTCTAGTTGACGGATTTTAATCACAAGTAAATCAAGGAATGGTAGTTGATTGCAGTTTCTTCTTCATGTGTAAATTTAATTGTACTGTAGTATGAGTTTAATTTTTTTAAATAAGTCTTAAGGTTCTTTCTTGTTGAATATAGCGAATACGTCGTCAACATATCGAATCCAAACTTAGGGAAATACTTTTGAGTTTCTTTTGCATTCGTTTCAAACTTACTCATGAAAATGTTGGCGATAAGCATGACAAGGGTTCCCCATTGACGTTCCTTCAGTTTGATTATAGAACTTATCTTGGTACTG
Source organism: Matsumurasca onukii (assembly GCA_018831715.1). Classification (NCBI taxonomy): domain Eukaryota; kingdom Metazoa; phylum Arthropoda; class Insecta; order Hemiptera; family Cicadellidae; genus Matsumurasca; species Matsumurasca onukii. Next base: position 54,114,983 of record CM032061.1, on the reverse strand, counting down.
GAAAGTGTTTTGAGACATACAGATATTAACCAATCTCATTATATTCATTTACGGTGTCATTTATCAATCTGAAAGGTCTTTTTAGCCAATCTTCAACCATTACTATTGCTGTTTTATGAACGCTCAGTTGTTTTCAACTTGAATTAATTATAAATTCAATAAACTGTCTCTGATGAATTCGACTCTCAAGTCCTGCCAGCTAAACAAACTACATCAACTGAAGCAAAAAGTAAGATTGATTTTTGATGACATTTGTTTTTTGTAATCTTGTAAGAAAAATAAAGTATTTCCTAACTTCATAAAAGTAAATACACCTATAAAAACAGTGTAACAGAAAAAGTAATCCACAATGCTAAAGTCAATTGGTTGAACCTTGAAATAAAATCCTTATATGCTAAACAAGCTAACTTTGAACTTCAAGCCATGGAGCTTCATTTGCTAATTACAAAAGATTTAAATTCTATAGAGTTTTCATATTTTCAAATCCATTATACCAATATGATACAAAGTATAGAGTTCAAACACATCCATAAAACCCAAAAACTAAACAAGAAACTTAATACACTCAATCCAAATCGTAATCTAGATAGCCCTAATAATGACACTGACCAATCACTCGGAAATCAAATACTAGTTCAAAATTTATCGTCTTGTACCTTTACCAATGAAGAAGTCAGCCTTTTGAATAAAGGTTTGAAATATAGTATAAAACCTTTAAATGAAATTGAAAATGTTTTTGTAAGTGTTGAAACTAATCTAAAATTCCAAGATGCGGACGTTAAAACAGCCATACGATCAGATATCCTTTCAGCAATCACTAAAAGTAAAGATCTTAAAGATAATGTAGGCAACACTAATGAGCGGGATATAATAAAATTCCTCAAAGAGAAACCTGTTTACTATTTGAAAGCTGATAAAAGTAATGCTATTGTTATACTCGATCACCAAGAATACCACAGAAGAGTTCAGCTCATGATAGATGAAGGATCTTACAATTTAGTAGACAAAAACCCAATTAATAAATACTGTTTATCATTGAATTCAACCTTAAAAGATTGTAAAAATCTGATTGACAAAGACCTTAAAAGAAAGTTAACAATATCAAATCCTACACTACCTCGTATTTACTGTTTACCCAAAATTCATAAGCCAGGTGATAAAATGAGACCTATTGTTTCCTGTATTAACTCTCCAACTTATTTACTATCAAAATGGTTAGTTGATAAGTTTAAAACAATGAACCCACCTCCCACGTTCGCAATCAAAGACAGGAATGAATTTGTTGCGCTTGTAAAATTTAACTATTGAACCAGATGAATACTTAGTTTCTTTTGACGTTACATCACTATACCCGAGCGTTCCTATTAAAACAGCAATAGTAATGGTTGAAGATTGGCTAAAAGACCTTCAGATTGATAATGACACCGTAAATGAATATATGAGATTGGTTAATATCTGTATGTCTCAAAACACTTTCCAGTACCAAGATAAGTTCTATAATCAAACTGAAGGAACGTCAATGGGGAACCCTTTGTCATGCTTTATCGCCAACATTTTCATGAGTAAGCTTGAAACGAATGCAAAAGAAACTCAAAAGTATTTCCCTAAAGTTTGGATTCGATATGTTGACGACGTATTCGCTATATTCAACAAAAAGAAAACCTTCAAGACTTTATCCAAAATTAAACTCATACTACAGTACAATTAAATTTACACATGAAGAAGAAAACTGCAATCAACTACCATTCCTTGATTTACTTGTGATTAAAAATCCGTCAACTAGACAATTAAATTTCGACATTTATAGAAAGCCGACCCAAAACTATAGACTGATTCCCAGTGACTCATTTCATCCCCGGCCCAAAACGTGCAGCTTTCCACAGCCTTATTCATCGCCTCACTACCTCCTTTATCTACAGAAAACTACAAAAATGAACTACATAAAATAAAAACAATTGCCAAATTCAATGGATATAATACTAAAATGATCAATAACATGGTAAAAAAGAAAAAGAAAGCACTTGATAAGAAATCCAGAACAACTTTAACACATCAAAATGAAGAAACCAACAACACCACAATTTGGAAATCTTTTATACATTCATCTTACACCAAACAAATTAAAAATAGTTTTTCTAAACACACAAACATAAATGCATCTTTCTCGACCAAATCAAATTTAAAAAATATATTAGGAAATCCAAAAACTAAAATTATTGATGAAGAAAAATCAGGCATATACGAAATTCAATGTGATAACTGTGAAATATATTGGACATTGAAAGAAAACTATTTAAAAGAACACAAAGCCAATTTAAAATACTGCCAAGAAGACAAATCAATAATCATTAAAACAGTACAATTCAATCATGAAAATAAAAACTAAAAGTTCAAAATTCACAAAATTTAGATGCATATGAAACACTTTTTTGATTGAAAATATCATCAGGACCTCGTGAACAATGAACCAGGCATGCTACACAACTCACCATTTTTTATACATATAACTTTAGAATTATTATTTCATTTTCAAATTGTATTTTCCATATCCTTTGTAAATATTTTTATTATTTTTTTGTTTATAACCTTCAGTTGGTGTTTTTTGGTCTGAAGATAGAAACATGGTTTCTGAAAGGCCTCACCAAGAAAATTAAAATATTTATTGGACAGTTTGTTTTCAACTTGAATTACAAGCATGTTTTCTGATAAAATAATAAGAAATGTATTTTGTTCTTAATCCTTATAATGGATCACACAAATCGCAAACCCCAATTTTAGCCACCCGTTCTAAAACAAAAATTGTATTTACAACTTATTTTTACAAATTATTTTATCTCTAAATTTCTTATACTCCCTATACATTTCATATTTTTACATTTACACATTTTTTTACTCTTCTTTGTCTACACAACTGAAGAAGTCTACCACAGTCTAGACAAAACGTTTTGTTTCCGTATTTTATATAATTAAAATATTTTTCGTGGTTTCATCCAAAAAAGATTTTTATTATGACTAACCACTCAAGTTTAAAATTGAAAATAATTAACTAATGTTATTAATACTATGCCTCACTTATATACAGTTTAATTAGCAAACTTCCATAGAGAATAGAGCTATTCATTTCTACAAGCTCTTCCTTCAGTCTAGTATTTAAGAAATAATCTATGAAACGAATTTAAGATTTCAAGAGAAAACTTGTATTGTTCGATCCAATATGCGAAGACAGTGGTTTATTTACGTTCAAGACAGGGCTTGTTCTTCGTGGTATAAAATTACCCTTTATACTTTTATCAGTAGCTAATTAACAACTCTGTTAGTTATTAAAACAAGATGGCCGTGGGACATGAAAAGCACACATTCATTAAAAATCCATTAACACAGTCTACTAAACAAAATTCCGAAAATTTCAATTATTTTAGTTTGAGAACTACACTTAGTTTACAACAATCTCAGTAACTAACCTAATCCCTAAACCATACTAACACCGTACTGTAACTAATTTTATCAATATTTCTTTTAATTCTAGAAAATTAAAAAAAAACAAAACTCCGACTTTGTGTTTAAACAACGAGATGCTTTCATTAATCCAAGATATCTGACAAAGATTTCTACTCTTGTCTTTTTGAATTCTGTTTAAAGCTTAGACGAAGAATTAAAAATAAAACTTAAGAAGTCAAGTACAGCTCAGGATGTAAAATCGTTAAAAGCCGCTAAAATAAATGAACTTGAAAACTAAAAGTTGTGAAAGAAAAAAGCTACCGAGAAATTAGACGCTTAATTTGTATAAACGCCGAATAGCAAATAACTACGAAATTTGAATACAACATAGTATTTAAATTATATTTGTAATACTTCCAGCTTGATGATTTAAAGGTTTCGGATGCGTTCAGATTTAAGTTCTTCTTTAAATTTAGAAGCATAAATGATTGGGCCGGATGGTGTAGTGGTCAGCATAATCACCCGGCTAGTGAGAGAACCGGGTTCGAATCCCGATTCGGTCCAAACATTTTCGTCTTCAAATTTCTTTAGTAATATGGGTGTTTTCAGTTACACAAACAAGTTCTTGTTATGATCATGATTTTCCTTTCCTTAAAAATACCTCTATAAAAAAAACTGTCACTTTTATAATATGAAATCTGTTTCAAAGAAATTTTTATCGGATGGATATTATTTTAATCACTATCCAATTTCCTCCTCTACCTGACATGCAAGTTTATTCATGCGATCCGAAAATGGAAACTCGAGTCAGTTGAAGCCAGGATGGGTGCAAACTTTGAGTTTATCTCAGAACAAAGGCCAGTCACACCTCAACAGACATGCGATACATTAGCCACCCCAACATAACTAGAGTACAGTACAGTATGAAACTATATCATTCATGTTGTTCTTACAGTAGATTTCGTGTTGAAAGGTCAGCACGTTTCGGAAAACAACAATAACGCGTTATTCTGGTAGAAATCTTCCTGTGTGTTGTGTATACAAGGTGAGTTTTAAATGCCCCTCCCCCCACAATCTTAACTTTTGATAGGGGAAATTTGAAAACCCCTTTGGGGAGTGTTTTTTGTAGGGTCCTGAAGTTTGCTTTGACGTACTTTGTGTCTCCACCCCTCCAAAACAGGTGGGGTCGACTATCATTGTTTAAATAGAACACCTTCCTTGTGGCATCTCAAAAGTAGGATTATTTTGCACAAATTCAACGATGCAGCATTGCTAAGCTAATTTTAGGGTATATTTGTTAAAGATTTTAAGTTGTCAGGTTTAAAATGCCACATTTCACATACAACCTATTTAGACTTACATTATGTGTTTCTAAAATCCTCTAAGGGATTTTGTTATAGGGCTGTGACATTTCTTCCGTGGATTTTAGTAGATTTTGCAAAAAAATCAACTCTGTGTGAAATGTTTCATTTTATACCTGACAAATTATAATTTTGAAATACGTATGATAGCCTAAAAATGAGTCGAGATAAAATGTTTGTTTGTGACGTTGAATTCGTGACAGAATTACTTTTGAGGGTCCACAAGGGAATGTGTTCTATTAAAAATTCAGGGGGCCATCCCCTTCCGTTTCTTTTGGGTGGGGTGGGTTCGTTAATAGAAACTTCAGGACCCTACAAAACATTATTTAAAGGGTTTCCAAAATGTTTCCTCTGTTGAAAGTTAAGGAAGAGGGACATTTAAAGCTCACCTTGTATTCCAAAACTACGAACCCTACCGATACTGAAAATTACATACCCATGTTGTATGACGCTTGTGAGGCGGTCCAGGTACGGGTCCCGTTTATAACATAAAATTAATAAAAACTGCAAACGACGTTAAGCTAGTTAAATGTTAAATATTTTCTCTGTAAGCATAGATTCTGCTGCATATAAATCCAAACATTTTACTTTCGTTAGCAAATGAGTTTTTATTCAAAACAACTAACATCGTAGATTTTTAAGTTTTAATCTAAAACTTTGTTGTTACTTGTTTTTTAAAAAAAAATGAGTAATGATTTAAATCTCTCTAAAGTTTCCATCAAAACCCAACGAAGAAAGATACGTATGATAGCCTAAAAATGTCAAAATCCCTCTCCCGGTAAAATGCCCCATGAGTTCTATCCATCCGCCTCTTAAAACTAATGCTTTCTTCATAAAAGCTCTAAGTAACGTTTTAATTCTACATTTTAATACCTTACAAAATTGATGATTGATCATCTTCAAAATCTGTATCACAAATCTACCGAAAATACGTACTTAAATTAACCAAAGTATATTCTATAACAGCTGTTAACTAACGTGTTTATAATCAGCTGATTGGGTCGCATTACTTGTCACAAACAGATGCTAATGGAAACGAAGTCAGATATTACATTAAAGTGAAGCCATTCACAAAGCCAAAGCATGCAAGGATGGGTATGCGTGCTTTCAGATTTATCTTTCACGTTTTTACATTAGATAACTTTACATACCAATTTTGAAACTCCTCCCATACAGTGATATTTTAATATTATAATTATTTTAATAAGCAGTGATGTTTTTTTTATTCTTACCAATGATTATGTCTTGTTTGATAACTCGATCAAGAAATATGTTGCATGAATCTTTTGGCAGTGTTTTCGGTTATAATGCAATGCAGCATAGAACTTATATAAACGAGGAGTTCCTGACGATATTCCAATATAATATTCCTGACGATTGCTCAAACTTAATTGGAAATTAGTAAAATTAACCATTTTTCAGTTTACCGTTACCCTTATTATTTTGAATACTTGTTAGTTTTTAAAATTTAAATAATGTGTATTTACTGTTTCGTTAAAAAAAAACGATAACTTCCCAAAAGTTTGTTTACGTTTTTTTAATTATTTTGATGGAGCTAATGTCTCTGATTTAGTATCTCATGTTTTATTAGTACGGTAATACAACTGTATAGACTATTCGTAAGAATAACGGTTATTCTCAAACTAATTCAACGAAATACATAACTTTTAAGAGTGCTATAAGCTATAAACTTAACTCATAACTTACATTGGTGCCAGCAAACCCAAAGCTAATGGTTTTTTATCTAGTTTCCCAACACTGTACTTGAAAACAGATGTTCACAATTTGATTTGAAACGCAGAAACCTCTTTGCGGCACTCTGTATCGTAACTAATGTGTTTCCCAACAATATGAGGGCAGAGTAAGTTCTTAGCTTTTATTACATCGTACCTTAGTAACAAAACTAGTCGTCAATTTGCTTCCTTCGGTGCAATTTTATTTTAGATTTAACTCTGGATTACATTTTATATTCAACACACTAGGCTACATAAAAAAATTATTGATAATCTCCTTTTTGAGTGTACAACATTCCAATTTTGTACGTTTCTAGAAAAAAGCCATATTATTAACTTCCATAGCACACAATTAGAAGTGTAAAAAATATAAAAGTTGAAAATAAATACACTCATTTGTCATTGACGAATAACTTTAACAAATTATAAAAATATATCAAGGAATACATAATTGTTCTGGAACGACTGGTAGGTACAGAGGAAGAGGTGAGTATATAGAGAGATAGCCTTGGAGCAAATCAACACACAACACAACAGCAGTACCAACCACACAAACAAATACGAGCTCAACTTGTGAGAGCTTCATATACAGGCTACCACTCACGCACTGGCCAACTCAAAACAATTCAACGTTTTGAACCCAACTGAATAATTACGATAAATCATATTTATTGAATTCAAATGAAGTGTACAATATTAAGTACATTTACTCATCTGTGATCTCTATTAAGTTTAGAATTTTCACACGGTGCTGATCAACTAGAAATAACTTTTAAATTTTAAATTTTGAGTTAATGTTCATTTTTTATTTAAACTCGTTATTTACTCAGGTGACTAAAAAAGAGGTGCAAAGTTTTACGGGGTGGACGTTACTCGCACTTTCAGAAAACATGTGTTTCAAAGATTCCTTTAGCGAATTTCCTTTGGAAAATGAGATATTCTCATGCCGTCAGCATGGTAAGAACCAGACATGGACCATGAAGTGAGCACCGATCCTGACCCCCAGAACTCGTTTTGAGAATTTTTGAGCATATATGTATTTATATATGTACTCTCTACAGGTCACTATGTTATCCGTTTTACATAGCATTTTGAAGATATGATTTTTTGTAAATATCTTGAGCAAACTCATTAGCCAGAAAAATCGGAGACCCGAAAGTATCCTTTTGGGGGGAGTGTTCACAAAAAGAAAAGCTGTTTTAGTTATCTTAAAACAGTAAATAAACTTTACTCGAGTCTAACGAAATTTAAATACATATGTTTTTAATGCTACCCATCAGTAAACTAAAAATTATAAACACCATGGAGTCGTTTCAAAATGGCGGCAAAAAAGTTATTTTTGCTTTAACTGCGGTATGGGTAGTCCTTGGAGTGTGGTTTCATGCTACGTAGTAAAACTTACATCATACGAACACGAAAAACTGAGGCTGAAGGCCGAAGCAAAGCTGTGAGTGGAGCGAAATATAATAAGCGAACAAGAGTAATAAATTGTAAAGGATTGCTAATACAATTGCTTCACTAATGCCAGTGGTGCTTTAGCACTTAGCTGCGTGTCAGCCTGGGTTTATAAAACTAGCATTCAATGGTCTGTAAGAATTCTTCTTGTATTAAATAAAATCAATGTTTTCTCACTAGAAACGCCTTACTTGATATATTAGTAAACTACCCTGCCCACAATCAACATTGCAAAAGTTTAAAGTATGTTTAATATAGGGTTAATGTGACAGAAGGCTTGGGGCATTGTGACGTTTAATGACGTTCACATTATTCACTAAATAATAAATAGCGCCAGTTTGAAAGCAGCGGCTCTGTTATTGAAATCAGCTGTTGATTCTTTGTCAGCTCTGCATTGTTACGTAGAAACGAGTACCAACCATCATCGTTATATCGTCCATTCGAATCGTTAACTGTGACTGTACTGAATTCTATCAATGTGCGTTCAATGTGGTTTCTTAATATAGTGCTTTAAATGACTCGTGGCGTGGTCCTGTAATCCAGCTTCATGGAGGTCAGGTTTTGAGGATGATATAGGTCTAAATTGGCTCAGATAGTCTTAGTATCATCTTATGATACCCGCATCAACTCCCACCACCGTTTAGACATATCAGACCATCACCGTTCTGGAAGTCACGTTAAGCCGTTATCTGGTCCTTACATATGGTGAAAAGAAGACCTATTTCAAAGTCACTTTGTTTACAAGATACACTCATAACTCATTACTACCACTCATCAGATTCATCCCAGTAATTTTGCTTTTAATTACCAACAAGATGGCTGCCCATTCAACACAAGATATTTTAATGCGTTCTTGAATTTCCATGTAAAGCCAGTCAGTTCAGTAATAAAAGCGAAGTGTCGTCGTTTTAAATTGAAAATTTGTGGTTTCCTCGTGAATTTTGTGGGCTAAGTAAGGGTGGTTTACGTACCCAGATTTCTTGTCTGACAAAAAATCTAGATAAAGACCCGCGGATTTTCCGTACAGAGCTGAAGTTTTTATTTAAGAATTTATTCCATACTTTTGGGAATCAAACGTATTAACTTCGTTCACAAGATCAACGGAAACACGTTAACTGAAGAAATCGCGTATATTTACGGCTTTGCGGTTTTGCCGAGCAGTCGGGAGGACATGGTGAGCATTTTCTATTAAGTTGTCAGAAGTGAAAATACGATTTAACTAGAATTTTCAGACAATGTTGCACTTTGAAAAAATGTATACGCACAAATTTTTATTATCTAAACGTATTACAAACTAATTTATGTATATTTTCCAATCATATTATCAAATCAATTTAAGAAATTCCCAAAACCTATTTTCCTAGTTCATGTTGATAATCAACGAACCAGTTTATTCTTGAGGAGTTGTTTGAAATTGTTCTTTTGTTTTAATCAACGATTGGGACGTTTAATCAAACATACATTTGAATAATATTCCCTGTAGTTCTCTATCAACTTATACTGTATAATGCGTTGTCTGTAGATCTGTATTGAATATATTTTACAAAAGTTTAACATGAACTCATATGCTACAAGTAGTAAGTTCTTACAAACGATTTTTTAACTGTAACCTTTGGTCTTTTGCAGTGAAAATTCAATGTTAAGAAGCTGTTAATAGTTTTTAAAAACACTTCTCTAAAACAAGACCTCTCACCTTGTAATATGTATTTCACGTTAAGAAATATCTTTATTGCGTTTTAAAACTTCTTGTAAGGTGATTCCCTCTCTCTCATATTTATACTAAAATTTCCCAAAGGACCTTTTTGGGTCGTGTCGTCAAAATAAACACTGGCCACGTCTGGGAAACGTGATGGTATATTTATACTGGGCCTTTGTTTGTTTAATGTTACCGCTGCAAACTCGATACGATGAGACAATATCTTGTCTTCGTTGAATTTGTATCAGTTTCTACTAAAACCTCGTTGTATATAGTGTAGTTGTTTATCTGAAATAGTAAGTAAGAAAATGTTGTGTGATAGTATTTTTAATGGTGTTATTAATATTAATAGTTTATTGCTGTACATTTACAAGTTAAAAACATTGAACGAAACAAATTTTACAAGTCTAAAATCTATGAGAGCTTGCCCTGTTCCAGTTTCTTTTCACTGCATCTCAAGGTCTTCATAAAACTTTCCATAGTGTAGAAAGACTTTGATAGTAAATTTGCTTTTATTTTTTATTTGAATATTTTTTGGATATGTTCAAGATATTTTAACGATTATTTAGTAATTTATCGAAATTTCGGTCCCTCTTTCAGTCACCAAGACTTGTAATTGTTGCATTGTGTTTCCACTATATAAATCGAAGGTAATGTAAGAATTTAAAATAGATATTTAAAATTTTGAGCAGTTGTTCCTGCAGGACTTTTGCAAATTGATATTTCCAATAAAGCGTATTGCTTTTTTCTTTATAAATTATTTTTTGTAACGACAAATTAAGTTTATTAATTTTATTAAATAGGTTTTAAATGTATTGTTTAGACAGTCCATAAAGTCTTGTTACTTATGTTGCTTAAATATATTAAGATATGCTTAAAACCGTCTGGACATCGATTATAAAACTTGTATCAGTAAATAAAACAAATATTTGTGTATAACCCGTTTGAACGATCATTTTTAAATATAGTATTGTTTATTCGTGACGTAATTAATCAAAACTTTAAGTAAAATCAAAGATCATGTTAAGGCAAGTGATTGTGCATAGATGTCGAATGGCTGAGGCAGGGAAATAAACATAGTTGTGGCAGCCCAAGCACACATAGTGTCACTGACGCATGCGCAAGTTCGTTCGTTCTTGAAAATCGCACTATTTGCTCACATCTAGGTAATTTACATCGGACAAACTCAAGCACGTCAAGCCAAGGGGGGAGAAAGACGGCGAGAGATGGCAGCGCTATCAGTGCTTGGGCTGCCGAACTGTTGATTTTGCCGTCTCAACCAGGTAGCATCTATGCGCAATCTACTTATCATAACATTTTCTTTGGTTCTATATACTCTGAAAGGTATTATAATACACAAGTTCTGAATTAATTGAGTGAAAAGTATTTAAGCAGAGATAAAAAATGAGAGATAACAAATAACCTCTGGATTCTCTGTGGTATAAGCAATGTACAATTTTTTAGGATTAAATATACTGTCCTTTTTGTCACATTTTGTCTTTATTAGCATCATTATACATGAAAAAATATGCAAAACATATTTTGACTCATTTAGCTGTCAACACACAAAGCCTCGTACACGGTGTTCAGTGGTTGATTTTTAAGCTTGGGACGTAGGCCAGTAAAATTTACGTTGTTTTTACGATGGCCAAATAACAAACAAAGGGCAGACATGGATATCCTTTCAATTTTACCTTCAGCTTCCTTTAAATATCAGTTTTAAAATTTCTTCTTATCTAATACTCACAAAAAGAAACGTTCAGGTTTTTATATGTAATATTTTAAATAAATGAAACACCTAGAATCGATTACAAATTGGCGATTGTCTTAGAAAGTAAAATTATTGGAATCAAGTACCTTGTAGGAAACTGCATTTTAATGTATCAAAACCGACATGTTTCGGACAATAATAATGCCATAGTCATAGTTGAGAGTGTTGCTATGTTGGTTTTGATGAATTAAAATGCAGTTTGCTACAGGGTACTTCATTCCAATAATTTTACTCTTTGAGTCTTTGATATATCAGTACCACTTAAAAGTGAATCTCCCCTTAGATTTCTGTTGATTGTCTTTTTATATACTACAACACAGTATAGACACTAGAGTACTTTGGAAACATACTGTATATAACTACACTTGACACTTCTAGACATTTCTTAGTTTTAGCGTTTAAGTTTCATGGTTTATACATTACATTAGAGTTGCTTGTTTTTCGTTAACCTTTTACGACCAACTCAAAGGGAATTTTGTAAGTCCATCATTTACCACTGAGACTGGGACTCGTGGCGTGGTCCTGTAATCCAGCTTCATGGAGGTCAGGTTTTGAGGATGATATAGGTCTAAAGCGGCTCAGATCGTCTCAGTGATCATCTGATGATACCCGCATCAACTCCCACCATCGTTTAGACATATCAGACCATCACCTGCGTGGTTCGGAAGTCACGTTAAGCCGTTGGTCCTTGTATTTCCATTGGTCATTTCTTAATAAACACTGATTCTTAACGCTAATAGATTTCTATTTTGCGTTCGTTGTTCCAATAAAACACACAAGAGTGACCCATTCTAAGGAGTGATTACAGGTCCACCTCTCCCAAACAGTCTGAATTTATTGTGACTTTTCAACCTTTCCAACTTGTTTTGCAATTAAACAAGGTTGTGAAAACGAAGTAAGATCCTAAATAAAAGTGAAAGATCAGGTTGTGAATCACAAGAGGATGCCAACAAGGTGACCCAACCAGTTCATTAACATCTTAGCCTAGTAACTGAAATCCAAACCAAACTCTCTATCTTGGACACACGATGGTATTCAAACTCATCCCTCACGTCTCCTTTTAGGTTCCCTTTAATGTATTGAAGGTTTTCAAACGGCAATCATTGTGATTGAACGATCACTTCAAAACCACAGCTAATATTGATGATGCTATATTTGAATTTAAAGTTGTCGATTCCGCCCAAATGGGGTACCTGGTATAGTGGAGTAGAAGAGTTTGAAAAATACACTGATCTTCCAATAAACAAAAGAGTAAGGTCGAAGCCCTCAAATTTGACAAAGCCACCAAAGTAAAGAATCCTAAGATTAGATCATCTCAAAATAAACAATATCATAAAAAGGTCTAGACGGGAAAAGGCCCGATGGTGCTATGCAGAAATGGCTACACAATATACAAACCTTTAAGTTTGTAGAGAGGCATGTGTACAAAAAAATGCATTGATATAGTGCCTACGTTCAGCTCTCGAAATTGACTACTTTCGATAACTTCTCATCGTTCTGTTAAGATGTAACAGAACAGCACAAATCTTCTTCTCTGCTTGGCGACACCCAACATACGTTGTGTGCAAAAATACCTCTCATGCATTTGTGTGCATGTTATTTCAGCTGTACGTTATTGCTGTTAACAGTTTATGATTTTCTATTTATTATTAATATATTTCACGTGTTTCAGGCTCGTGTCTCAGTTACGGGCACTCGTGCTGGGGAGGTGAGTAACACTGTTGTTCATAATGGTTACTCTACTCATAAATCCACAGTGCTTTACTCATAAATCTTTAGAGCTTTACAGAATCCAATGTATCAAACTTTAGGACTATTTAGTACAGTGTGGTTATAAATGGTTGGACACATTTCGGGATTGAGTCATTGAATAGCCAATCGACTCAAAAACGTGGGAGTTGTTTTATTAGATAGCAAATTTAAAAGAGTTTTATTACTAACAAATGACAAAGTATTACTGGTACTCAATCCTTTACAAGCAATGTTACAAGGGAAATAAACCATTCCCATATGCTCCGAGGTCTGCACGCAAAGCTTGTTGTATAATTAGTTCCAAGAGATTCACAAAGGGTTACTTTTATAATTATTAAGTATAAAGAAACATATACACAGTACCCTGATATATACTTTTAATGATGGATCGGTTTCGACCATTAAGCCATCTCCCGCATGCAAGTACAAACCTTTTACACTAATATAAAAAAACATTAAACCGGGTGTTTCTAAAAGAACTCCTTGATTTAAAGTTGTATTAGTATATAGTTAAAATAATAGTTATTAAACATATATATTATTAAAGTATTCAAGTTTGTTTTTAAGACCATTTGTTCTGACCACGTTCTAATATAATTTGTTTCATATCAACAGCATATCAGGCGTAAAGATGTTACAGCTAGCAACAACTTCAACAATCCTCAGATCACGGATCTTCTCAGAATACATGTTTTTTGCCCCAAAAGAAAATCTAGCGGAGTCAGATCTAGCTTTGGTGGCCTAAGTGGTTTGCTCCTGTTATCCCAACTTGATATCCTACACCGTTTTCCTAACAGGTGGATTGGTAGACGTGGGCCAATTGCATGGCCACCAAGGAGCCCAGATCTGACTCCACTAGATTTTTTTCTTTGGGGACATGTAAAAACATTGTGTATTCTGAGAAGATCCGTGACATTGATCATCTGAGGGAGAGGATTGTTGAAGCTGTAGCATCCGTTACGCCTGATATGCTGTTGAATACCTGGGAAGAAACTAATTATCGTTTAGACGTGGCCAGGGCAACAAATGGTGCTCATATAGAACTTTATTAGTATCAAAAAAAACTTGAAAGATTCTCTTTAATAATATATATGTTTAATAACTATTATTTTAACTATACTGTATACTAATATACTTTAAATCAAGGAGTTCTTTTAGAAACACCCGGTATTATTATGCTTTGATACATTGTTTATATTAGTTTAAGACATTTGTATTTGCATGTGAAATATGGCTAATGGTTGAAAGCGGTCCATCATGGTAAGTTTATTAAAAGTATATAACAGGGTACTATGAACGAGTATGTCTCTTTATACCTAACTTGTTGTCTAAATTCAAGCTTACGCCATGTTTTTTCTGAGCAGTGCTGAAGTAATTTTTCGAGCTATTCTCTTAAGTTCCCCATCTTGAACTTTATTCGTGAACATTCTTTCTTGACATAACCCAACAAAGGTCTGTTGGTGTAAAACCATGGAAAGCACGTGGAATTGTTTAGTTTCTTTGCACCATTACTTGTAAACTAATCAGTACCAGTATTGGTTTGTCATTTGAGTAGTAACAAGGCAGTTTTCAATTTGCTTCTTGATAAAACAACTCCCACGTTTTTCAGTCGATTGGCCTAAAATCCTAAAATGTGTAACAATTTATAACCAGCCTGTACTATGAACAGCTTATTAGCCTGTAGATCCTTTATGTACTAGTTTGATTTAAACCATGCATTTCGTGCACCTGTTAGGAAACGGTGTAGGATATTAATAACTACTTAGGCCATAAAGAGCCTATATCAATATAGTACTTTTTTGGGGACAGAAAATTACTTGAAAGGACATTGATCATCTGAGGACAGCAACGCCTGGAGAATGGGCTAACGTTCCCGAAATGGATATAAACTTTATTAGGTATCTACACTTGAGATCCTCTCTTTAATAATATATATGTTTAATTACTATTATTTTATCTATAGTGTACCAACTTTAAATAAGGATTGAAATCCATTAGTACCAGAAAAGTACTATAAATTTTCACCCGCATTTAAAATAAATTAATGTTATTAATCAAGTTTTAATTTTATTCATTGATATACCAAAAATTAATAACATCTACTGAGTAGTTTTAATGGCCAGAAATGTGATTTTTGCTATAACAGCGCATATAGTGGTCCAATTTTACTGAAATTCGTTTTCCCTGTATGATTTTCGTAAAATTAACATTTAAACACTACGTACGTCTGAGGCCGAAGGTCGAGACGAGACTGTGATCGTGGCGAATTATAATTCCATTCCATCTATTTGTTATGTATATTTATTAAAATATTGAGCCCCTACAAGCTCTAAACTTCATTTATCATTGATCAAATCCTTCAATTCAGTGTTATGAAACGTCTTATTATGCCTTGGCTATGAGCTCTCATCTCTTTTCTTTTTAACGAGCTGTCAATGTCTACTTCTTTGCTTTGATAGTCATTCTCTGGAAATAAAGTTATACAGGATGTTATACTCAAAGTTGACAGTGTTTTCCGAAAAATCAAAACTGTTTTTTTAATACACATACTGATCACTCTAGGTTTAATGACTCTTTATACAAATGAATAGTACTGTTGTAGCATTGATCATTCCGAAAATATACCTACCGTGAATATCGGTATGGTTGTTTCAGTTAACTATCTGAGAAATAATCCATTCAAAACCGATAACTACAGTTCGTTAGGTATAGCATGGCCGGTGACCTTGAGATTTCCTGCTGGCGAGGGCTTATGGCCCTATAGCCCATCTCACCGGCCATGCTAAACCTGACGAACTGTAGTAACCGCTTTTGTTGGTCGATCAGATGACTTAATGTAACATTTACAGAGTCCTTTGTTTGAAATTTTTGTTGAAGATGGTATAATTTATTAGGTTAAAATATTATTTCGGACGTATTCCATCGTTTTTTGGTGAACACAACGTTTCGGGGTTTGGAATCTGATCACGTCGTCAGGTGAAAAGTTACGGGACCAGGTTTCAAATCCTGAAACGTCGTGTTCTTCGTGTTCACTGAAAAATTATAGATATCGTCCGTAATAATATTTTTACCTCAGAAATCCGCAGAGTAACCATGGTCGTTAAGTGGCCCAGGTATGTTAAGGGAAACTCCCTTCATTTAATATTAAAGCATTTTCTATATAGGTCCTTGAGAGTAATATAGCACGTTTCTTGAATCAAATATTACAAACAAGGCTATTTATAGTTATCTATTTTTTATATTCTTCTGTCAATGCATGTGACTTACCATACATGTGTACAGTGAAAAGATGTTCCGGCAAAATGTATATTTGGAATTTCAGAGTGTCACTTGGCCATGTTTCGTTTCACATTACCATCATCACCTGGCGTGTAACATCTTTGATGTTCACATTGTCTTCACCTCCTTCCTCAGTGTACTTATTTGGAAATTCAATTTTTATGTTGAATTTTCATGAGTGTATTCATGTTGAGCTACTATGTTTACAAAGGAAAGGGTGCTAAATACATAATAGTTTTATTTAGTTACCTTTTTACAATGTTGACATGTTTATTATATCGGGTGTCCAAAGAGACCCCCCCCCCTTTAACTTTTGAACGAATGAAAGTTTTGTAACGTGCTTTAACAAAAATGTATTAATGGTCAACTGAAGTACCTTTTGGTATATAGTGATATTGTAGGGGTTTGTCCCCACTCCAAAATAGGGTTAGTTGGGGGTGACCCTATAAAATATTTATTTTACCCCATCATGTGACCCCTAATTTGGAAGGGTGTACAAACAGAAATTCATTGAAACCGTTAGACAAAATTAACGATGCCCCTGTTCCAACTGATGCCCATGCTACGCCATTTTGAACAGGGGCATCGTAAAGAATTTTAACGGTATCTCTGAATTTGCTTTCAAATAAGAAGCCACATGATGGGGCTAAAAAATATTTCAAAGGGGCCACCCCCACTACCGCTATTTTAAGGTGAGCCAAACCCCACAATATCAGAAAAGGTTTACCTTAAATACATATGCCAAAGTACGTTCAAACATTTTCATTCGTTTAAATAAGGGTGAGTCGGACTTTTTGGACACACGATATTTATTAACAAATATAAAACAGTGTTCTAAAATCGATACTTACAAAAGTCACATAATATTACCACAAGTGTACTTTCGGTTTAAACCCCTCTTCCTAGAAACCATCCCTTTCGCTCTTAATCACCAAGATTCACAGCAGAGTTTATGGCTACGCTTTTGCTATGCCTTGAAATAACAATATTAATTATGTATTAAGTGTATTATTTATATGGACACTTTTCACCAACTAAACATGTCCGTTTTGTGAAAAGTTGAACCAACCGTAAAATGTTGTTGCCAAAGACAATTAACTTATGATTCTATTTGAAATAAACGTCTATGTTGATAGTATGTAGAGTTATCTTTAGTAACAAACTTAGTAGTTTAAATTATAATGAAAATAACAACTTAACGGTAAAAACTACCCTTTTAATTAACCCAACAATAAACAATTATCGAGTGGTAACTTGCATACAATTCTTGAAATTCTTACAAACTAATTAAACTCCAAACGTTACAAAGAATCTAAGAAATGTGCTTAATAATTTATACGAAGGTGTTTATGTATCTTGTTCAGGTTATTAAATTCCTAGTAATTTATTTTCCCCGCTATTTCGACTCTATTCGTTGGATTAGAGTGAATTCTAAAGTATCTTTAGCTCGAATACAGTAATTTTCTATGTTCAACTATCTTAAAGTTTATTTAGGATGTATTGATCTGTTTTTGAACTTGAACAGTGTTAAGGTTGGGGTGAAAAACAATAAATATTGACACATAATTACAAGATGATTGAATGCAAAATAGAAAACGTGTTTAGTAGTTCACTCAAGTTTAGTAGGAGACATGGTACAGGATTTTGTTTCTTACAACACAAAATCAGTTCTATATCTTGTGTAACTATTATCTAGTTTTTCCGGTTCAAACCGCGTCAACACACCATAATTATAATTTGATAAATTATAATTAGGGTGAAATATTTCGGTCTCGCTGTTGAGTGCCATCTTTAGTCACTGATTAGCTGAAACTCCGAAACTTGCTGTCTGCTATCTTGTTGAAGATGATACTCCACAGCGAAACCGAAATATTTCAAGCAAATCATAATGATGTTTTGACGCGGTGTGAACCATAATAACTAGGGTATACTCTTAGGCGAAAGCCTAAGATTTAAATCTGTATCTTTAAATTAGTTGTAGACAACTGATGACTTATTTTTCACTACACACTGGATGTTTTCAAGTTTTTGGTTGATTCAAGATCAACGTAAATGTAAAGTAGATGGAAAATGCTTTACAGTTGACTAGCAAGTCAGTTGGGTGTACCCTGTGTTGTGAACAAACAATTCCATTCAAACTGTCCACAACTCACTCACTTGGAAAGTGATATGTGCATTTGTTACGTTCACAATTTCCCTTCTTCTATCATCCGTTAGTGTCAAACACTTCTTCCGTCTTCCGGAAACTCTTAGGTATGAAAACAAAATTAGTTTAGCAGTGTATTTTATATTTATTGTAGATAAATATGGGCAACTACTCGATATGATATGAATGTCAAGTTCTTGTAAACATGAAGCTGTGTTAAGTAGCAATGTTCTTGTCAGCCGTGAGATGAAGATTTGTTTAGTCACACATAGTTTCCAAAAGCAGATAATACTCGTACTTTCATCAAACTAAATTGATATTTAAACTTGTTGGATTTGTCAGTGAACAATAAAGACAACCCTGTGTTTTTATTCACACCATATGTATTTGTGTTGAGGGCCCGATGATAGATAGCATCTTGGATGTTGCAGCCCAAGACCACGCGCCGTAACCCTTTGGTTTAGCCTCTGTTTCCATCAACGTTTGTTTGCAAAACCTACTTTATGCATGCTCACAGCCTAGAACCATTACACCATAACAAGGAAATGAAATATTTAGTGATTGTCGTGAAAGGTGTGGCCCAACTTTGTACAAGGGAGCAGTTTGAACCAATTGGTAACCCAAATGAAGTGAGAGGGACTTTTCTGGTCTAAAAGTCGAAACAAAGACGTGCAGTTAGAAGAGAAGAACTTAGAGAACATCAGGAGACTTGAGCAGGACCTTGGATTCAAACTTGCGGCAAACAAGAGAAGATTCAACCCAGTGGTTATACTTGAGGGACTGCCCACAGTCAAAGGAGAGAAGGGAACTAATTTGTTGGAAAGGGAAGAACCTTAAGGTAGGGAAAGGGAAACATTCAGCCTAAACATTGCAGATGTGGAGAAGACAAAATACCTCTAGATCCCTAACGCAGGGGCGTCAGATGAGTGACTTGTTTAGGGTACACACAGAATGAGAAGAGTGAAAAAGGGCCGAGCGTGAGAAGACTTGAAATGAGTTAGGATCGTATGTTACCAAACGCCTGCAGAATTTTAGAGAACCTACGGTTTTTTGACGGCAGGGCTTGATGGTGGAATGGCAACCAATCACCATTACACCATCCGACGAACTTGCGCGTGGTTATACTTTTCAAATAATTGCCTTAACGCGCTAGCTGTGCTTGGGCTGCCGAACTATGTTGATTTTCCTGCCTCAGTCATGTGGCATCTATGCGCAATCTATTTACCATAACATATTCTTTGGTAATACTCTTATGACTCTTTAAAGAAACATGGTAATCTTTATTGTAATGGTAATTTAATATATTTAAGATACAATTGTTCAGTGCTCTTTTTAGTTTAAAAAAGCTCCTTGAGCTCTTCAATTGGAAGATATACAGTAGTTGGTTATGTCAGTAGCTGATATATTCCAAAGTGATTGATAATAAATCTGTCAAAATAAGCGTGTTTACTAAAAATCTACTGGAAGTAATATTCCTTCTGAAGTATATTTTAAAGCACCCTGTAAAAACTGCGTATTTACACAAGTTTTTACAAGGTGCTATGTGTCTTTTCATTTTACAATATATAAACAAAACGTATACGCAGACTTACCACCGAGAGTTAATTTGTTCAAACTGTCTTTTTGTAAAATAATAACCGTTTTAAGCAATTTAATATACGCTATCCTTGTTTGCTATATCAGAGGAAAGGTTTTAACTTCAATTACTGATAATAGTTTGGGGATTAATGGGTTTTCTAATTTGTAAAATCGTTGATTAAGCAATCTACGTTACCATCGACTACCTTGGCACCATCTGTAGGAACTATATCTATGCTTTGAGCTAAGGAGAGAACTTGTGTTCGAACTCACAGAGTCTATATTGCAATAAATACTATGTGATTGTGATCCATACTCGTACGTATAATATGCAATGGGGAAAACTATCAAATCAGACAATATTTGGTGTGGTTGTTGTTGCAGCTCACGGGAAGAGGGCCGGAGTGCAGGAGACGAGGACGAGAGCTGTTCCTTCCTACAAGGAGTGGTTCAAGCCCAGACTTGCCTTGCAACCCGTCAAACTGCCCGAGGAACCCACCTTCAACTCTGAAGACATCAGAGAAATCAGGTAGTTGCAAAGAGTCAATACAGCTTTCCAAGTTCCAAGCTTTCCAGTTCCAAGTTTCAACTCAAGCTCAATGATACAATGATTTATTCGTCTTTAAATATATTACAGTATATACAGTTGGACCGTCTTAAAATTTGAGTCTTTGATAACATGCACATACAATACTACTTAGACAAAATATAATAAAATACTTGGTAGTGATATTGGCAGCAGATAAAACAAAAGAGAAATTTGCAATTTGTGAGATCGGCTACAAACAAAAAGCACAGACTCCTATACCAGTTATTTATTATTAATCCTCGTCATATTTATTAGTCAAAGATATATATTTTACATATATTTTTATGTTAAGAATTTATCACTG
The DNA here is from genome assembly GCA_018831715.1 of Matsumurasca onukii. Lineage (NCBI taxonomy): Eukaryota > Metazoa > Arthropoda > Insecta > Hemiptera > Cicadellidae > Matsumurasca > Matsumurasca onukii. The sequence continues at coordinate 54,093,881 of CM032061.1, read as the reverse complement.
TTAACCTCGTTCTCATTGTTATTTATTGTCTTTATAGTCATTTATCATTTTGTTATTCTTGTTTTTTATTGCTATTTATCAACCTTGTTACTATCACATTCACTAACATCAATTATTTCTAAATGGTTTATACAGTGATGCTTCAAGTCCTAAGTATTTAGCTTATATTTACTTGTACCTGTATCTAATAATTTTATTGTAATTAAGCTTCATTATTCAATCTGCACTATTTGTAGTTATAATTGCTCACATATATTGTATTTGTTGTAAAATGGCGTTGGCCGTGTGTATGAATAAATAAAATAAATAAAGTGGGTAGAGTCACGGCTTGCAAAGCGCAAGATCGCGGGTTCAATTACCGGCGCAGGCACAAGGGTTTGGACCACTTTCCCTAAAAGCGTTTTGAGATGCCCACAAAACCCTAGGTTAAGTAACACATTAAAAATGCCATTGGCATAGACAGTAAAAGAAATGTCAAATCTGTTTGCTTTTGAAAAAGCCTGTTAATTTTGTTTCTTTAAATTTACTCTATGTTTTCTAAAACTATTCTTAGGGGTCTGGTTGGTTTCACAGATATTTTTCAGTGCAAAGCCATAATAATAAAATTGTAATTTTTTGCTTTGAGTACCTTTGTGTGTCTTTTTACAATCATAACTTATTTTGCACTTCAAAATGTTTCCCAATAATTTCACTCAACCTAGATGATGAAAATTAATTACAGTACTGTTATTTTATATTCTAAAAGCCTTGAGGATGCTTGCAGGTTAGCGGAAAACTCTGCTGATTTAGAAGATTCTTCTCAGACAGAATATCAGACAAACTCTCAGAGCGATGATAACGACATCATCTATTGGAAGCAGCGCTCTCGCCTACCTTTCAAACCAAAGGTATGAGTCTTCAATGTCTCTTTTACAAGAATTTGAGACTTATACAAATCTTATGAGTTTTTGTTAAACTTTTTAGACTCAACTTCACTGCCAATAAAGTGGTTTTTCATTTAATTTTGTTTGTCCAAACTGTTTATAACTTTAAAAATGTTGCAAATTTCTCCCAAAATTTATTATTTATTTGATACATTTAAATTATTTTGTACAAATCCACTGATATATTGAAAATTTAATTACAAGTAATTTAATGAAAAATACTATGAGTTTACTTAATACAAAACACTTCCACAAAATTTGTAATTAAATTTTAAATATAACAGTGGATTTGTACAAAATACATCTTTAGGACCTACAGGCAATGAGGTATTTATAGTACTATGAATTTATTCAATACAGAACATTTCCACAAAATAGATGGTTCAACCATCAAAAATTATTATTTATTATTGATATTGTGTTTAGCTGCAGTATTCTCTGTTTTTTTTTTAAGTTGATAAGTCAAAAAACTTGTAAATTTGTTAGAGAGTTATACCAATATTTTAAAACATATTGGCAGTCTTCAGGCAAAAATCAAAACATTATGTCACAAATCAAAATGTAAGCAACACAATTAATTTTGTCACTCACACAACAACCATTTTTCTTGTGTTTTATTGTTGGTGTTATTGTGTACTCTGTATGATGATAGTTGAATTCCAATAAGTACATTTCCAAATACTGGAATAAACGTCCACCTATTTATAAACTTATCAATAGCATCTACACAACTTAGAGGTGCTTTTAAAGAACAAAAGTTTGATAAAAGCTAATTTTTCGCAGAAAATCACAGTTAACACTTCTTTTGGGAAGTCTTATTTGAAATCCAGCAATACCATGTTTGCTGAGATGCGTTGGTACATGTGACATAAAAAATAATATGATAATTCTTCTTGGCCGTGTGAAACTCAGTTGTCATGCAAAAATGTGACTTATTGAACCCAAAGGGGTTTCTTGTGATTTTTTACTTTACTGTATTTCCTTGTGAGCTCAAAGATTATTTATAAAATAATGTTTTTTATTTCAGGCCACCTACATATTCAGACAAAAACCCTACTTGGCACCTGAAAGTGAAGAATAGTATCTGATGGTACAAGCTTTGGAAATTTTGTTACTTTCGAACTGTTTTTTCCAAACCAGTTAAATCCTAAACAATCAGATGTTTGTGACATAACGTTAATTAAATGTTATCCTTAATTTATTGTTGTATAATGCAAATAAACGCTCCGATGACTGTCTTTTGAACTCGATTGCTTTCTTTCCCTCCTCAATAAAAATTGACAAATACTGTATTGTTATTAATTTAGGATGTTACTTTGACCTGGCATATTGGAAACATTTGAATCTGGTGTGTTTATTACGAGCACAGTTTGGTGCTATAAGCTTACTGTTGAAGAAGGGGTAGCACTGAGGTTTGTACTATGCAATTTAGTTACTTTCTAGCACACAAAATTTTCCTTATTCAAAATGAGTGCATATCTATCAACTTTTAGACCATATAGAGTGAAATTAGAGTTTGGGATCATTCCTGGGATGCCCGAATCAGGTCAACATAATCCTGAAATCCCAGCAGCGGGCAAACAGGGTTTGAAAGCTCTAGGTGAAGCCTTCTTAATACCTTTAGAAGGCTTCACCTTCACCTTCTTAATACTTTTAGAAATCAAAATAAGAACAAAAATGTTCAGGAAGAAGGATTAATAATTTATTCCTAAGTAAATTTATTTATTAAACATCATAGTTAGCGTTTTTTATTATTTAAACTTAAAAGAATAAATAGTTGGTTAGCAACTGCTTCATATTGAACAAATATAACATTATACTCTGTACAGGTCTGGTTGAGGTCTGTACCCGGCTTGCTCCTTAGTGCTAGGTCAAAGACCTTGAGACCACAATAGAGCAGGGCAGGGCTCAACCACACACATAGACAGGGTATAATGTCAAGGAAAATTATAAGAGACCCACCAGGCTGTAAATGTTAGTGGACATCTTTTGAATTAAAAAATTAAAACATAGTTTACTAACTTTATTTCATCTTTTAGTAGATTATGTTTAATAAATTTTCAAATACTATTTCTAGCCCTTAGTTAAATTTTTCAACTATTGAATTCACATTTGAATTTCAACAGTAAAAAAATTCCATTTCTATGGTACGAAAAAGATATTAAAAAGTATTTCCTTACATCTAAACAATAAATAAGTTACAATCTTTTCACACAGCCTTAAACTAAAAAATAAATACAAATACACAAAATATACAAAATTATAAAAGTGAGAATCACGTCTAAAGTATCCTTAAATAAAAAAAGAGACAAACATAAATCAATGTCTTGTAAATAATTGTTCAAATAAAATGTTTAAAGTTCTATGATAATTACATTACCAAACAATGCTTGTTCAAAGTAATGTGATGTTTAGGTATTATAATAATAGACATTTGTATGAGTATTAGTTAATTAATGTATAATACAACACAAAATTTAACTTCATAGTTAATATAAAACAATATTCAGCCATAATGTATACACCCAAATGGTGTAAAATTATGTTTCACTGTAAAGAACTTGTTGTGCCCAATTTTACAGAATCAAACCTAACATACAAGATTTTCCCTGTCAGTGTCAGGTAGATGAGAGATTTTTATATAATATAAACATATTTTCTTTTTTAAATCAATTACAATTTAAACAGAAGATAGAATCATTTATTCATCAATTTATTATTATTATCTTGTTTCAAGTTAACTATAAGAGTTTATGTAGTATGTACTCAGTCTCTCATTGTTGAATAAAGAATTCTACCGTTCTGTTACTATTAGTTGCAACAGTTTACACTTTTTAAACATGTTTAACTTTTTATTCTTTTTGGGTTTAACTTGTCATTTAACCCTTGAAGCGTGAACTTGAAAGTGTAGCAAAAACTGTTTGAAGTAGGTAAATTCTTTTTTAACACTTTTATCTTTACCTTTTTAACTTCTGAGTGTTAATAAATAATTTATAATCTGTTGTTTACTTCTCCAATACAACATTTGTACTTTTAATGTTTCACCCAGAAGAACGATTGCGTATTTATCTAAATGATTTAACTCTCCGCTGTTTCCGAGCCCACGCGGTTTCTTTGGCTTCTCAGTCAACACGACTCAAGCGTTGGTTCAGTACGAGATGAATGCAGAGAGCAACAGTGTTGCGGTGACTAGCAGTACTGTGTTGGCTGGCCTGGACGCAGCTCCCCATCCACACTCCAAGTCAGTCTTCAGAACCTACACACAAAACAAGTCCATTAGTAAACATACTATAGACAAAAATATTGCTATTGGATAATTTTTTATTTGTTTTGGCGTGGAACAGCAATTACAGATAAGAAAGGCTCGGAGTCCAACCGAGGTCCAGATGTGATGCTGGCTTGCAAGTTAGCAGTCTATAGCCGCCACGGCAAAAAAAAACACAGTATGGCAGAGTTGCCTGGATAAGTCAGTTCTGATCCTTAAATCTTAATTTCTTCTAACAAAATGTCAAATTTATTTAATTTTGCATTTTAATGTCAATTGCGTTTTGGTTCTAATCTTAGCTAGAATGTTAAAGCTACATAGCTTCTTTAGTACAGTTTAAAATGTGCTTTAGTATCAGAACATTTCAACACATTATTTTAAATAAGAACCACCAGAAAAAAAATAAGAGGTCCCACTTTTCCCCATCTACGACTCTATACCTAAACAACAACAAACAGTCTAGCTATGCTGTTAAACACCAGTAGAGAACCCAGAGCATTAGGGGTGAGTACAAACCTCAATGAGTGGCTGGTGTTGTCGGTTAGCGCACTGAGTGGTCCTGAGGTCATCCCCGGCTCCGCGGCAGTCCCACGCCAAGTGCTCCGGGTTAGAGTGATGGTGACACAGCAGCTGTCGCTTCTTGCGCTCCCACATCTCCACCCAGCTGCAAACACAAACTTGACATTATTCACACAAATCAAATTGTTATGCTAAATCTATTATGCTGCCCCGTGGCGGGTTGGAATCAAGTGCAGGTTTGATCACTGCAGTAAAATACATTTGTAAAGTAACTAAACAAATGGTAACCCTAGATAAAGGTCAAGGTTAATGGTAGAGAGGAGTTTGTAAACTTCACCTCGTTAAACAAGACAAATTTAACCTTTTCATCTTTTGCCTTTTCTGAAGTAGATGCAACCATAATTTAATTATTCCTGAATCTCCTTCAAGCTTGACTGACAGATTTAATGAGTGCATGCAAACTTAACTGACCTATTGCAAAACTACTTTAGTATCTATTCTTGATCATTAAGTATAGATATATACTCAAGTTTAAGTGTTCTCTTTGGCAGAACCAATGCTTGTATCGAAATGAAACATTGAAATGGCCCGTGTTTTCCTGCATTTAACCCCCCATATATTTTTTCGGCATTTTTTTCAGTTTAACAGTATTTGTTTTTTTACTGACCCCAATTCACAGTCGCAAGCCCAGTTGTTGCCTCCAAGCCACAGTTGCTTGAGGAACATCTTCTGCGGACTCCAGGGAAGTTTCCGGTGTTTGGGTTGGCAAGGCCCTTTAGACTGTTGTTGCGCAGGTCCAGACTGATGTTGCGCACCCAGGGCATGCTGGACCACAGTGTGTGCGGCAAGCTCTCCACTGACGTGTTGCGCAGAGTGATGTTCATTGACGGGAAACGGAGACCCTGCGTAAACATACCGTTATTATTCTCATACTTGTGAATGTACTTAGCACTTCAGTTCAATGTTCATTTTCTAATTTTCCTCAAAACAGCTTAGTGCTAAAATTATGAAGTATCTTACTTGGAAAATGTTGTTGCCGAGTGTTCGTAGAGTTTTGCCACTGATGGTCAGATTCCTGATCTTGAATGGGAATTCCCCTCGCATCTCTTCATTTAGAGAGTTCTTGTCATCCATCTAAGCATACATTTAAAATTATCAAACTTGAGGTTTCAAAATTAGGAAGGAAATTGAATTAAACGGCTTTTTAGAACCAGTCCAAAATCTTGCTACACTAGGTTCTTTAGTAATGAGTACTATTGTCCCAAATCCAACACAATTAGGAATTGAATTATTAACCTTTACACATATTTTTTTGAAAGAACCTTATCCTAGGTTAATATTAAAAACATCATCCCTAAATGTCATATTTCAGGTTGAGAAAAAGTATGTAAGTTTTTTCTCAGTAGTGATTTCTACAAGGACTAGTGGCTACTAACCTCAATATGCAGATTGTGAAGGCCGTAGTTGTGTTCAAGGAGATGGGGCAGGTTGAAGTCCCTCAGGTTCTTGTTGGGGCTGACGTGAAGAGTTTCCAACACCCTCATTTTTCCAAGCGCTCCCATCTGTAACAGTTAAGTACATTTTGGTTATCAGTACAATAGATCCCTAAAAATAACATGGGTACTGTCTTCTCTAAAAAAAAGTGAGTGGGATGATAATGAAGAAATCTCTTGACTCGAAAGAAAACCGAAAGTTACAAGTGTTGACATATTACCTCAAAGTAGTTGAGTGGCAGGTGAGTGATGTCCAACTCTCGCAGTCTCTCTGCGCCTCCGAGCAGACTGGTGTTGGTCAGAGTGGTGATCATGTTGTGGCTGAGGAACAGAGAGCGCAGCTGAGGCAGGGAGTGAGTCACTAGAGGAACCTGTAGTAAGGAGCAAAGTGAGTAGAAATTAGAAGTCAGAAATCTTACAACAACCAATCTAGATTTGAATTGGCTTTGAATCACAACTAAAGATACAAAAATTTACAAGTAGTTTTGTTAAATGTCAAAAAAACTCTGCAATTGTAAGACTTTAGTTCTGTTGCTTTAAAAGTGAGAGCTCCTTTCTTTCGTTGATACTATTTTCACATTATTTTGGGTTTATGATGTGTCAATATATTGTTGATTAAAACTACATTCTGTTGGTATCCAGTCAATAATAAATAACTGACAAATCAATTACAAAAATTTAGGTGTATTCAAGTTTTTAATAAAAGAGTTTTATTTTTATACTATAAACCTTTTTGGTCATAAGGGGTACTGTGCAAATAGGTTATTACTAATTCTTTGAGATGTTTTACTTATTTAAAAAGTAAATTGCTGAGTGATCACAAGTAAAACACAATAATATGGTGGAAAATTCCAAGTATTTTCACTTAAGGTAAACCATTTTTAATTGCAGCTGACAAATCGGATAATCAATGACTCATCAACTTCAGTGTCTCTTAACAATCCATACTCTGTTTCCAGCTGAGATTAATTGTACTTGTAAGTTGATCTTTGACCTAAAAGATACCAGTAGTTGAACAAATTGGAAATTTCAAATGAATACTGTTTATTGAATATACTAATTAAATTGCTGCAAACCGTTAGTGTTTGCAATTTTTTGTTTAAAGCTACAGTATGATTTTACTTAATAAGCACTAGAAGAATGTATCTATAAGTATACCTGAGTAAGCAGGTTGTGGCTGAGGTCGAAGTGTCTGAGTTGACTCATGTTAGAGGCCATCTCTGGGGGCAGAACTGAGATGGTGTTCCAGGAAAGACGCAGAGTATGCAGATTAGGAAGAGGCAGCTCAGGCACCTTCAGAAAATAAGCAGATCACTTCCAGTATCTTAACAAGGTTGCATTATTGTATGAATTATGAATTGGTTGCGACCTTTTAGCGAAGCCGTGAAGGATTGATTGGTATCAAGTGCAACTTCGGAGCTCAACATTCCGATAGCACGGGTTCAATCCCCACAGTCACCACTAACTATTTGCTGTGTGACTTTGCGTTAACGTTAGGTAAAGGTCGATGATGAGTGGCAGAGAGGACTTTGTAATCCTAACTTCGCCTCGTTAAACAAAACAAACTCTTACTTTTTTGTTACCCTTCCAGTTAGCCGATCTTAGGAGCGATCTAGGAATCTTGGAAACAATTTTGAAAGTTAAGGTTTAAAACATATTTGCATAAGGCCTTAAGATAAAAGTAACATTTCCACATTCTATCCATTTTTTACTTCATTTGGATGCTAGATAGAGTTCTGTACTCACATTGGAAAGAGAGACGTTCCTGAGTCCTAAGTAGTTGAGAGTGTCGTCAAGGCCGATGAAAGAGCGGCCACGGGGCTCCAGGCTCATCTCAGTGTTGTGAGACAACTCCAAGTGCATGAGTCGGGGCATGGAGGCGAATGTTGAGTCTTCCAGTCGCAGCAGTCTGTTGTACGATAGATCCAGGGTCATCAGTGACTGCAACCACAAGACAGCAGTTAGTCACAAACAAGATATTTTTCACTGGAATTCCAGTTGAAGTATAGACACAGTATTAAAACTAATTTAACAAGTCTATTTTTAAACAAGTTTGGAGGATAAAGAAAATCAACTGTTGATCTCTATCACTAAATCACTATTTGAGATGCCGACCACTCTCATGAGGGTATTTTAAGGCAAATATGTGGTGAAGGATGAATGTGATGAGGGGTATTAATGAGTTATGAGATGTAGTCTTGTTACAAACTAAGGCCGACTCTTCCTTAGTATGGGTCATTAATTAATAGCCCAATGACCAATGGAAATACAAGGACCAACGGCTTAACGTGACTTCCGAACCACGCAGGAGATGGTTTGATTCATCTAAACGATGGTGGGAGTCGATGCGGGTATCATCAGATTGTCACTGAGACTATCTGAGCCGCTTTAGACCTATATCATCCTCAAAACCTGACCTCCATGAAGCTGGATTACAGGACCACGCCACGAGTCCCAGTCAAAAAAATCTTGAAACAACCCAACTCACCCTGAACCTAGAGAAGGTCTCAGGGGCGTGCAGAGTAGCAATGGCATTGTGACTCAGGTCCAGTTCGCACAGAGTAGCCGCGGCAGAGGGACTGAAGGTGGTGACGGGCATGCGCGACAGCTGGTTCCAGCTGGCAGACACTCGCTCGAGTCCGTCCTCGCTGAACAGAGAGTCAGGCAGTGAGCGCAGGCGGTTGCCCGAGAAGTCTACCACTCGCAGCTGAGTCAGGCCACGGAACAGCTCTGTGGGGATATCGTGGAGGTGGTTCCACGCCATCGACAACACCTGTACAAGTGATAGGTATTGATTCTATTTTAAGCACATCCAGAGGCAATTTGTTTTGCTGTAAAGAGGTTCAAAATATTTGTTTTGCTTTAGAAAATGCCTTGACCATTTTAGATGCAAATATATTCACGATATGTGTAAAAATTTATACTTAATAAAAAAACTTCTTGATTGAATGTTAATAGGGCATACAACAACAAATAGAGATCCATTGATCCCCCTGACTGTAACTATTTTTTATTTTACATATATTTTACCTGTGAACAAAATATTTTTATTTACTTAGACTTGTTGTTAGTGTGTCTGGATTTTTCACTGTACGGTACCTGGAGTTTCTTGGTGTTACGGAAGGTGTCAAAATCAATTTCATACAAATTGTTGTGAGCCAGGTCCAGCCAAGTCAGGTGCTGCATGTTTCCAAACACATCCCTGAAAAAAAACAACACATAAGTTTAATCAAGGTCAGTCAATCTGGATCCAACACTTTTATAAACCGTATATTTATTCCTATTTTAAAGATAAAAATAATTTAAATTTTTAATTAAGTGTCAACACTTTTGCAGTTTTTTTGCAGTACATTTTACTTTCTTTGAGGCACCAACCAATCTTAGAGGGTATTTTAAGGTAAATATGGAATGGTAATGAGTGTAATGAGTGTTTTGATGGGTGATGAGATGTAGTCTTGTTACAGACTAGGGCCCACTGATCCCCAGATTGGATCATTAATTAATAGCCCAATGACCAATGGAATTGATCAAGGGCTTAACATGACTTCTGAACCACGGGAGTGGCCATCATGAAAAGTTATCAATGCCTGGGAATGGAACCTGGGCAGATTTGGTGCTAAGCATGCTTTATACCACTGAGCTATGACCACCCCAGATTTAAATATAAAACTAATAAATTCAGTTCATATAATTCTAGTGCTAAGTGTATGAAAACCTAGGTAACTGACCTTGTAGCTTGCTGAGGTAGTTGTGTCCCAGGTAGAGATGGGTGAGACTGCGCCCACAGGCCGCAGGAAACCTCGGCCGATGTGAGTGATATTGTTGTGAGACATGTCCAGGACCTGTAACCATCATAGAATGTCCAAGATGTCTATACAAAACTTATATTAAAAGGAGGAAACTACCATAAAAACTAAAGTGCATACGGTTTCGGTGTTTATGGTTTGAAGTGTTTTGTTTTATCTGTTTTTTTATTGGTCTCTATTGCAGTGTTTTTTAAACTTAAACCACCGCATATTTGCCAAAGATCTTAGAAAAAACTAATGGTTTCTGAAATTTGTTTCAGAAATGATGCTGTTGGTTCTAGTCAACAAAGATATCCTTGAGTTGCTCTCATACAAAGACACAAGATATTGTAAAAGTTGCACCTTCAAATTCAAAGTTGCCTGTACCCTTTGCTCTACTGAGGACTTTGCTGAAAATGCAGTTAAAACTATATTGATTTGATGGCAATTACTTGACACATATGAAAATTTAGTTATTATGTATGACCATATTAATTTGGCCTCATAAGATTGATAAGTTCCAATTATCAAGAAACGTTTAAAATTAATATGATTTGAAAAATCACCTATTTAGAAGTCAAAAAGGAGTATTGTTCCGGTTACCTTGACATTGGCATGGACCACAGTTTCGCGACCAGTGAAGGTCTGGTTCAACTCCAACTGACGAAGAGAGTTGTAACTCATGTTCAGCCTGAAGGAAGCGAGAGTGCCAACCTAGAAAGTATTAAACAGATTCAATCAACTACTATTGTAATTATGACAATTAACTTTCAGTTTTGTTTCTTCGCTTTCGCTCATCCTGATACTTCAACTTCACTTGATTAGTTTACAGGAAGATTAAACCTGCACATGCTAAGGAAAGCATTTTTGACTGTTTTTTAATTTATTGTATTGTGCATGGTGTTTATAACTTACTTGATCCAAACTTGCAAAGTTAAATGTTTTCAACTGGTTGTAAGCCATGTCCATTTCCTCAAGCTCAGGGAGATTTTGGAAAGCTTCATCGCTGATGAAAGAGATTTTGTTGCCTCGCAGATCCAGTACACGAAGATGTTCCAGATTGATGAAAGCTCGTCGATCAATACGGCTGAAATGTAAATTTGTGTCATGAAATATGTGTTGTAATCATCAATTGTACCATTTAAAATATGTTAAGTTAGACTCATCTTTTCTTTGTATTTGTTGTATGATATGGACACTATGAATTTGGATATTAATTAATATTTTATTGTCTTTAAATCAATTTTATTTATCATTTTACCAAGGCAAGTAAAAAAAAACCATTGTCAGTTTAAATTTATTGTTGATAGAGATATTTGGTAGAACTTGGATCTGGCTGCATCATACCACATTGTGATTGTGACAATACTCTGTTCCTCTCATAGATTTACCTGATAACATTGTCATCCAAGTAAAGGCGAGTCAGCTGATCTAGGTCCACGAACGTGTGAGTGTTGATTGCCGACAGTTTGTTGAAGGAAAGATACAGCTCTTCTAGATTTGAGTGGATGTCTCCCTGTAAAATCAACATTGAATGCGTAGAGCGAAAATGCTAGTTGAGTCAACAAACTAACTGAATTTATACCAGAAGTATGTCAAAAGTATGGCTAAAGCTTGAACAACTCACCTGGAAGGTTCCCTTGTGGACGTTGTCAATGCTGTTGTCCTCGAGCTGGATGACGCGCACCTTGCGCAGGAAGTGGAAGGAGGTCTCCGGCATGTTCTGCAGCCGGTTGTGGCTCAGGTCCAGATGTTGCAGCACACTCAGAGGTCGCAGAGCGTCTCCAGGCACTTGCTTGATAGAGGAGGCGAGAGCGTGCGACAGCCGCAAGTACGTCAACGAGTGACCGATCTACAACACGTAATAGTATAACTCACATTATTGCTAAGTTTTAATTACTTCTTTACTCGCAGATAGTGGGCTCTACTCAAAATAAACCGGGCTACGCCTGAGTGAGTGTCATTTTACACTTCAGCAAGTGAGGAACCTGAACTTGTGACTTATTTTTACTCTGGGAGCAAAAGCCCCAGCCACTTGATTTTACGTTGAAACTGCTGGACTGTAGTATCGAGAGCACATTTCTTGCTTAGTATATCTTTAAGACCTTTTTTGATATATTTTTCACTTCCAGTTTTTACTAAATTTAACACTCAATGAGAACCACTGTTATTAATGAATATTGATCTAATTAGATTAGATTTGTTGCTTGTTACCTCATCGAATGCATTGTAGTCGATGTTGGAGATTCCATTATCAGCCAGGTCCAATTTCTTCAGTCCTCGGATATGCTTAAAGGCATGAGCACTGATCTTTTGCAAACCTATAAAAGTATTATATCTATCAATCAAATGTTTTAAGCGTTGTTTTTCATACTTTACTTTCCACTTCTAACTAAATATATAATGTATAGTGTTTATAAATGAGAAGACAGTGTTTTACTTTGTGCAAAACTCCTTCACACTAAACAGCTTCCATATACTCTAGTTTCTCTCACCTCCGTCATTGATGTGAAGTTCCTCCAAATCAACTCCGAACTCGTTGAAGTCGTCGGTAGTGAGTGATGTTTTTGCGAGTCGAGACATCGCCAGCCACCTAAGATTCCTCATCCTAGGAAAACTCTTTGATCAGTATTGTTTGAAGTATAAAACAGAATACAAATAAAATACTACGCAATCATGACACAATGTATGGCTAGTAGTTTGTATGAACACCAAAAAGATGTCTATCTAACATAGCTGTATTTATTAAATTTTTTTCTTAGGGACAAACATTAGGACGGGATAGTTGTCCTTAGAGTCATTTATTGACATTCTATTAAGTTCAGTCAAATTGTGTCATTCTTTGTATTGTAATTAGCTTCTCATTAAATCCTTCTTAGTTCAAACTTACAGTACATCGTCAAATTATTTCAATTTAGAGTAAAAAATGCTCAAATTGAAATCTTAAAACTAAATTATTGAAAGCGTTAATGTCAACAATTTTGATGCTAAAAGAGGGTCAAAACAAAACAACCTATTGTTCTATTCTACAAGCAATCTGATTCTGAAACTAAATCGCCATCTACAGCAATGAGCATAGTGCAAGCAAAGAAATATTTCAGTACATTTCCTAGAGAGCATTTCACAACTTTTAAATAAACCTATTCAGTTCCAAACATTTCTCATGGAAAATTCAATATAAGTGTGGACATGTCTTACACAAACAGAATTTTCAAATGCATTTTAAAGGTTTTTCTAAACATATAAAATATGTTTGATTTTACCAAAAATTGGATTCAAAACCTGTAGCTTAGAGCTGATCGAGGTATTGCTGCTTGGCTTTGTCTTTAGAAACAAACTCACCTTTTTGTTTGATATGATTGAAACAATAAAAAAAGCAGGAGTTTATTCTAAAAGTTGTGAATAACTCTTGGTAGGTACATAATATTTTATATGTGTTATTACATTAAATAATACACAACTGTTTAAAATTTTACACTTATAATTAGGATTGCTCATCTAACTAGGCAATTTTTAGGTTACAGCTAAAAATGCAGGATGTGCAATAATTTACGCCCAATTGAAGAAGGCTTTCAACATTTATTTTCCCCCACCCATTAGTTAGCTATTATAAAAGAAGTGTTGACAAAACCTTTTTGTTATCCAGTTTTTCTAAAACAAAAGGTATTTTATAAGGAATTTGCCTTATTAACAAATTTAAGAAAGTCAAGAAAATTTTTAGATGCCTCAGAGGGTTAGCTTTTGGTGTAAAGGTTTACTCCAAACCTTTATTTTCTTACTTTTAAATTAATTTCTGAATAGCCCTCATATGTTAATGAACTTCATCAATTGGGCTTAAACTATCGCAGCTATTGCATTTTTTAGCTGTAACCTGAAAGTTGTCTAGTTATGAGATCCAATCATGAGTGTAAAATTAGGAACAGGCTGTATGTAAAAGTTGTGTTACTACATCACCTAAGGTTATCAGTGATTAATTATCTCTCATTTGTTCAATGCATAACTGTTATTTTATGTTGGTATTTGAAAACAATGTTGTTTTCTTACTTGCCTCTCAGTGCCTTTGAAAATACAAACCACGTCAGTAATTTGGGGCCTGAAATCCAGAGTTTTGAATACATTTTGGAAAAGGCCAGATTTCAACGTAACTTTTAGTACAGTGGTTCTAGGAAACTGTCAATAGTCCATTTGCGTTTGAAAGTAATGTTTTGTTTATTAAAACACAAAAATTGGAATAGTAATTTAATCATGCTTTTTAATTCAAATTATAGTAAACAGAAAAATTGAGAGACAATGGTTTAAAGAAATGAGTAAAGTGTGGTGCTGTAAAGCAAAAATCAGCCAAAAGTATAAACAACTAAATAAAAACATTATTAATAATGTCAAAAGTCAAAACGTTGATACATTTTAAACAACACAAAATTGTGGACACATTAAAAACTTAACTAGCAGCACAGACGCATGTTTTGGATACCACATATATGTACAGAGATAAAAAAAATAAATGTCACCTGAACTATACTCCTTTCACAATCAGTTGTCAGGTCACACACTACTTCATTCCATAAGACCTTGAATAATATGTGTCAATAAAAATATTGCTCAACAAGAGCACCAAATTTGTCAATGGCATTCGTAATAAAACATATTAGCTACAGACTGCAATTGAAAATGAAAGGGCTATAGCTCAGAGAACAAAACATCCTCCTGCTTAGTTTTAAAATTAATGAATGATGATCAACCATAATGTTTCTTCTCGCCAGATAAAGCATTAAGGAATTGTGCAAATCATACACTACTGAATGATAACACTGATGAACAGTTTGGCTAGGTAAGGACAAGGATCTACCTTCTCATCTGTTGAATGGCCATTGGAGCGTTACTCTTGCCACTGACGTCAAGACGGTACAGAGAGTACTGGAAGCCGGTGAGTCATGCTCCTCCTGGGAGGTCAACCCAACAGAGCGTTGTTTTTCACGTAGAGAGTGCGAGGAAGTCAAACTCCTGGACAATTTTTAATAAAAGGCTAAGATGTTGTAAAATTTCCAAATCTTTTTCTTAAGGTGAAAAAATGTTGAAAGGATAAAACCTTTATTAAAATAGCACTTTTCTCCCTAAAAATCCTAGTTTTCTGTTAATCCTGCTTAAACATAAAAACTTAATCTAATTTGTAAAACATGACTCCACATGTTTAGTATTTAATTATTTGTATCTATTTATGTTATTTTTTTATCTAATTATGAGATTCAAAACATTCATTGTTCATCATTAGAATTAAAACCCCGCTTCACTCCATTAGGTAACCCAATTTCTTGGCAATCCTGTGATGACTCATCGCACTGTGTCACTTAAACTGTGTCTATGTTATTACGCTTGTAAACAGGGGAGGACTCTTCATCCTGTTTCGCTGTCACTAGAACCCACCATACCGCTGTTTGCTTAATAAATTATACATAATAATAATGTATGATGGAGAAGTATTTTTATAGAAATCTCACAAAGCGATTTGCATATTTACCTGGGAGTTTTTACTATTTTATCATCAACAGCTCAAAAGTTTTAGCAATATAATTTACTTACCTGAGCAGTCCATTTCGTCCAGTTTGTATGGATTTTGACCCTTTTAATACTTGTATTAATATTATTTTTACATAATGGAAAACAATAATAGTAGTACTTAAATTTCATTTTGGGGAAAAAAACAGAAGGGGATTTACTTGGCTAAAGTGTTTTGATTTTGTTGCACTAGAAACTTGAGTATGTTGTAGAACTGAGTTAGAACATAATTATCGTAGGATTTCAAACATGAAATGAATGTATGACTCTGGAGTATTTGTCCTAATCAACAAATTTTACGTGCTTGTGCTATAAAAATTTCACTGATTTTGGTAATCAATTTATACTCGTAGTTAAAGATATCATTAAAATTAGTCTCTGTGTGCATTTTAAAACATCATACATTATTTTGAACATTACACCACATAACTGAAAAATTGTTATTGGTTAAGGCAACGTTCTAGAAAACATTTAAATGCCCTTGTTTTACAAAGTAATATTTTGTGTACTGAAAATTATTTTGCAAGCCATGCAAAATTTATAGTTATTAACTCATAAACATTCGCATGCCCGAATGTGTGCTTCAAACTCACAAAACGCACTCAAAAATAAAACAAAATCATGCAAAACTCATAAAATGTGCACATGATGTTTTATGAAACTACAAAACAAAAGGTTTAAAACAGGGGTGGACGGGATTTGATTTTTCCCTGTGGGCTGGAATCGGGCGAGAAACATTTTTTCTTGCTTAATACCGGGAAAGTTCTCGGGTGGGGTTAAGAGCTTATTTCAGTCATTACTCATTACAGATTAAAAAGCAAATGTCAGACAGTTCAAAAGGGGTTTTACAGTATATTTACCCTACAAATCCCAATCTTGTGTTCCTTTTGTGAGTTTTAAAAGATATATGTATGGTGCAGCATATTTGTCCTTTAATTTTATATTATTATTGATCGTATTAGTGATATTGCCATACAATCAAACTTTGAAGCCATAGGTACAATCATTATAGGAAATTATTGTGAACATCAAAATAACAAAAAGGGTTAAAATAATAACTCATTTAGTCTTTAAAATAATGTAAAGATTTAAACATGATTTTAAAATTTCCATTTGTACCTATTTGTTTTGTAATTGGGGGAATTTTTAATAAGAATTCACCTAGAAAGCTGATTATTGACCACAGTGAAATGATGGGAAAATGAGATTGTTTAGAAATCCTCTCAAATTATAAGATCTGCTCAAAATTCCCTTTAAACTTTCATTTTTGTCAAAAAACCACACCGCTTGGAAAATTTCCCAAAAAATCGCTCTGTCTCAAAACTTTCCCAAAAAACCCCTCCTGCCCCAAGAAATTTCCAAATATTCCTCCCGCCCAAAAAATCCTGTTTAGGGATTTCCACCCAATCTTTGGTATTTTAATTTTCCCTGAGAATTTCCCGAACTTTTGAGTCTCGTCCACCCCTAGTTTAAAATAGTCTGTGAAGAAATTGACTGAAACAAAAATTAAAACCAATCACTCAATATTCTTTGAAATTGAGATATAAAAGTGAAAACAGAAAATAATATAAAACCAATTCAAACATGCCAAAAATGACCCACCTTTCGTTCTATTCGGCTAAGAAGGGCTTATTCCCCTTCTGTATGAAACTGAAAACGGAAAAATGTATAAATGTCATAACTTTGTTGCCTAAAACTAACTTTGATTTAGTTTTCATTAGTTATATACTATTTTGTAAGATTGAGTTCTAAATAAGATTTAATAACATTCTAGAATGTATTTATGATAAAACGAAGACAAAAATGATTGCTATTTGCTGTTAATCCTTCCAACTTGGTAACTTGTGATGCCTTCCAAGCTGAAGTTCCAACTTGTAATTTCTTACTTCCATCCAAGTTTTGGAGATTCAAGGTTGATTAACAGAAGCACAGACCTATTTTGGTTCAAGGACCTCAAGACTAAGATGGGATATAAATTAAAAAACTATTTTCCCTAATGAAGGATGTCACTCTTAAGCTTGTATGAACATATGTTTTCTAAAACTCAAAAGTGGTAAGTTGATATCTCCTTTCTTTAGATTATGTATTTAAAATGACAACAAAATATCTAGTTTTTTTGTGCCTGGTGACTATTCTAAAGACCCTAAGGTATTTTTTCTAGGTTTTAAAAGGGCTTGTTTTGTGCTTAAGACCACAAAGAAGATAGAAAGGTGAGCCACTTTTAAGTGAGATTTCTATCATGAAAACTTGATGTAAAATGCTTAGTACATGATGAAATAAAGTAAAACAAGTAGTTTTGTAAGGAATAACTACACTAAATGTAAGCAAACAAAGTTCATGTCAATAAAAAAACTGATTTAATATGTTGAACTACATACTCGAATTTTGAACTACGTACTTTTGAACTAGTGTGTTTCAAAAGTTACCTGTTCACTTTAACTTTTTAATGTATGACAATTTTCAAACGTTGTCTGGCATATTATTCTAATTGTAATCAAGATTTTCGGTCTATCTAATTTACAGCTAAAGGCAACCGCTTAGTCCACCTGTTTTGAAACACATATTTTTATTAGAACTTTTATTAGGTGACTATACGAGCCGTTAAAGAGAAAAATGAGAATATCCTGGCACAACGTTCAGTAGTAACATTTCCAAGAAGCGTCCTGAAACCTGTACGATTTTACACTCAGTTTTGTGACTGCTAATGGAATCGGTGTGCAAGTTGTCAAAAACCTGTAAATTTTGTTTTGTTTCAGAGTTTAAGAGGTGTACAACAAGTATAGAGCCAACAACTTGTGCCAAAGGACGTTTAAAATCTGTCATCCTGTTGAAAAACTAAGGTTGGGGAGAAGAGCTTTGAAACACCCTTAAAAGTTAAAAGCACACTGAACATAAACTATTAGCACTATAACTATAATAAACACTGTATAATATGTGTTGATAGCATTCTACCTATAGTCTACTTAACTACCCCAAAGTGTGTATACATTTGTAAACTTTAAATTATCCCCAGAATAGTGCCATGCTAAAAGTGTCAGCTTTTCTAAGAGCCAGAAAATTGTTGAAATTTATTGGTACTGTACTCTTCAAGATAATAAATCAAATGTTTTATGATAAACTAAAACAAATAGTGCATCTACTTTTAACTACAGTGTGAATTATTAATACCTCCAAATGTATACACATAATCAAATTATTCAAAACATCTCAGGTTGTCATATTAAACAATAAAAATCACACAAACTAAATACTTTGGTAGCGTAATTGTTACCTGGAGAAGATGGGGTGGCAGGTTGGTCAGGTTGTTGCCAGACAGGTCCAACAGCTGCAGGGTGGCCTCTAAGCCTGAGAAGGCGGAAGGAGAGATCTCCTGCAAGTTGCAGTCGACCATGTGCAGCTCATGGATCCTGGCGTCTCTGAATGCATCAGTCTGCACAATGTCAAGTGTGTTGGTGTAACAGTCACTGTTAGTTGAAACGTGCAACAATTTGCATAGGCTCAAATTGTATTGTTTATTTTAAAATGCCTAAAATTAAATTGTTGGGCTAGAAAAGACAATTACAAAACACTGCTCGCAATCAGAGCAGAACCAAGCACATTCTGGTTGATATTTTATATCGACTTCTTGGAAGATATATGGCACATAGTTCTGTTTAGTGTGTATTTGCTTTGGTACTTTTGATTACTTTAGTGGGAAAAGTCAAAATCTAAAAACTTCACTTAGATCATTTAGAATTTCTACGCTTCAATTGTAAAAGTGTACTTAGCAGGTAGGATGCATGTTTCATTGAAGTCATCAATTTGGGCGCTTGTTTGTCTAAAATGTATTATTACATTAAATCTAAAAACTCCAAGGAACATGCAAACTCGTACATGTTCATTTGAATTCATCCATCCCACAGCAAATTCAGTCAGCCGTTAGTTTTGAGAATTCTGGATTGTTGTGGAATAAACTTGTCTGTGTTGTAAAAGGCTTCCAAGGTGTGGAAAGTTTTTAGTAAGATTTTGTACACCACGAACATGCACACTTTATAATAATCTAATATACTGCTGTGCTGACTAATCTTACAGAACCAGTAACAACATCCAGCAACCTAAAAGGGGTTTTTAATCCTCAAGGCCCACTGGTCAAAGGATTAGATCAACTTGAATTCCACAAATAAATAGTTAAAAGCACATTTTTCCACGTTTAATGCTTGAAAAGTTTGTTTTTTATTTTATAGTCATTCTGCATGATAGAAAATTGTTATAGTTGGTGTTATTGTGTGGTTTACCTGGACGAGTTGCAGAGGATTGCCGTTGAGGAAGGTATGGTTGAGGATATTGAAGTGCTGGAAGGATCCGGGAGGCAAGTACTGGATGTTGTTGTAGTCCAGGTGGAGAGTGTCCAGAGACAACTGGTTGCCCTGGTGTTCGGGTTCAGAGCTGCCGGCAGAGTGCAGCTGGGTGATCATGTTGTAGCCAAGATCCAGGTGGCGGAGGAGTCTGAAATTAGAATGTTCAATGGCAGCTCCAACTGGATATAAAATGTATTTACTCACATCTCTATACTGTAAGCTGGAAAGCTAAAAATTGAAACGTTTTGGAATATTAGTGTTTAGAATCAACCAGTATCATACATAGATAATCAGAACCCCATCATCATCCATTGTATTAAAAGATTTTGAGACTTCCAAGTTAATGAAAGTAAGTTCTGATTTCAGGACCGATTTAATTTCTTCTGCTGGACCTTCAGGCTACAAAACAGGGTAATTATAATTTCCAATTGAATTTTACTCTCTAAGAGCTCTTGCTCACTCATCCTCAAACAATAGTATTTCTTAAAAATTAACATTCTAAAT
Source organism: Matsumurasca onukii (assembly GCA_018831715.1). NCBI lineage: Eukaryota > Metazoa > Arthropoda > Insecta > Hemiptera > Cicadellidae > Matsumurasca > Matsumurasca onukii. Next base: position 54,073,502 of record CM032061.1, on the reverse strand, counting down.
CCATTACAATAGAACTAATTCAAAAGAAAGTTGTAACGAATGCTATAGACTTATGTATTGAAACTTGACAAAATGAAATTGATGTCTATGACTACTTAATGATTGGTCTTGAGAGGCATAACTTGTCTATAGGGGATGTGTCTGAGCTGGTTGTCAGCCAGGTTGAGCCGGACCAGCCTCGGGGTCCTCCGGCAAACACGGTGGGATCAAAGTCCATGATGGCATTCCCAGAGAGGTCCAGTGAGTCCAGGTTCTGCAGGGTGGAGAACACGGAGCCAGGAAGATGAGAAATTGCATTCTCGGCCAGGTTCAAGGTTTGCAGCGACTCTTCCAAGCCTCCAGCTCTCGGGGTTGATTTCTGAGATCTCATTTCCTGAAAAAGGTAATAGCAAAAAGGTTAATGTCAGCAGAGTATAAGTTTCACTGGTTTATTTTCAAATTGTGTGTTTCAAATTGTCTAGTAGTGTAACAGTGGAGTTGAATAGCAATAGTACAGTATCATTGAGCATATTTTCAATCAACATATTGAGCTGTTAGTAAAAGAAAACATTACCCCACAAAGTACCCTGTTATCATTTTATTTGAACTAGAAACTAGTCGCTTGAATAACATGTTAACAATTCAACAGTAAAAAGTAAATAAATACCCAAAATATTCAATAACTGGTTTGGGGTTCCTTAACTTCTAAGGGTCAAAGAAAACTTATGTAACAACAGATTTTTAAATCAAAGGACATTTAACCATACTACAAGACATATCATTATTCTATTTTCATTAAAATCCAGATTGGAAACAACAGGCTGCAACCCAGTAACAAAACTAAAAATGGTTTTATAAATTCTGCCTTTTGTCCATACGCTGTTTGTATATAGTCTAAAAATCAAAATGGTGCAATTTTGCATCAAAAAATAAATCAAACACAGTGCTTTCATTTAGAACATCTGAGGAAGGTTGTTGTTTCTCCAAGAGTACAGTAATGTTACCCTTCAAGTTGAGGACCCTGAGTTTCTGCAGGTGTCGGAAAGCTCGGCTGGGGACGGTGGTGAGGAACCCGTAAGTGAGCTCCAACTCCCACAGAGAGCGCTCCAGACCGATGAAGGCTTCGTCTGGGACAAAGTAGAGAGGGTTGCGACTCACTTCCAAGCGATAGAGACCTGTAACCAAGCAACTCTAGTGAGCATCCTCTTGAACCTCTGTGTTGAAGCAAGGGAGTATACACTTCTAGTACATTCTGAACAAATAATAATTAATAAACATATACTATTGGTACAACACCTATAATTACCAAACAAAATACAAGTATACGGTTTTAAGCCTCAGTACCACTGTATAAGTTTTCAATTTGTAACTGCCAATTTGTAACTGAACGATGAAACCAGTTTATAGGGTTTACTGAACATAAAATTAATTTGACAAAGAGCAAGAAGAGATACTGGACTGCGGAACAGTTCAAGAATTCAGATGTTCCAGATATTCACATTTAAGGTTTAAAATTAAAAATGATATGTGTTTAATTTGACTCCTGTTTATAGAAAAATTGCTGTTATACACTGTATTTTCTTTATGATACCAAAATATTTATTTATGGCAAAGTTCAAAGTTTTTAGTATTTTAAGTAGTTATTAACTAATCTTATGTAAATTGCTTATAAGTTTATAAAGTGCAGTACTTGTTTATCAGTTACTGGTAAAGAATATTTTACCACTATTAAAACAATATCATTGAATTTTCCAATACAATTACTTTATTTACAATAAGACCATTTTAGGTGCACGGATGATTATAATACAGGTGTAATATGAAGCTGGTGGAAGAAGTTGAATAAATTTGTGTTATTATTTCCTTAACTGAAATTTTTTTACAGGAATTCATAGCTGCAGTACACCATTTCCATGTCGAAAAATGTTTTTGAAAAGATGTGTCAGTTTATTTTAGAAACATTAATTTTATAGTTATTATTTAAGTTTGTACCCTAGTGTTATCCGAAATACATTAGTTTTTGTCTCAAACACACTAGAAGCCATATCTCCTGGAATAATCACGGAATAGGTAGATGTTGAAATTGCCTTTAATTTCAATGACAATTGGCCCGTTTTATTGGAAGAGCACGTGAAACAGAGAATGGTTTCTATGGTTTCTTCGGCCTGCCCAGTGCCACAGCCAGTCGTCCACAATCCACTTATTGATCTACTAACAGCATTAGCTCGCTTGTGTGGCTTCTGAAGGAAGCTGTGAGAAGGTGAGAACACCTGCTGAGCTGGACTTGTACATCCGAGAGGTGAAATCCATATTGTTCAAGGGCATCAAACATCATCGTAGAAAAATCAAAATAATTAACAACACCGTCAAACATATTATTGTTAGTTGTGTCAGGGTGGTTTGGGAAGCCAGAGGATTGTGGATTAGAGGAAATGAGACCAATGTAACCTCTCTTGTAATGAGATTAAATCCACCCCCGTATTGGAACCAGCTCAAGGTTAAACAGTTGGTGAAACAATTCTGTCACAGATTTAAATATTTTGTCTGTGGCTGACCTTTTTAGGTAATTTTTTATAAGGGAGATTTTATAGTTTGAAAGTTTGCAGTGGAGCTTTTACATTAATTTAGAGAATAGCCGACAGATTAAAAATTGATAGCAGAGGAAATTTTGTCATCAAACAGGCAAACATGCACCTCAAAACCAAGCCAAAGCCTTTTATTGCTACTCGAAAAGAGTTCCAGAACCAATTTAAACTTTGTCTTAACATCGATTTCCTTCTTACCATTATGGTTTTTTGTAAAAAGGGGTACATTATTTCTTATTTTTAAGCTACTACTTTGTTGAAGGCAAGCATGTTACTGAAATAATAATAAGATATGTGAGTAACTACCCTAAATAAGAAATTCACTATATCCGGTTTCAGGACCTATTAAATAACAATTACCTTGTTTAATGTGCCTGTAGATCCTGAGGCAGAGATGCTGATGCACAAAATCGTCGGAGCACAATAATTATAGTGTAGTGATATGGTGTTCCGATGATGGCTTTTGAGGCCGAAATGCGCATCAGCATTTAAATCTTCTCTGCGTCAGGATCTACAGGCTCACTAAACAAGGTAATTCCTAGATAAGACTCTTAAGTTTTAGGACTTAGCATTTTTTTAAATAGCATGACAATAAATTTAAACGGTGAGTAAAACTGACCAGTGCCCTCAAGGAAGTGAGGCTCGAGGTAGCCCATGCCGTTGTTCTCCAGGTTGAGCATGAACACCTTGCTACTGTTGATGGTGGGAGGGATCCTGGGCAGAGGTACATCTCGGCAGGTGACGATACCCAGGTCAGGCACTGCCTTGGAGCACGTGCACAGAGGGTTGAAGAAACAGGGCGGGTACTCGATGTCCCGGTGGTGGTGGGTCATCTGTCAATCAAACTCAAAGTTAACACGTGACCAAATTAATTATTTTCGATGTGTGCTCTTCACGCATGAGTGTGCGTTTCATCAGGAACTTATTCGAAAAGAGTCCGCACCCCCTTTCTCAATTTGAGGGGGGAGGAAATAAATTACTATTACTAAGGAAAATTATGTCTATAAATGTTATGGTAATAAATTGAAGAAAACAATATAAAACCCACGAGACCATTTTTGTGGTGAATGGATATTATAAGAAATATGATATGACCGGTAAAGTTGATCAAAATGAAAAGTAGATTATTGGAGTATGCTTCATTTAAAAATTGCACCATTTGAACCCTCAATACGGAAAGCTATCAAAGGAGGGAATACTCTTTAAAAGACGTGACAAAAACAAATACGTGTTGTTAGATTACTCGCATTTCTACAATTGATTGGCTTTCATTCTCATAGATAATAGGTGAGACCATTTTTTACGGTGAATAGTTCGACACCAAAAAATATGAATTGACTAATAATCACCCATCAAAAGAACGAAAAAAAAGTTGTTGAGTGAGAAACCCCGGATTCCCATCTGTTGTGGGATTCCATACTGTAAGCGGGGTATTTTTCACAATTTCATCAACAGATTTACTTCACAATAACATACCTGAGTTGCACCGGTTATGGAGGCCCAGACCATCACAAGGACAGAGACAATGATGATGGCGTAGCCCATGTGCAGTACGTTTTCCAGCCCCTGAAACGAGCAAAGGTTTTGTAGTTTTTGTGCACAAACAAAACTAACAACACCGGTTAGAAGCAGCTCATTTAAACTTTTCGCGACAAACATTTTTTAATGTCTTATTATATTGTGTTATCTTTTGTTCAACTACGACAATACATATCACAGACGAGTCACAGCCTCACAGATTATCATTGTCAACAGAAGATAGCAAAAAACAGGATCGGTTGGCATACCTACTCTGGCACTTGCTGCGACTATAGTCTCAAAGTGAAACTCGAGCTGACTTTAGTGACCTCTCAATTCGGAACCAAGATGATTTCGTAGATGGGTGTTGTTCTGTGGGTTGTTCACCTGTCAGCACTCAGCTGTTTCTCAGCGCTGTTTACATTTCACAGCTGTTCTGCTGTTCAGGTAGTCGACAGACGATAAATCACAATCAGCTGAGCCTGCGAGTTGTTTGTTTACACCAAAGTGTGCGTTCTGTCAAAGATGTATGTATGTCTTTTCAGTCTCTCTTCCCAATTCTCTTCAAATTCCATCTTAACCGCTCGGAATCGACAGACAATTCTGTATTTAAAGTTTTAGTCCTCGAAAAATACCAAGTTTAGTGGATTAACTGGAAGTTCTTTGAGTTCCAAAATATTTTTCGTATGGGTGGCCAAAACCTGTGTTAGCACAACGCAACGTTAGTGTACCTTGATCAATACATGGGTCTACACCAGCTTTGTCGGTATTGGGAAGGCTTCTTTTTGCCGGGCGTTATTGATTAAATACAATACCAATACCTGTGATAACAGTTATTTTATTAATTAAAGTCGATGATGGTCGATTCTATAACTAAAGATTGAGATCAAGTATCGTGACTATGAATTTCAATACCGTGTGTTTCAGATGGATTGGTATTGTGGGAGGTTGCACAAAACAGGCATAAACTGTTTTTCTATTTTATTTGACTTTCTGCACAAAAGCACAGCGGAGAGAGACGTGCAGACCAGCATTCAAAAGTGTAAGTTGTTGCCTCTGTATTATGGGAACGTCTCTCTTATCAAGGTCGAAATGAATTAGGTTTAAGTGAAAAGAGCAGGGCGACTATCGAACTGGAAGACACAGAACGGTAGTTCAGAATGCTGTATTCACATGCTGTAGATAGTATGTCAACAGGCTGCCAAAGTCGATTAAGAGTGTAACATTGCTGAAGGCGTTTAAAATGCGTCTCAACATTTTTCTGATCGCAGAAACATTCTACAACAGAGACGACTTTCTGCAGGAAAAAATGAATGCACGGGTTTTGTGTGAATCGGAAGACTACAAATTATGAAGGCAGAAGAAATAGTATACTTTAGTACATATAAAGGGAACGAAGGTTGTTTCAAAGTACAGTATCACGACATGAGTCTCTGGTCTTTAAATTAAATAAGATTCCAGTGACAAGTGTAAGCAAAAATTAATAGCCTTTTTACGTTAGTGTGTTCATAATTTCCCCGTAATTGATTTCTTCCCCTGGCCCTGTCTACTGTCCCGGCCACAGATTATAGGACCCATCACAGAACCCAAGTCACAGATTATCTCAATCTACAGCTGTGTTCTGCATAAAGACGCCCACCTCGCTCATCTGTGGGCTTTTGTGTAATGTTGAACTCTAGACAAGGTCAACTGATAATTATTCCAATTAGTTCACCGTGCATTAGTCAGTCAGTAGGCCTAGTGCTGAAAAATAGCACACTGACACCGCTCTGTGCTACTGGGACAATTCTACTATAGTTACTGCTCCACTTCATAGACATTCATTCAAACGTAACATTGTCTGTTGTAAACACAAAGTTTACAAATATTATCTGTTGGAAAATTGTAAGACACGATAAAGTTGCGATATTAAAAATTAATTTACGAAATAGCTTTATTGTTGGTGGTTATATATTTGGGACATTCTGATAAATTTGGAAATAAAACAAAGCCGACGCTCATCCACAAGCGCTACCGTGAATCCAAGTGCATTTCATATAACGGGGTACAATTTGCACCGGAAGTGTTATATTTTGCGGGAGAGTCCCCCTTCAAATGACATTTTATGCTATGAAATCTGTATTTGTAAACCGATTTCGATTTAACTTGGTATACACATTTGGGACACTGTATCCAATGTATGTACCAAAAATGAACAAAATCCAATAAGCTGAACGTAGACGGCGGCGATAAAATGGGCGATAAATATTTTCACAACGAGGTATCAGCTGTATGCAGCTCAACTTCAACCCACAGTAATGTCCTTATAACAAGTGAAAATGTAATTTGATTTGACTTTCCCTGGTCAGCCGGTTTGAAGTTGTAAGGAATAAAACCCCTTGAAGCCCCACCCACACATATAAATGCCGTTCTGACATTTTGTGTTAGATGGGTAATTGATAGCGTTCTGTAACTTAAATAAAATTATATAATGTGTTTATAACATGTAAATGTTTTCTACATATGAATGAGGACACTTTGTCCAAAGTTCGTAAACCTAATGTTCAGCTGGGGCCAATAATCAGGGTTCGTGATTCACCTCGTAGGGAATTTTCTAGTCTTGTTAGTCATTTAAACTCCTTTGTTAGGAAAACCTGATTCATTCATGAACATTCTAAAGAATTTCCCCTCCAGAGGTATTTTAGTGTTCTCTGTTACAGTTGGTTAGTCTGATTCACGTCTGTGATTGGTCGTCCACTGCTCCAAGCCAGCCAATGGCGGCTGGCCAGGCAGTCAGTCAGTGTGCATCAGTCACTGGCCATGGATGTGCTTGATTTCTCTATTTTTCTTTAAAATTTTAAAAGTGTTCGTACTTGTGCATGTTGTATTGTTGTTATTAAACTTGTTCAATCAAATAAACAAGTTTTTAAAACAAAGTGAAGGTAGTCTAATAATGTCATTTGGTGGTGGGTCACTGGTCAGCTTGCGCTGATTACTTTTAGGCTAGCTCATTTCCTGACGTTTTGTGTTCTTTTAGTTCACTCAAAAACGATGGAAAACGTCCGTGATAATATTTCCACCTAAGAAATTTAACCATCGTCATTCGTCAACAACAAATTTCAAATAAAGAAGCAAATGCTTCGTTCGTATCTGGCCAACGGTTCTGACGGTGAGAGCAAACATAATTGCAATCCCTCAAAGCTCGAAACCCACACTTTCTTTTGCCACCATTTTGTTTTAAAGCATGTATTAAGTTTTCTATAGCATTAAGAGTAACTAAGAATGCCCTTTTAACATAAGAACGGTTTCATTCATATCGAGTGAGCAGCTCTGAAATTACTCGTATATGCAAAAACAATATATTGTGGGCTCAAAAACGTAACAAGGATACAGACAGAACTTTGACCAAAGTCAGTTTCAATATTTTCATGAAAGAATATTTTACTGAAATAAACAAACTCAGTATTGGTTTCAGAAAATATTTTCGGACGTAGGGCCAAAGGTTCGATTCCCAGTGCAGGCACATGACTGTGTTGGGATGTTTTCACAGCAAGCGTTTGTGCCACTCCCCAAAAGTTACGAGTATTTCAATGATTGGAAAATGATAGCTCACTGTTGATGACAACACATTTGAATTATCGTGATTTTCTTCGTACCATGCAATTATAAATACGTTATAATTTTTAAACAGCACTCAAATCCTTTGCAAGTTTCTTTTTAGTTTTCATTTATCATCAATACCATTAAGAATATTGTCTCTGGTCTCGTTTTTTTAGTTAATTCCGTAGTTCTTACAAGTTGTTAAGATAATGCTGGTTGTTATCTGTCAAACCATGGTGGCACGAAATTAGTAACGAAATGCACTTTTGTGGAGTTTTCCATATTCAATGAGTTTTCCAGCGCAAGGCTTGCTCTTAGGCGCTCCTTAAAATATCACCCTGATCTGCTCGCCCAAAAATATATTTTACAGTGACGTAGAATATATTAAAAGCTCACTTTAAGATATATAAACGTAATCTTTATTAATCTTAATTTGTTTAAACTCTAAATTTTATGATTTCTGAATACTATTTTTATGAATACTACATTTGTAACATAGAAAATGTTAACTTTAGTTAGTGCAAAATCAAGACCTAAGGCCAAACTAAGACCAATGCAGAATAAAACCAATTAACATAGAAATAGGTGTACTTGTCTACCGGTTATTGTATTTAAAAGTCCACTTATTTCTATGTTAATGTAATAACACCGGATTGTGACTTTTCAACAATTAAAAGACCAATGGTTAATCCTTAGATGAATAATTTACTTTCATTAGATAAGTCTTTCTTTTATTTTGCTTAAGCCCTGGCATTATTTTTCAAACAAGTTTTACACAAACCACACTTGTATTAGATCATGTAAACCATCACACAATTTAAGTCTACGGGTAGTTAAATAACCAAATAGGTGGACTGGATGGTGTAGCGGATAGCGTAATTACCCGGTAAGTGAAACACCTTACACCTTCTTCAAATTTCTTTAGTGATGAATCATCTATTTAACGCGTATACAAATTAAGATCTAGAATTTTAAATAGTAAATACCAAATTTCACTCCTCTAAATTCCATAAAATGGCACAAAATACGACTTGAAGTGTTATGAATGATGAAGATGAAGGTACAGGCAGGTAGAGGGAGGAGTACTCACCATGCTGTCGGGAGGGAGAAGCCAGCTGGACTGAACTGACACAGGACAGAGGAGGAGACGTGAGGTTCCGCGAGTCGCGCCACTTGCTCGGCTTCACCCTATAACTCAGTTACACCGGGCCTGGCTACGTCACCTCTGTACTATCCAGCTCCTCAATCAGTCACTATACAAGGTGTTCAAAAAGTCTCCCCTCCACCATAACTTTTTTCAGAGGAAGAATTTTGAAAACTCTTTGGAGAATGTTTTTTTAGGTCCTGAAGTTTGTCTTAACATACTTTGTCATCCACCACCTGAAAACAAGAGGGAGGACCCCTAAACTTTTAAACTGCAACCCTTCTCTTGTGACGCTTCAAAAGATGGGTAATTTCTACAAAATTTAACAGCGCACGAAAAAATAATTTAACTCATATTTCATATTACAACTTGTTTTAACTGACAAATTGTTGTTCAGATCCTCTGAAGGAAATGTCACAATTCTGTATCAAAATCACTTAGGCCTACAAGATTTTGCAAAAAGAAATGTAAGTCAAAATAAATTTGTATGTATAGCCTAATGTGGCATTTTAAATCTGAAAATGAATTGAGATAATGGTGTTTTCTTTGTGCCGTTTAAGTGTGTAAAAATTACGTTTCTTTTGAGGTGCCACGGGGTGCGTTTAAAATGCAGGGAGCTCTCTTCCCGTTTTTTATGTGTGGGAGGGAGGGTAACATAAAGTACGTCAAACAAACTTTAGGGCCATATAAAAAATTGCCCAAAGGGTGTCAGTGTGTGTTTTAAACAGGGTGTTGCAAAATTCTTCTTCTATCAAAAGCTAAGGTGGAGGGGAACTTTTGAACACCTTGTATATAGATAGTAAGTGATTTGGTGAAACTGAGGCTTTTGCTAGTATTCCTTGAGGAGGGTTTTAAGGTGTATAAAGAGTTGACTTGGGGTTGCCACGTAGTCAATGTCTGCTCCAGCTTGGCATCAGTAATTTATGTTTTAGGGAACTTTAGAACACTGCCCAATTCAGGTGCTGATGACGGCGTATTACGAACTCATCTACCCGCACCTTTCCTACGGATTGGCATCGTGGAAGGTTGCACAAAATACACGACAGAACGAGACGTCCAGGCCAGCGTTCAAAGGTTTGAAACTGTTAATATTCTCTTGTTTTTATTTTGGAAACTTGTCTCTTTTTAGATCAAAATGCGATCTCGTAAGAGGTAGTGACATTTACTCATGAAATTAAAGGCAGGGAAAACTACCGACCTGGGAGACACAGAACGGTTGTTAACGAACGTGTGCCTCCACAGACTGGAGTTGAGTTTGTCAACAGGCTGTCAAATTCGATCAAGAGTGCACCATCGCTGAAGACGCTTAAAATGTGTCTCAAATGTTTCTGGTCCCAGAAACATTCGACAACACGAGTGAACTATCCAACTAACTGCAAGGCTAAAGTGGCAAAGTTTGAATGAGTTATAAACGGAAAGTATGTTTGAAAAATATCTCGATTTAGAATCGATAACCTTTGTTTCAAATGTAGTTTTCAAAATAAACAGTGTCCATCTTACATGCGTACTCGCACACGTAAGGGGTAACCCAAGTCTCCGATGGACGGCTTTACACTTTACAGGTTTGTTGCTTTGTGAGACTTGAAAGGTTGAAAGCGTTGAAGGATTTAAACCGGAAGTAGGCCGTACTGTAACACTGTGTGGATTATAGTTGTCTCAAACTAACATTGGACCTAGCCAGTACTGCGTCATTCTACATGTGATAGATTGACTTATTCCGTTAAAATGACAGTATTAGGCTGAAGCTGTTTAAACACCCCAAAATAAACTAATTGACCATACAATTTCAGTAAATCTCACTATCCCTTCGCTCATTCGGAACATAACTAACCCCATTTATTACCCTCGGAACAGTTTTACCCCATAGGTGTCACCGCTGACAGCTTTGACGTAACTTCCGAACCTCGGGAGCTCATGGGCAATGTGGAAGAACAGAGAACGGAGAACTCACGTCACAGTTCAGCTTGAAATAGACTCTAAACAGATTTGCATTAGATGGAAGACCCGTCGCTGCCGCTCTCTTCCTAGTTGCAACTGTTGCAGGTCAATACAGTACCATGAGTACTTCACACCACTTACTCAGCTTATAGACACTTAAACGTTGGGCGCGTTAGGTAAGGGTCGAGGTTGGGTGAGGAGGATGACCTAACTTCGGCTCGTTAAATAAGACAAACTTTGCCTTTATATCGTTCAAAATACAGGTAATTTATTGTTGCTAACTTGTCAAAATCGAATAAAAAAATGGAGTCATTGATCAGTTATAAAGGTTGAAGAAACGTTTGACGTATTTTACTCGGGATCAAACTAGTCCCATGGAAATATTTATATCGTTAAATATAGACATGTCGTTTGCGTACCAATTCTAACTACAACAGATTTAGTGTTATACAGTGGTATTGTGACTTACATGTCAACCATATTAAACTTTATGTATATTACTCGTATGACTTGACTTGAAGTTTGAATACATTTTAATGTATAAGTACATAAATTTATCTGTAATATGGCGTAAACCCTTAATAAAATCATATTGCATATAATTATTACAGTTAAATATAGGAATTGAAGAAGTCCTTCAAATACTAAATGGCAATTTCAACTTGCATCACTTTGTTTTGTTGCCGTTAGTAAGTTTGAAGGCGTTGAGTACATTCAACATCGTTCTAAAAATTTAATGTACTCAATACTAATAATTATAACAAGAAACAGTATTACACGTGGTTTATCGCACCAAAGGCAAATTTAGAGCTGTATAGCCCTATCCACCATCTAACCCGAAGAAATACCAAACAATGATTTGATTATTAGAAAATTTTAATAGAAATATTGCTATTAATTGCAAATTTGAATACGTAGTTAAACTAAAATAAAAAAAATAAACTAACACTGGTATTTTTAACGGAAACCCAACTATCAAAAAATGACCCCAAGGAAGTCACTCCTTACGATCCTGCATTATGAAACACCGAACACGTTGTCTAATGCTACTGTTGTCACGTAGACAATGTCCGTTCCAGATTAGACTCAAGCATTAACGTTTTGAGACAGCTTTCTGGTCACTGCCCGACTCAGACCCTGATGACGTCATATCATGGATTCACGGGCTAATCCACTCACACTTTTCCTACGGAGTGGCTTTGTGAGTGGGTGCTCAAACACAAATCTTCGAATCTTCAATCTTCAAAATGAAGCAGCTAGGACAGTGACATAATTGAAAAGCAGTTGTGCGGACCAGCTTTACAGATCTAAGATTGTTGACCCTACCCTACCTCCACATCATTTCTCTTAACTTTTCAGGTAGAAGTTCAATTGGTAAACTGGTGGCAAAATTAAATTAACATTTTTAATTTTCAAGGCCATCGAAACTAGTCAGATAGCAGCTTTGATTGAAAAAAGCATTTTATACTTTAGATGAGTTCATGATACACAACTGGATGACTCACAGACTGACATTAGGGATGGAGTAGAATAATTGGAATAAGTGGTAATAGTTTATAGTGTTAGTAGAATTTGTTATGTCTGAATGAGACTTCGATGTCAGCAAGAATGAAACTTAGCTTGTTTCAAATGATAGTGATAATGCTTGCAATAAATGTTGCCATGTTTTATGCAATAATACGAGTATTTACGCTCTAATACTATCGCTGGGAATATTTTATGAATGATAAGAAGTTACAATAACAGGTTTAGTCCAATAAACTATTATACAGATTTTTTATGAGAGGAATGGATAAAAATGATAACGATTTTACATAGCGCGTATTTCTCTTTTGATATATGTTGAACTAATGTTTAATTTGAAGCGTTTAGAGAAGTATTTTGGCTAAAGGATAGAGTATAAAATATTGGGTAATATTTGAGCCATTTTAACTTAATATAAATCCAAGTGGTCACCTCAGAGAAAGGCTGGATTTGTCCGCCCAAGGAACACACGACATCGCGCACGTTTCAGTTCGCTAAACAACGGGCATTCTTTCAACTGATGCGGCCTAACTGTCAAACCAAGCGCTTGCAGAGGTTTAAGGCGGTCCGTTTTTTAACTTTCAAAATAATTCTAACATTGATTAACATGATATATTTGGAAACTAGAGGTTTTACTTTTTTAATGTTCCTACACGTGTATAGAGCCCGATTTCTGTTCAATGGGTTGTTGACAATTCATTGTAAAAACAATCATTTGGTTCGCACTGTCATCTAATTGTTTCTCAAAGACGTCTAATCTTATCTAAATTGCTAAATTGTAATGGGTGCAGAAATCATAATGGGCTGCCCATTCTAATGCCTCAATCATTTCGATAATAAATCATAAATAGTTGCAGGGAAAAAACTATTTTCAGTATTCATTTCTTTTCGTTTTGCAAGTCATACCAAGGCCAGAAACATACTTGTTTGTACTCCAAAAATCTGCTACGTAAATTTCACGTGCGGGTCGAGAACTCCTCTAGTTTCAAATATATAATATTTATTACAAAAGTCTTTGAAGTACCTCAGGGGTGCTCAATTCAAAGTTCATTTCTTTCACTGTTTATCAATAAGTTTTCTGTGAACTGTTGTCAAAATATTTATTACATTTAAAATTATTTTTTGAATAAAAACGGGCCGCCGTAAACCCGTTGCTTAAAGCGTCGCCGCGCAGCATATCCTTCCCACGAACAAAAAATATTGTGAGAATGAGATTCCACTTTTACCTAAACACCACCCACAGGATCAACTTATCTCAGACCTCAGGAACAGTCTGCAGGCGAGACAACACAACTGAACAAAACATTGTTGAAGTGTAACAAGAACCTTGAACTTTCAAACTCACGCGACAAGGCCAAAACTCACGCGTGAAACTCACGCAAACACAACACACGCAACGCAACACAACCGTATCAATGATTCAATCAGGATTACGTCGTCTGAATTGATAAAACGCGGTGTAGCCCACCAGTGTAACCAGAGTGTGAGATATATTATACCACATGGCACATGATCCATTCAATGCCAAATGATGTGATTCAGTTTTAAAACGTATTTTACCATAACCGTTAAGGATGTTTCCCGTCTACTCATTTCAAAAGTTAGTTGGATTAAACTTAGGTCCGCCTCAGCTGTGAAGGAGACGCTTCAATGCAAGCGCCCATTTTCACCTTTAAAATAATTTGTAAATAATAATCAATTGTAGTAAAAAATTCAAAGTTTCAACGGAAAATAAAATTTGCTCCTCTCAAATATTAAACAAGTGGAAAACTTGTTAAAGTGGTGCGAAATGGTTAGTCAGTAGTGTGAAGGATGTCGGGCTGCAAATTGCAAGTTTTCCCCGGTGTAGTTTTTTAAGTTGTTGTCTTTAAAATTAGGGTCTTTTGGGTTCCAGAGAACCTCTCGACCCCGGTAAAGTTCAATTAATACACTGGTTTTGATCCTGGACCATTCTTTCTCACTACAGCCTTCCACCTTGACACAAACACAATGAAAACACAAACTAAATCCTCAAAAACACCAGCAGCTGAAGTGCATACGTGCAGTCAGACTGTAGAGGTTGAGTAGGGCGGAGGGACGCCAGTGCCCGTGTCACATCTCCACAACTAGGTTTTCTACATGTTGCTTGCGCAAAGCGCGCAGCAACAAATCTTCCACTTTTTGTTGTCAACTTTCTTTGATCTTTACCGACGTTTCGCGGTAAACCAAAACGTGGAAGATGTGTTTCACCACAAGCCGAAGAGAGAAAAGTTGCTGTAGTTTGTAGAAATAAGCAACACGTTGCTGCAACTTTGGAAAACTTAGTAGAAGACTTTGGTGCACGTAAATCTAAATGCGGCTTTACACGGCGGTCTTTGACGTAATTCTGAAGGTGGCGACAATGTTGTTTATTTTGTTCCCTGACAGCCGTGAAGAGTGAGGTTAGGTTAGGTTAAGTTCAATGACCTTCAGTCAAACCAGTTTCAACAATACTGCTACGTCATCTGACGTCCAACCTCCTCCTGTCAAACTCCGCGGCTCCGCGCTCAAATTGTGCATGATTGATCGCAAAAGTTTAATCCCGTTGATTGTGTGTTTATTGGCTAGTTCCATATCAGCTGACCATTGAGTGAAATCTGCGAAGTGTTGTTGTTTACATAATCAAGATCAAACCATGGAAAAGTGACAGTGCTTGATAAATTATCGTAGTGCTTGAACGTGTCTGCTACACCGACGCAATAAGTGAGTGAAGTACATAGCCTAATTATTTTCATTACGATATTTTATACACCTTAAAGGTAAAGGTATAAATTCAGAACCATGGTGAATCTAACAGGTTATCTCCATGGAGTGTTGTTTTCATGTTTCTAAGACCCTCAAAAAGCGCCCCTGAGGATCCATGTCGAGAGCACATATCTCCACGGTTCTATTTTATTATCGCACACACACAAAACTGACATCGTATCAATATAATCTATGATCCATGTACGTATGTAAAGTAAAAAATTAATGTTCTGTTTTATAAAGGTAAGTGATTTGCTTCACCCTGGCGATGTTGCTTCATTAATCCTTCAGAAGAAGTTTTTCCTAAGCCTTTTAACATATATTTTTCACGTACTCTTCACGTTTATAAATCAGGCGCCCCTAGAGTAAAAAAGGTAAGAGGGTAAGTTTGTCTTACTTGACGTCCTCTCTACCTCTCAAACACGACCTTTTACTAGCTTTACCGGATAGTGACGTAATGTAAGTGGTGACTGCAGGGATCGAACCCGCGCAGGATGGAGTAATGCGTTCCGAAGTCGCGCACGATTCCAACCCGCATCGGGTCCGCTGAGTTTTTTTACGTCGAAAAAGAATTCAACGCATCTTCCCAGCAATTTATACGTGCAATGAATCCCAGCAATAGGAGTATGAAAATGGAGAGAGATAGAACGAGGGCTTGGAAGTCTATAAGGCATATTTTACATTCCCTACGTTTATCAGATCTAAAGTTCATCCTACAAACAATCAATTAATCTAAGTCCTAAAATCTAAAAGGATATGAAACTGAAGTATCTCCCGGGTACTTCATTGTAATGGATATTTTGAAACATCGCAAGCGGTGGTCTTTGAAGCAGAGACAATGTTGTTTTGAAGACAGCGTAGTTCTATGTGTTTGAATTCAAACGACTTTGCTGAATTTAACAGCTTTTGATGGACATGACCTCTGACGATGAAAACCGATTCAATATACTACTACAAAATCTGTGTTAAAGTGAGCTTTCATAATTTAAAACGTGAAACTCCTGGTGTCACGTGAGTGGCCTGGTTGTGAATTTTGGCAAGAGCTGGAGGTCGTGGATTAGTGTTGAGGACAAACCACTGTTCCCTGTCTTGTCGCTTTCTGCTCACAGCTGACTGCGACGTAATTCAAGGATCTACCATCGCTATCAAACACTTTCACACTTTATGACATTACGTATACCAGGCTTGATGAGCGGGCAGGACTGTCAAGACAACCATAGAGTAGCCAGGGGAGGGTTTCCAGGATCATCATTCATGAGGTCCGTTGAGAGCGTGAACGGACCCAAGGGGACCTGGGGATTTGGAAAGGGGGTCTGGGGCCCTACCCCGGAAAATGTGCAGCATTTTGATGCAAATGCATTTCCAGGCATTTTTCCCGTGTAATCACTTTCGAGAAAGACTGAATTCCCCCGCTCAAGGAACACACGACACCGCGCACGTAAGAACTGGCTAAACAACGGGCCTTCTTTTAACTGATGCGGACTGTCAAACCAACCACTTGTAAGAGTTTACA
Source organism: Matsumurasca onukii (assembly GCA_018831715.1). NCBI lineage: Eukaryota > Metazoa > Arthropoda > Insecta > Hemiptera > Cicadellidae > Matsumurasca > Matsumurasca onukii. Next base: position 54,056,959 of record CM032061.1, on the reverse strand, counting down.
GCGGCCCGTTTTTCACTGTTCAAAGTAATTTTTACATTAATAAACATTATATATTTGGACACTAGAGGAGTTTTCCGACACATGTACTATGCGCCCGATTTCTCATAAGTTGTTAAATAGTTTCACAAAAAACTTTGAAATTGTCCAAGTTTTAGTGCTTTCAACTCCGTTTTGTACATTTAAAACACACATATTCGAAAAAACGCTCTATAGATGTGTCGGAAAACTCCCATAGTCCAAATATATAATGTCTATTATTGTAAAAATTACATTTTGAAATGGTTGAAAACGGCCGTTGTAAACCTTTGCATTGAAGCGTCGCAGCACAGCTGAGCGGACCCTTGAATCAAACGTTTTACTTTGATCCGATGTCGTAGCAATATACAGTTGTAAATTTTGGAATCAGGCGTTTAATAAGAAAAAACACTTTTTAACCTACATTTGGTTAGATAAAAAAAAAAAATTTATTTCGTCTAAGTACAGTACATAGCTGTGTAGACTACAAAATATAAATAAAACAATAAACAAAAGGTAGGAAAATAGTACAAAAAAGGTTTAGCAAGCCACTAGCAACAAGGTTAGGCCAATAATTAATACATCAAATATGTTTAGATTCATTCGTCATGGCAATACTTGTACAGAAATAGGTTTTAGAGGTAAGTATATACACTCGACTTTCTGGTAAATTTTATGTATCCGTGTTATTTATTTATTTGTAAAGCCACCTAGCCCTACGGCCTCGGTGCCCGCTTTGTATTTAACACTCATAAATTGCCGGCCATTTTAAGATTTTAATGTTTTACTCTTTTGGTAGACAACCAATATATTTTGATACCCCACATCGATTATGATTTTTTTTATGCCCCTCCCCCCAATCCATATATTGTGCCCCGAACCCCAAAATCAGTAAGGTCTTTGGGTTAATGGTATACAACTCTGTGTCGACTATTTACTAATAAATATTTACTAAAAAAAAAAAGAAATATATAGGAATTGTGGAACTCAAAACCCCATAAAATTAAAAATCCATATAATTTTATTCGTGTCCCCCACCCTCACACACTTTATCCACAGCTAGGGCTTAGGGCTTAACACAATGACTTCTATTAACAAAGGCTCATGAGTTGGGGTCATGACCCGTAGAACGCAAATTTCGGCCTTGGAGAGTTAAATTTATAACAATTTGATACTTGTGTTACATCTCTAAGACCTCCGTTTCGAATACAGGTAGTCCAATCTTTCCTACGTCTGTCTTTAAAATACAATATGTGACGTGTTTCTGCTATTAAATTGTAATTGTAACATTTTTAACCTATTCCTCCTGTCAAGGTCGAGGAATAGCGTTTGACAGAAGATTGTGAAACTAGGCCAACTCTTTTGTTTCCAGTGTACGTGACTTGACAAAGGCGACTAACTGATGAGCATCTTCTGCCACCAGCTCCTCTCCTGTAGGAGGTGTTATTATTTGGTTTGACTTTGACCTAATTTCGGATATTCCAGCCTAATGGGTCTACCGCCCAGGGGTTCAGTGATATGGGAATATCCCCGGATATTTATGGCTCTGATAAAACACCGAACTGTTTCCTTAGTGAGATAAGATATTTCCAGATCATCTTCTTCACAACTGCCTGCTCTTTTGTTTTACTCGTTGCCTGTGATTAAGTTAGCGGCTGTTTTGATTCCCACAGTCTTTGACTAGTCCCCGTTGCCCATTCAATGACTTTCAAACAAAATAGTGAAACATTCTACATTCTTATATATGAGTGGTAAGAGTTGTGTTTATGGGATATCTGTAATTTAATTGGGCAATCTGGATATAAATTTAAATTAGTTTTCTTACTGTTTTGAGAATGGGTACAACCTTCTGACTGCAACTTAAGGCTTACGTATGTATGGCAGTTATTAATTATTCATGATTCATTTAGCAATGACAAATAGTGTTGACGACCTACAGCTAATAATGAAAGTTAGTACAAGTTTGATGCCAATATGTTACACCCTAAGCATAGTTTGATGCCAATCTGTTCTACCCTAAGCAGAGTTTGATGCCAATCTGTTCTACCCTAAGCAGAGTTTGATGTCAATCTGTTCTACCCTAAGCAGAGTTTGATGCCAATCTGTTCCACCCTAAGCAGAGTTTGATGCCAATCTGTTCTACCCTAAGCAGAGTTTGATGCCAATCTGTTCCACTCTAAGCAGAGTTTGTCAATCTGTTCTACCCTAAGCAGAGTTTGATGCCAATCTGTTCCACTCTAAGCAGAGTTTAAAGTCAATCTGTTCTACCCTAAGCAGAGTTTGATGCCAATCTGTTCCACCTAAGCAGAGTTTAAAGTCAATCTGTTCCACCCTAAGCAGAGTTTGATGCCAATCTGTTCCACTCTAAGCAGAGTTTGATGTCAATCTGTTCCACCTAGCAGAGTTTGATGCCAATCTGTTCCCTAAGCCGTCTAAAGCAGAGTTTGATGTCAATCTGTTTTACCATAAGCAGAGTTTGATGTCAATCTGTTTTACCCTAAGCAGATTTTGATGTCAATCTGTTTTACCCCAAGCAGAGATTGATGTCAATCTGTTCTACCCTAAGCAGAGTTTGAGCTCAATCTGTTCTACCCTAAGCAGAGTTTGATGTCAATCTGTTTCATCCTAAGCAGAGTTTGATGTCAATCTGTTCTACCTTAAACAGATTTTGATGTCCAACCTTTTCTACCAGAATATGATGTGATGATGTCAATCTAGTCCACCCGAGGCAGACTAATCGGGAATTGTGATCAGGCTTTTAAAGGTGTGTCACTGAAAATGGGGAGGGGTCCGTACAGGGTAAAATCAGAAAAGTGGAGTGTGTTTATCAAATGTTTGAAGCAGAACTAGCAAAACATTTTGGTTGGAAGGGACAGGACAGGAAGCAGTGTTGTTGGTACATTGGCTTCAATTTAATTATGTTGGTGTATTACGTCATTTTATGTCTTGACAAACTCGTAACTAACTGTTTCAAATGTCTGTCTACCTGAATGTATATGTTTGTCTGTTAGTTAGACAGTTTTGCACTACTTTTAACACAAAACTGGCAGAACGAATTCCAATGATGGGAGCTCAAAGTGAAAGGGTCAAGCTGTTTCGTTGGTCGTCTAACCATGGATTGGTCTAGTCGACTCACGCGGGTGGCGTTTTACGTTTTGAGGGAGCTCACACTAGCTAATTGTACGTTTTAGTCTAAATGTAGCCCTCTGTCTATCCGTAATGAAACACGGGTACACAGGAGCAGGGAAAACAGGGATTTTCAACTCCTGGAGGGATTTATTTTTTCCCCACCGCAGATAACCTCAAAACCTAATGAGACTCTCTAGATCAGTGCAGCAGTGGCGCTCAAAGCGGACTCAAGGTAACTATAGTAGCGTTATCTATTGTTTACATTCAAACACCGCTTTCTTATTGATAAGAACTAATTATCAGTAAAACCAACCATTCATTTGACACTCATTTCCCTGAAAGCACGTGCTATTGAGAGAAATTATTTCAAAAGTATGTACTAAATGTTATGTGAGCATCAATATTGAATAGGGTTTGGTTGTTTGAACTTAACTTATTAACTGTATTTAAGAGTAAAGTGTTTATATATTAAATTTGAAACAGTAACTAAACTGTGCAAATAATATTTAGAGAAACATTGCACACATATGAAAATAAAAGGTCTTATAATAAGCACTGTAATCTAAGGTGAAACAACAGTCCTTCTATTTTATCATTTTGAAGAAACAATCGAAAAAATAAAACATATGAAACTAAGTTTCGGTTTGAGGATCTGTTTGAAACTATAATTACCTTGTTTGCAGTCTGAATCTTCAACAAGAACTTCAGGCTGCAAACAAGGCAGTTCTAATAAATACTGAACTATGACCACTCTAAATGTATTATAATCAGTCCATTTTTATTCTAAAATTCTTTTACAGAATCAAAAAAAGTTAATACAATTTGTATTTTGAATTTGTATTTTTTGTATCTTTTGAATGTTAAGGTGACAAGTCGGTGAAGTGCACAGAATTACCGCGGAACTGCTTATGTATAGACTTTGTTTTCCATTTAAATCACTCAAAAATTTGTCAAGAAAATTGTTATAGTGTAAATGGTATTGTACGAGTAATATTAATTTAAGGCTTTAATTTCTACATATTCTTAGAGAGAGCGCCACACTCCTTGGGATATTCCATACCTCCATACCTAGCAAACTCCATGTCATTTTTATTTAAGTTCAAAGTCAACTGTCTGAGATGCTTTGCAATTAACCATGCCTTAAATGCATCTGAAGATAATTTGCAAATGTATTTCCTTATAAACTACAAGTTTGTAGCATCATTATGCCGTGTTTTTATATTCTACCTTGGGGCTTTCAATGGGATGTTTCCTACATTTATTTTGACTGAAACTTTAATACATACACAAGGATATAATAGAACAACATAAATTGTTTTCAAACATGATATAGATAACTTTTAAAACACTTTACATCATTCTGTGCAACAGTTAAATGTTCAGATTTATCCTTGTAAACTCAGAAACAATTATGACTTAAGTGTAGAGTGATGAAATATTCTTCGAAATATACGTTTGTTCAGACAAAATAACACTGCGTCAGCGGATATATAATTATTTTCAACCACAAACTACCACTTTGATTATAAGAGGAAAACCTCAGATTAGGCTTCATCAGATTAGGCTGAATTTGTAATTTAAAGGCAATCAAGAGACAATAATTGAGTATTCAAACAATATGTTTGAAACATTTAATTTGTTTCTATTTTTATAAAATTGGCACATGCTACAAGGTATATTTTTGAACATTAAAGACCTAATTTAAAGTTAAAAAGAAAACAAAATTAATATTTTATTAATTTAACATGCGAGGCCTAGTAAGGCTAGCATCTTTGGGCAACACATTAAATTTCGGGCTTGCAGGTTAAATTTATAAATTATCGGGTTTTGTTTTCTTTTTTGTTTTAAATTATATTATTCAATACTATAGCTCAAATACTCTACGAAAGACCTAGTGATTATTTTTCACCTTGCAAGACAGCACACTCTGAATCAATTTGTAATGTTAAGTTTTAAGAGCCTTTACGGTAACGTTATGTAAATTATAATTATATGAGGGTTTAATACTTCAATTAATGTTGCGTTATGGACTTGGACTATCTCCTCCACAATGTGAAATAATACTATAGTATGTACTGCTGTAATGTAATTAGATAGAATCTGTTTTACATCATGTAAATCAAATAAATAAATAAATGCTAGGTAAAGGTAGAGGTTTAGTGGTAGAGCTGAGGACTTTGTAGTCCTAACTTCGCCTCGTTATACAAAACAAATCATTTTCTTTTTTTATCAAGATTAAATCACTATTGAGTTAATTACACAAGTTTTTTACTACAAATTACTAGTTAATTACTAGTAGTGGCTTATTCCTTTCCCCCAGTTATAAATAGTAGTTAATGAATAGTGAAATCAGTTGAAAAGTTGAAGTAAGTTGGAAAAGTTGTCAATTTTTAATGGAAATATTCATTATATGGCTAACATATTTTTAATATTGGAAAAAAATAATTTTATAATTATTTTATGATTTATTTTAAATAGTGGATTAGTTTTTTTATTAATTAAATGTACTTAGAATCTAGTATTACATTCAAAATATAAGAACTTAATTTCTTGTCAACACCACAAAAAGTACAAAACAAGAAATAGCTGAAATTTGAATGTTTTTTGTTTGTTTTTGTATCTGTTACATATTTATCATTTTTCAACTGACAAAGATGCCAGAATTCAATGTTGAAATATATTGAATTTTTAACTTATAATTTTTTCACTGTCAGATGTAGCCTGCCGACATCTACAAAAAATACCACAACAATAGTTTTTACATATATGTACAGAATTTCCCTGAAGTTCTAAAATATGGAGACTTTAGATACAGCTACAAAGTTTCGATAGAGTTTTCCGTCAAATGATACACCATTTCAACTATTTTGTTTTTGTAAAAAGGGATTAAACAACACACCTTGTCACAACTTAGTTTTAAACGGTGGAAAACTTCAAACGGAGAAGCTTGAGCCTGCAACTTCAGTCGGAAGCTACCCCTATGATGTCTCGGTCTCACTTGCAAATCTGTACGGAACAACCATAGTACTCTCGAGACCCGATAATAATCTGTCATTTCCAGCTGATCGGTCGCAGAGAATAAACAGACATTGAACCTTACCTTGAGAGCTCGCAAGGCAAAATAAACAACCGTACAACCTCATTTACATCAAGATTATAATGATTGAGAACTCCTTCTTTTTTATGCTAATTCAACAGAATTTGTCATGGTCAATAGTGTTTGAAACCTTGAAAGGCCGTCGACCTTGGGATATACGTCAGTCATTCATTAATAATTGTCTAGGTTTGAGGTAGGCGTACTGTACTGCGCACTCTTGTTCCACTAGAGATGGTGGGTCCAATTTTCAGACTTCTGGTTATTGGTGTCTGGTCAATCTGTTCGAGAAGAGGTCTTGAAGATTTCTTTCAACCTTAAATATAAACCTGCAAATTTAAATGGACTTGTTTCCAAATCATTGTTAGATTCCGTAAATTTCCTCACTGTCATTTTACAGTATACAATATGTAAACTCAAAATCGTTTTACATTTTAGTAATAGATAAGACAAATCATCGAAAAGAAGTACATTTTAATTTTACACGATGAAGTTCTGTTCCCTCACAGGAAACGGTCTTATTAATCTTTTGTCATCAGATTTTAAAATTTAATTTGAAATAAATTATTAATCTTTGATTTTGACAAATGGGTAGTTTTAACTAATTTTATGAATCTTGATTTCTTGGTACTTTAGCGGATCCGTGGCGGATTGGTATCGCACGCGACTCCGGAGCTCATCACTTCGGTGGCACGGGTTCGATCCCCGCAGTGACCACTTACATTTGTAATGTGACCAATACGGTGACGCTAGGTAAAGGTCGAGGTTGAGTGGTAGAGAGGACTTTGTAGTCCTAACTTCGCCTCGTTAAACAAGACAAACTTTTTTACCTTTTACTTTGATTTGAGACGCCACCCAAAAGAGCAGAGTGTATGAACATTTCTTTAAATTTTAATATTTCTTCATATTCCCAACTGACCTTATCAGCTATCAATAATACAATTATTAATATCCCAAAGATATAATCTCAGGTTTGCTATCAGCAATCACCTGAATAATTTTACCAACCACATGGAGTCCAACAGTGAGTGAGTGTGCGGTACAGGAAGGAGAGGGGGAAGTTGAGGTAACGTGGGGAACAGAGTCTCAGAGTTAGCACAGCTGGTCACTTGTTAGCAGTGAGTGGAACAATCACAGGAAACGTAGACAGCTGGTACCGGACACCGCAGAGTCAGAACACAGAACACAGTGCGGTAATTGCACAAGTCGTGAAGGGCAAGCCGATCTGTCATCAAGCAACCACTGCAATTTCGGCTTTCTTCAACTACAATAATCATTCTGCGCTTACACCACACGTGCTGTCATTATCTGACAATGATTTTTCTGGTGAATTTGGATTCTTCCTTCGGAAAAATTAGTACTTGTTGGTTGTTTGTTTTTAGTAGTAAATTTATTGAAAATTCAAAAAACTCTGTACTATTTATCGCCAGATACTTTTAAGTTCGGTTATTTTGCTTTTAAATATTCCTGAGCTGGGAACTTAACAACTTTCTTGCAGCTATACTTTTTAAACTACCACTATTTAAAGTAAAAATAATAATATAATGAATGAAACTAAAGTTTGAATACGACCTTGTCAATAGCTATTTTAAGTTATATACCATGACATTAAAAGGTTACCAGTACTAGAATTTGGAAGGTTAAAAGATTATAATTTGTCATAGTTCTAATGTTCCAATACAAAGATTTTATAAATGAAAACCTACCAGAATTATATTATTTAAAACTAGTTAATTTAAATAAAATTTATTTTATTTTTATTATTGTATTTTTAAATTAATTGTTTTGTATTTCCCTTTTTTTGTCAATATGGGTTTACTTTGAAAACTCCATAGAATATTTTAACCGTCCCAACTTATTTTGATGTGCTTAGTAAGGGATTAATACTTTTAAAAACATACAGAAGATAATCCTATAAGCCCAAGGTACTTTTTTGTTCAAATTACAGTACAATTTTGAAATTTTTAAACCTTTTGTAACAATATATAAGTCATTACTAGGTTCTTAAGTGAAGCTTTTTTATGACAGCTAAAATTTAACGTCTGAGGTGCAGCTAACGCAGCATTTCAAGCTTGTCAAAAACTGTTTTAAATGTAGGTAGTACTTCTCCGATTTAGTACTCCTGCCAAAGTCAAAATATCTGTATGACATCATCTTTAAGAACCAAGCACTAATAGTTATAAATTAAACCAAGCTACAAATGTTCACCCAAATGTAACCCGTATACTTTCAGCCATAATTTTGATAACTATTTTGTTTACTATCACAGCTGTCAACGATTCACTTGTTTTGTTATCAAACTCTAGTAATACATCTCATTTCAATAGGAAGTGTTGCTTATCTACTACCTTAATTTTGGGTACTGATGAATGACAAAGCAACTGTGGACTGTGGTGAAGATAACTTTTGTTTATGTGGTGGTTACTTGTGGTATAGAATTTACCATATTATGATTATAGATAAATATATGCATCTTGTTTTCTTGTATTACAAACTGGCTCATGAATTGAATTATTGTTATTAAAATAATATCTATTTACATAACACCTTTAATAGCAATTACTTACTAAGTTCATCATTACTTTGTTGCAGTAAATGTGTGCAACTATGAGTCTCCGGCTGCTGAGTTTGCTGCTTGTGTTGGCTGGGACAGCATTGTCAGTGGACCCGGAACAAGACCAGGATGGAGAGGTGGAGGCGAGGAACTTCATGGACTATCTGAACCGGGAAACTGCCAAGTGGTCGAACCTCGTAACTAACGCCGAGTGGAACTACGAGAGCAACCTTACTGATGAAACTTTGCAACGTAAAGTAAGTGTTGACAGTCCACCGTTAAACTGGTAAAGGCCGGCATACAGGAAACTCCTCCGCTCGCATAAAACTGTGAGAGGGTTGTGGGTTTGAAATGGTTGAAAGAGCAGACCAAAAGCCTTATAGCGTAGAGTTGAAATGTTGTGTATAAAATTGATTATTTGGGTTTTAATTCCAATTATTTTATTTTATTTACATGTTTCAATACAGTTACAAAAACCAATTATACTGTAGCAGAATTATGGTTGCCCATAGATGTACTGTATATAGTTTTAGTTCCTTAGGACTGTAATATCACAGTTACAATTGCTGGTTTCACATCAGTCTGGCTTTTTTGCAAGGCTTACAATGGTAAGAATTTTCTTGCCAGTCATAAATTGAATAGAATTTTTGTTTAATCAAGATATTTTTAAAATAATTACATTTATTGCTTTTTATTATTAATTTATTTATTATTTATTACTGCTTTTTTTATTACTTTGTGGGTCAATGTTTATTTAAGGTGACTTTGTAGACTCTTGGCATTTGAGGACTGTTGTTCCTATTAAGATTTCCACGGGAGTGGATATGTCGAGTTGTCAGGGTATATTTGAGTGATGGAAGCATTGCTAAGTTTGGAAATGTAGTGTTCAAAATTATATTTATCATTGTAGGGGGATTTAACTCAGATAGACAGATTTTTGGGTATTGATTTTTTTATATACATGTGATGACAACATTTAACTGCAAATACTGCTTTTTATTACAATTACGATAATTAAAAGTCTAAAACTGTACAACTTATTAAATAATGATATTAAGCTGTTGCCTCTCAACATATTTAAAAAAAAGGTTATATGACTGATTAATACTTAACCCATTTTATAGTTTAGAAGAACATTTTAATATTATCAATATTCAATTTTAAATTAACATCATTGACCATGTATATTGCATTTATGTAAAGTTGAAGGACAATAAAATATGACTTATTAGTTCTTTTCATATGTATTTTAGTTTACGAATAATTTTCTGTTTACTAAAAAGATAAAAAGTTATTATCACTCCAATTCAAGTTAATAAGATTACAAAAACAAGAAAAAACAAGAAACAAAAATCTAAAATTGAATTTGAATTCGGAATGTTTAATTTCTTGGTGTAACATAATGATTTTTTACAATTGTTTTTGAAGTGAAACTGATCCATATCACACAGTAATTTGTAAAATTTTTATGTTGTCTTTCTAAAATAGTTCTTTAAAATGTGCTTACGAGGAAAACCTGAATGGTTTAACATATTGTATATTTTTCAGTTAAAGTTGGCTGGTGAGTTTGCGGCGTGGGAGAAGCAGCAGTGGCAAGAGTTGGTGAAGTATCAGTGGCAGAACTTCCAAGACCCGCTGCTGCGAAGACAGTTCAAGAAGCACTCGATACTCGGTACTGCGGCACTGCCAGAGGAGAAGAGATCACGGGTGAGTCGTATTCCTCATTTGTTGTAAGAAGACGTGTTGGTTTGGTTCTAGATTGTTCAATTCTCAATTCCAATACCAATTCCTGGCCCTCCCATGATTGGGGGTGCCAATAAATTGATTCCAAGTTACCGATTCTTCATTCCAGGTTGCTGGTTCTTGATTCCAGGCCACCAATTCTAAGCCATTCAGTTTTGGCGTTTTTCGTTAGGCAAATTAGAGTGGTTTATGTTCATATCAGAGCTTAGGTTAATATTTACCAAAAATCATAGTTTGCCATGTGAAATACGGTCTTAAACATTAGTTTAAAATCATTAACAATATTTAGATAGTGTATCAATGCAATAATCAGTGAAGGGTTTCTTCAGTACAAAAATTATTATCCCACTCAAAGTTATTCTACAACAATAGTTTCGCCTAATTTTAAGTAAAGCTTATTTTAAGAAGTCCACTTTGTACAGTTTTTCTTTGAGCTTACTGACACTTGACTACAGTTTTCAACCATTTTAATTTAGTTTTTGGCACAACAGGCTTTAATAGTTTCATTAGCCCATCAGATTTAACTTTGAATCTTACAAAAAGAAATTGGAAACCTGAAATTATATTTTATATCTGAAGTTAATCATCAAACCAGTAAGTACTTTGACAACTGTTTGACTGACTTGACAGATTTCTTTTGTTAGTTATTTTGAATTAAACAAGTGTTAATTGAAACCCTATTTGTTGTACTTATGTGCATGAAACAAATAGAAATTTCTCTATCTTAATATTTACAAAAAACACACTTTTCAGCGCACCAAAAAGATTACTTAAATTAAATTGACAGTAGAGTAAAAAAATTAATACAGCACTGAATTTTTCAGCTAGACAATGTTATTGCAGAGATGCAAAAGATTTACAGCACTACAAAGCTACAGGAGTGGAAGAACAAAACCCACTCGGACGGGACAGCTGTGACTAAAGCAGAAACCATCCAGCTGGAGCCTGGTAACTATAAATATACATATTTAAACTATTTCACAAACATTACACATAACAAATAATTTACAACATACATTACATACATTTAATTTATATATTTTACAAATGACTCTAATCTACAACCATTTGCTAACCTGATTATAATATTTTTATTACCTAACAATTATAAAATTTGAAAAGTAACAAGCAAAATTGTATATTTCTAAGAAATATAACTACTGTTTGGTTTTACATTGTAAGCAGCAAGGTTATTGGCTAGAAGCGCCTCGCTTGCAGTGGAGTGTACGTTGCAACATGTTCCATTGTGATGGAAATACAGCCTGATGTTTGCTTTACAATGTTCAAGAATAGAAAACTATTCAAAACGTTCCCTATTGTTTACAAATAAAACCTCATGAAGAGCATGTGTCAAAATGAAATACTATATTACTACAGTATACAAAATAAGTAAACATAATAAATGAACAAAATAACTGTATTACCATAGATAAACATTACTAACATTATTAACCCTGCATTGGACCCTTCACGAAGGTGTTTTTTTATTTTTAATAATAAACCAATCTTTTAAGTATAATGTCAGTCTGCTCGTCAGAGTACCTCTCTATTATTCATCTAAAAATAGTAATCAATTACTGATTTTGCTTTTTCCAATCTTTTAACAGGTGAGTCTTAAAACTTGATATATACCCAGAGGAAACCTACATGAGCCCCGATCGAATTCAGAGTAATACGTTGATGGATAATTATATATTAGAAAATAAAATAAAACATAGAAGTACCCAGATAACATTTTAATTGGGTCTAAAACTAAGGTATATAAAGAAACAAATAAAAAAATATTTGTTTACATACCGTAGTTCTAGGCCCAATCACAACACACTTGATAATGAAATAATTTCAGAAACTAGTTGTGTGAAGTTAAAATGTTAACAGGGTACTTCTATGTTTTATTTTATTTTCTAATATCTTTACAAGTAACCCTTAATAGAGAACTTATCCTTTCAAATAATTATATAAGTTTGTGTGAATCCAGAGGAATCCTCCGCGAGGGCCCAATGGTGTTTTGAAATTTAAGCTTCGATGCAAGGTTAATCAGCTTTTCCATTTAAGACAATTTCAATTTTTGGTGCTTTTGTCACTTGATAGTACTTTACAGAAAAATACTTGACTTAAAACTATCTTTAGAATGTGCTAAGAGTACGTTTGAAATAAACAAACCAACAACAACTTGTGTTTCAGACCTTGTGCTGATTTTCGGCTCGGGGACCAACAACTCTTGCAAGCTCAAGTACTACTGGCACGGCTGGCACGGAGCTGTGGGCAGGAAAGTCAAACCTCTGTTTGAAGAGTATGTCAACCTCACCAACGAAGCCGCAAGACTTAACAGTAAGTGGTGCAACACTTTCAAACAATATTTGTATTAATTAGCACTTTTTGTTGTACATAAAATTTTAGTTATGAAACAGAATGTATTTAAAACAAAACTGCAAACTAGATCTTTTGAATTGATTATGGCTAAAATTTTAAATGATGTGGTCTGCTGGAGCAAACACAGGTTTTGGTACAATTTAACACTATAACTGAAATTGTTCGGCCCATAAACGGAAACTTTGAGTTAAGGAAACCTTTTTCCTTAGTAATAGTTTTAAATAAATACTACTGATATTCAGTTAAGTTGAATTTATTTATACAGGGTGAGTTTTAAATGTCCCCTTAAAAGGAAATATTTTTAAAACCTTTTGAGGAATGTTTTAATTCTGAAGTTGTTTTGACATATTTTGTCACCACTGCCCACCCAAAATCGGGCGGAGGGCAAATTGTTTAAATACAAACCCCCCCTTGTGGCACCTCACATTAAAGGGAATGTCAACACAAATTATTTGAAATGTAGCATTTTAAATATGATTCTGTGTCATCTTTAATTGGTGTACCAAAAAAACGAGTTGAGAAAGAAAACTTTTCTTTGTCGTTGAATTTGTGTTAAAATTCCCTTTTTTGAGGTGCCACAAGGGGTTTATTTAAAAAGCTTGAGGGCCCACCCTGGATTTTGGGTGGGGTGAGTGATGCAAAGTATGTTAAAAACTTCAGAATCCTATAAAACATTACTTAGAGAGTTTTAAACAATATTTTCTTGTTCAAAAGTAAAGGTGGGGGGCATTTAAAACTCACCTGTAATACATTTTGTCAGTTTTTTATCATTTGTTTTAATTTATATTTCATCTGTGTTGTTATTTTGTACTTATTGTATTTATTGTACTACTTGTTTTGTTTTCCAGATTTCACGGACACTGCAGCCATGTGGATAGACGACTTTGAAATGAAAGATTTTGAAGAGCAAATCCAAAAACTATACCTTCAAATACTTCCACTTTACAAGCAACTCCACGCTTATGTTCGGAGGAAGTTAAGCGTCAACTACAACGAAGCAGGATATGATGAGGTTGACCGTGATTCCTTGTTACCAGCACATGTTTTAGGTACAATTCATTTTCAAAATTACTCACAGAGTGTTGTTAGAACTTTCTAAAATATCAATGGGCATTTTTCTTGTTACTTAATTCATTTGCTAAGAGCAGAACATTTTATATGAATGTTTCTACTGTATCGATATTGAAATGTTTAGGAAACGTGTGGGCTCAAGAATGGGCATCAGTTTACAATCTTACGGTTCCGTACCCAAACAAAGCGTCAGTGGATGTGACTCCTGCCATGGTTGCTCAGGTATATACACACAATACATTTAGCTTTAATTAATTGGTCCGGTACCATAACTAAACATTATTATAAAATTTAAATCATTCTTGGCGGAACGACAGTGTTCATATATAATACTCCCATTTGCAAATTGCAACTTGATCTAATTTACTGTGTAAGAACAGTGTCTTAATTGTGTTGATACTAAAATATTACCCGTACACACAAAATTGGAATTGCAACTTGATGGTAAAAAAATAGCACTCCCTCACATTTTCAAAAGTTGTATCTTCTTATAATAATCTTTTCCTTTTCACAAAAAAAGGAATTTTCTTTTGTACAAATTTTTATTCATGAAGTGATTACTCGTGTATGGATTTGCAAATACTATGTACTTGGACATATTTTATTGTTTCACAAAATAAATCGTACAAAAAACCCTAGCTTTTGAAAATATGTTTTGAAAGGCTGAATCAACCAGCTGAAAACAGATGTTTTTTTTTTTGGTAGATAATATTGGAACGCTTAACTTTATAAATCTCTAATAATAGTTCTAAAATCAATTTTATAAATTTTGTTTCAGAACTACACACCACTCAGGATGTTTAAACTTTCAGAGGAGTTTTATACTTCTCTAAATCTCTCTGCGATGACTGATACATTCTGGGAAAAATCAATCATAGAAAAACCAAAAGACAGAGATATTGTCTGCCATGCTTCTGCCTGGGACTTCTATGATGGAAATGATTTCAGGTTCGATACCGTAGTACAAGGGTCAGAAAGTAAAGAACGATTGCGGATTTAGCGCCGTGCACACCCCTCAGCACTACGGTAGCAGCTTCTTCCTTTCAGTTTGAGTGTAGGTTGTTGCTGTGTGAACAAATTTAATAATGGCTCGACAATCCTCCTCAGTTTGAGTTAAGCTTAAGGAATTTTTGGGTAAAAAACGGTTTGTTAATGATGAGGAACTCCAAGAAGTTAAGAAATCCTGGCTCATGTTTTTGGCGGCAAATGAGTAGAACATGGGTATGGAAAAATTGGTTCGATGTTACAACAAGTGCCTTGAAATCCATGGCGACTATGTTAAAAAGTAGAAGAAGATTCTATGCATTTGTAAATAAAGTTTTGTTTTGATATCTTTATTTTTATTTGACCATGCCAAACGTTCTTTACTTTCTGGATGACCCTCGTAGTTCCATATGTGTTGATTTTTCTATGAATTCAAATAGTGATTTTTCTTGGGCTTCCAGTATTGAAAGGAATCTATATTACAGCAAACTATGCATTACTAAAGCTTATATTTTCAATTGATGCCTTAAAATATAAAGTTGAATGGATTTCAGGATAAAGATGTGCACAAGGGTGAATCTGGATGATTTAAAGACAGTTCACCATGAAATGGGACACATACAGTACTTCCAACAGTATAAGGACCAACCAAGTATATTCAGGAGTGGGGCTAATTCAGGTAAAACTGCCGCAAATATTTCCTTGTACCTTTTAGCTAATTTCAGCTTGGCGTTTCTTTAATAGTGGCAAGTAAAAAAACATACATTAGCCACTTTTAAAATTTGAAGACTGAAAGAAATTACCCTTGACAACTAAAAAATGTATGAATAAAACAATAATTTTTAAGTCAGTTTAGTATTAAAGTTAGGGGACTGAAAAAAGGTAAAAACCTTTAACTAATAAAACTTTATATATATAATACAAAAAGATATTGAAAACGTAATAAAAACTGTTTTATTTCATACATAAACTTTTAAATTTTTTTAAGGATGTCACTATTAGCGGATCAAACAACTAACAAGACAAACTTTACACTATTAAACTGATAATTAAACTTGTCACAGAAGTACCTATTAACTAGTAAGTTTACTTCAGTAGATTTTGGTCAAAACATTTTATGTACCGGTAACTACTTTAGTATCTAATCTGAAAGGTACATATAATTTTTTAGACATATTTTTCATGCAATGCATTGGTCTTGAGTTGGCTACTTTTTGAAGAAGAAACTACAGAACTTTTTTTTTTTATTTACATTAAGTTTTAGTTTTTTGTTAAGGTTTCCACGAGGCAGTGGGAGACACTCTGGCGCTCTCTGTGTCCACGGCTGAACACTTGATGAAGATCGGCTTGTTGGATCCCGAGACTTATGTAGACGATAGAGAAACCGATATCAACGCTCTCTATCTCATGGCCTTGGAGAAGGTATGAACAAGTCATATTGAACATTTCAAACCCTGAAAAGGAGACTCAAGCAACACAGTGTTTACTAATGTAAACATTTATTCAAAAATTGGTTTCTAAAATTCTGAGCGTTCCTAACTTTAGTTTAGCTGGAAAAATGTTGTTACATTGGTTTTACGATGGATCTAAAAACCAATATACGCTGCAGATTCTTTTGCACCTGTACAATGGTCAAACTATTTAGTGTTACGCCTTTTTGGTTCAATTTATTTCACAACGATAAAACCTCAAGTTCATTAATGTTTCCCAGGTAGCATTCTTACCTTTCGCGTATGTCTTGGACCTCTGGAGATGGGAGATTTTCCGAGGCAATGTTACTCCTGCTGACTACAACTGCCGTTATTGGAAACTGAGGTATTAAACTTTTATCCTGCAATTTCTTTTATCACAATATTATAAAAATTGAGCACAGTACAGGATGAAAATTATTACAATTTAGCATTCATTACAAGATTTGACTTAGAATCTGTGATATTGCCCGATGGCTTGCACGAAGTGGTCAAACCCATTTATTCAGACTATGTTTATCCAAACCTATAGATTTTCCTACCCAGATGGATTTTTTTCTGAAAGCAAATTACAAGATAGAAATTTACTGCTGGAAATGCAATTTGGCAGTTTATCTTACATGGCTTTTATGGTTTTCTAACATGAAAAGTTTAATATTTAAATAAAAAATGAAGACCAGATTTTCATTGTTTATTTACATAAACTATTTCCACTATGTTATTTTTTTAGTTTTACACCTTGCTCCGATTAATTTGAATAATGAGCCCCTTACTATACCAATGAGTAATGAGTGGATTAGATTTAAAAGAGGTTCTAGTTGACACACAGTGACAATATGCAATGTTTCCAGACAAGATCTGCAGGGTATTGCTCCTCCAGTAGACAGAGTAGAGAAGGACTTTGACGCTGGAGCCAAGTACCACGTCATTGCTGACGTTCCTTACATCAGGCAAGTTCTAATTAATCTGCTTATTCTAATCTAATCCACACTCTTTAGATTATTTCTACTAAGGGGAAACATTTTCATTTTAAGGCTATGAATAGTTGTGACTTTCTAATTAGAGTTGATTCAGTTAGAGGAAGAAACACAAGAGTTTTTAGTTTTTACAAAGGCTGTAGTGTGTTAGCCACAGCACCCCCTCTCCCTCTACGGTACAGATCTTCTAGATAAATTTGATTATCTTAATGAATATTTTAATCATACCAGCTAAAGTTTGAGAATGTAAAAACTAGCTTTTCCTTGGAAAGCAATACTATTATTTATAAATAATTAGGTGTTGTCCACTGGGCTACATTCAGCAACAAAAAGGTCAGCATTATATCAAATCCACCAATATACAAAATTGTTTGTGTTGGTTTTTTAAACAATACAATACATTTAATTAAAAAAACTCACCACTATAGCAAATATAATTAAACAAAATTCTAAATTTAATTTTATAATAACATTAATCAACAGCTTCTTAACAAAATTCCTGATAAAACCAGTGACCAGATAAGTTCAAGCTCTTTTGATAATCCCAGCAGAAGGTATATAGTATAAGATCTCTATTAAGAACCTGGATTTCCAAACAAGCTCACCAAGTATTCAATTTTGTTATTTTAACACATAAATTTGCAGTTTCCTGCCATATAATTATTTTTTAATTACATACAGAAGAATTTCTCATATCCCATCTCGGAATAACCGTCTCCTTAAAATAGCCAACCTAGTCCTTACGCCCTACTAAGACTCACCGGCCACTCGACATCGGCGAGCCTGTGGAGACGTTGTAGTGACTCACCAGCTTTACGCTATATTTTCGTGTCACTGCAGCTTCGGTTTCTTTGTAATCGTCTCGCTCAGAGTGAAATAAAGTACTACTAAAACTGTCAGCAGATGCAGTAGGCTAAACTCATTTTTCTACTAGTAAAAAACTTCTTCCGCTTTGACTTTGATTCAGTCCCGTTGGATATGAGAGGTTCTACTGTACAAGTATATAATATTTGCCTCTGCCCCTTGACATACATACAGATTGCTTGTAAACAATATGATGTGCCTTCCGGCAAAAGCTTTAAAATTAAAATTATATAAAACTTTTAAAATGTGTTTTAATATTCTAGAAGTTTTGTCTCTTGAAATAAGTATCATTATTTCCTTCCATCAATCCATAGCTCTTGCTCCTCAACTTCTCCCCAAAATAAATGTTCTAAACATGCCCAAAGAAACCAATTCAATAATTTGAATGATTCCTCGTTACAGGTATTTTGTGAGCTTCATCATCCAGTTCCAGTTCCACAAGGCGCTGTGCATCAAGGCGGGTCAGTACGACCCCAAGAACCCCAGCGTGAAGCCACTGCACCAGTGCGACATCTACCAGAGCACTGAGGCAGGCAACGTCATGGGGTTAGTGAAAGTCATGCTATGTGCATTTTAGACAACAACTTTTGTTCTTAAGTGCACAATTAGTTAATTTTATACTTTTTAAACTCTGTAGTAATGGATGAACTTTGGAAAGTATATAAGAACACGGCAATAAACTTAAATGATCGAGTTTCATTGACCTCTAATAAGAATAATATGTGTGTGCTGCATGAGTCCCTAGTGCTTTAGACAACTTTTTAAAAAGGCATTGGAAAGTTTAAACTATGATTTCCGGTTTCAGGACCTATTTGAAGCAAATTACCTTCTTTGTAGCCTGAAGATCCTGATGAACACATCTAGCTTCGGGTTCATTTATCAGGATCTTCAGGCTACAAAGAAGGTAATTTCATTTGCATTGGAAAGGTTTACATGTTTAAGGTAGTGACGTTTAAACATCCAAGGTAATTGGTTCCCGAAAGGAATATTGGCACCTCAGCACACAATACCATTCATCAGCATGTCTGTTGCAACTCTATAGGTAATGTTTGGAATATTTGCTAGAGCAGTTTATTGGCGGGAAAGCATCACTTCTTGTTTGCAGAGTGGTAGCAAGCCGGGCCTGCAGACGTGTCAACACGCAGCAGTTTAGTTCACATGCTGTGGTTGTATAAGCTATTTCAGAGTGTAGAACATTTTTTGTTTTTAATTTAGTGTCATATTTTAACACTAGAAAAGGGAAGAGATTAGCCCTGACTTTTTTATGTACAAATATTTTATTGGGTACATATTCTTTCACTGTGTGATGCAACTTTTTCCGTGTACAAATTTTGTACAGTCCTGAAGATAAAGGTTTTTTTTAAGGCCTCGTCTAAATGAACTTTTTTAATATCAGTTTTTTAACATTTTAAATTCTATTAGCTCTTTGTGGCATACTCCAAAATACAAAATAACGGTTCTGATTGATTACCTTGTGTTGTGGTGTTACAGAGACATGCTGCAGATGGGATCGTCGCAGCACTGGCAGGACGCGTTTGAGGCGATCACGGGCCAGCGGGACATGGACGCTGGACCTCTGCTGGAGTACTTCCAGCCTCTCATGGATTGGCTCACTTACGAGAACAACAGGACTGCGGAACATATCGGCTGGAACAACAACCACAAGAGTGAGTAGATGCCAGTCAAATTGTTGCTGTAAGCCAACTACCAGCAGCCAATGGGAAGCACTGAGGATTAATGATGCATCAGGTTTTTAGAATGACACATTTTCTGACAATAATGATAATCTGAAATTCTTTTTCCGAAACTTTAAGAGAGTTAAGGATTTATCTTTAGTGCGATCTTATATATTCTTGGTGGAGAATTAACTACAGTAAAATTATTGTTCATTAGTCTATTCATGTTACACATCATCCAATGAAAATTTTTTTAAATCTACTCTAAGATATTCAGACCTTGAATTTAGTCGAGCATTGCCCATTCCATTGATAGATTGATATATCGCATTGGAAATGTCGCATTGGAAACAGTTAGTTCTTCAACGCAATCTGTCCCCAAAGACAAAGATAGTAAAGTGTTCAGTGATCGTGGAAGCTTATCTGCTTTTGATAAAGGATTAGTTGTGTTAAATAAAAGAACAATTCGATGAGTATTTATTTTATAGTCAGAGCCTCTGTTGGGCGCTGCAAGCTGCAGTGGTTTCCACTGTCAACACTTTTCCTCTGCAAAACCTACAAATAAAATTGAATTTTCCTTGTGCTCAGTATGGTGGAGTCCTTTTTTACCTGAACTTATATGCTATTCGCAATAAATCTCTTTCGTATTAAAAACAGTTCTTAAATATGGAGATAATATTGTTAGATTTAACTGTTGATTACTGCATTACCTAAATTATTAATACTACCACCATGTCTGTGATCAAAGTCTTTGGTCAAAACAATGAGTCTTATTGCTTTTCTGCCATACCTCGTATTTTACAAATTTTGAAATTGTGCTTTCTGTTTTCTATCAAAGGTACTTGTTAGTTTTTAATGAAAAATTTTTTTATTTGACACTTGGTGTTGTTGACAGTAAACTCATGCCACAACGCGCTG
This sequence comes from Matsumurasca onukii, assembly GCA_018831715.1. NCBI lineage: Eukaryota > Metazoa > Arthropoda > Insecta > Hemiptera > Cicadellidae > Matsumurasca > Matsumurasca onukii. The sequence goes on along the minus strand of CM032061.1, from coordinate 54,036,092 downwards.
CAGCCAGAACCGACAGTCGAAGTCATTCCTCTGGACGACGGCTGCCACTACGTTTTCAACGAGGAACAGGTCAAAGCCAAAGTGATCAAGTTGGACAATAAAGAAAAAGAACAAACACACGTGGATTGAAACAGATAAATAATGGGGATATAGCTTTAATTTGTCCAATAAAGTGATATTCAAAAAGTAACTTATTTATTTTGTTTTTTACTTGTTTTTAAAACAAAAATGTATTATATATTTAATAAAATTTTAGATATTTACCAATGAATTGTATTTTAACTTTCCAATACTATTTCACCATTAGAAGTTTTTATGAACTAACAATCTAATATACAGTTAGTACATTGCCACTTTTGTTTTAGCTTTACTTTAAGAAAAAAAAGGTCATTTAATTGAGTATTTCTTTATTAAGTTGAACCTAAAACCTCAAATTACAGATCACTTAAACTGTTTCAAAAGATTTTAAAGTCTATTATAATACTCAATACAAAACTGGCATCTTCGAGTTAGATCTTTGGAGAGTTGACCTATTTGAGTCAAACCTTTGTACTCAGGGACAAACATTCAAAACATGTTTAAGGGCCGTTTTTTCAATTACCTGCTAACCAGCTGGTTAACTAACCGCCGGTAACGTTGTTTACAGTCTGCAATGTTAACATTTTGACGCAACGTTCAAAACACTTTAATGAATTATTTAAGATCATCCATGCAATAAAGGTATTATTTTACCATTTGTTATTGAATTTAACATGTATATACACTATGCTAATATAGTTCAATACAAACTGTAACATCGAAATGCAAAAGCAAAACAAAGTAAAACTTAACCTCAGCCTTCCTATTGGTTGCTCGCCCTAATTTTAACCGCCGGTTAAGGCTGAATTGAACAAAAACGGCCCTTAAAGCGGTATTTTCACATGATTATTTCACAACTTATAACCACACTTAAATAATCAGGTTTCCTATAGATTTAATTTAATCTAATGTGAGACAGAAATATGTATGGTAATTTAAAACATATATTTTTAAATCATAGATTTTTAAGTAGCTAGTTTTAAACTCAAAATCAAACCCTGAAAGTTTTTACTAACTAATAAAGCCTTCAAAAGGTGCATTTGCTGCATTCTTTTAATGGTTGATTAAACCTAAGGAGATAGTAAAGTTTATTCAAAACTGCCAGATAATTTAAAAAATAAAAACACATGAACTCCTTAATGCCAGGTTAAAATCCTTTTTGGTCCAACATCCCTTTTATGATGTAGATGAATGTATGGACCTATAATATATCTCTAAAATTATTATTTGTCAATTTATGTCAAATCAATATAATTATTTGGTGGTCAGCAAACATTTTTGTTGAGCTTTTATGGTGAATTTACCTTACTTCTTTTATATATTTTCTGATTGTTAGCTATTGTTGTTTTTTTTTATGTCACACAATGAATATTGTATTGGCAAAAAAAAGAAGCTAATATGACTAATGACAAGCAGTAATAAATCTAAAATATTAGATTCCTGATTTTATCTCTATTTACTTTGTGGAAGCCATGACTGAATAATGAAAACTATATAATTCTTAACTTTAACCACTTAACTTTTATTTTTTTTAAATAGACATGTTTCACCTCAGCATTGTCAGTATGTTATAAAATATTATAGGTTAAAAGTTGTCAAAGGAACTTAAACCAAATGAAATTAAATAAGATTTATTTTGTGGTAAAGTTAGAGGACTATAAATGATCCCTTCCACCTAACCACCCAAACTTTGTTAGATGCAGATTAAGATCCGACTTACAAACTGAATGCAAAGTTTTATTCCTTATACTTTAACTAATCAAATATTTAACAGCTACCAAGCAAAATAACTTAAGAAAGCTACTGAAACGAAGCAAGGTGCAACTGGAGGTGCAGATTAGAAAATACCGCTCTGCAAATACTTCTATCGGCTTCCACTGCAGTGAGCAAACAACATGATAACGTCTATGAGAGAAATCGTTTTATTGCCCAGCGATGACAGTTTGATCCAGAATGATATTTCTCGAATAAAATTTGTATCAGGGTTTCTTAAGTGATAGCGAAGTCCATTTGTACATGTAAGTATTTTGGCCATTTCCTTGTAAAAATTTAGTATGTTTTGGTTCACTGTCAGTCACGGCAAGTGGATATCTTAGGATAAACACATTCCCTCTAACAGCGATTTAAGCTTTTAGATTTAAGAGAAACAGTTTAATTTTGTAGGTTCAACAAAAACATTTCAACCCCAAACTTCATTTGAGTCTGCAAAACAATTGAATTTTTACCCATTGCTTTTTAACCTTGAAAGTAAAATAGAAATGTGTGAAATAAAGTGGATTTGATAGGTAATAATAAGAGCTATATAGCTGCAGTCATTGTTGACTGTAACGCCAACCAAAAAAAATTCTTACAATAGCTGGCTCCGCCAGTAGAAAATTTTAGCCTATACTCGCAAAATTCAATTTGGATTGGAATTGAATTTGTCGGTTTCATAGTTTACGTTTATAGCACAAAGTTATTAGTTTTCTTTAGTTTTAGAGAAATTTACAACTTTATGACAAAAATTAGATCATTTCAGATTAATGGTGTGCCTCACTTCTGAGAAAAGGGTTTAAACTATGGATTGCAAAATGAAAAGCCAACACTGAACTTATACTATGTTTTTGACTTATTTCAAGTTATGATGAAGATATAAAATTTTTTTGGGTAAAATCTCTACTCTTCCGGAAAATTCTTTTCTAAAATTTAAATTTCTAACAGATTTTAAAGTTTAATTTCTAAGTCATACTTGTTATGAAACCTTGGGGACAACTCTTTTTCCTGAGAGATTTGCAAAGAAAGGTTGTTTTTCCTCCACCGCCGACAAGCACATAATTAACAATAAATTCAATGCAGTTTTCACAATTATATTTTAAAAATACTTTAAAAATAATCAATAAAATTAATAATAATATTTGAAAGCAGCAAAGGTTGACAATGTCAGAATTTATAAATGCACCATCTACCAACAAAATCGTATGTAGAAAACTTGGGCTACAATCAACTATAAAAATTCATCAACAAACAAAATTAATCGAAGTAGCTCACTTCTTGAGAATAATGATGAATTGTGAGGATTTTTGAATTATGAGGAAAAACAAGAATATACAAGAAATTAGGTATATAAGACTAAAAGTCACTCTCTCCCCTATTTTCTCTTAGCTGAGTAACTTCTGTGGCTTTGGCCACAGTTATAGCAGAAATCGAAAATATAATCAAGGATATTCAAGAGCAACAAAATCAAATTACTCTAATCGGATTGCCGTCAGCATGGTAAGACCAAAACTCGGGACCATGAAACACGTTTTGAGCATTATTCTGTATATACATTATGTACATATTTGTAAGCTCTCTAATGTCACATTTTTGTCCAGTGCTCATAAAATTTGTTACAAATGTTTCTTTTGTAAATGTCTTGTTTAAGTTTGTTAGCCAGCAAAATCAGAATCCCGCAAGTTTTCACCAAACAAAATGTCTTATAGATAAAATAATAGTACATTTCATCCAATTTTAATGAAATTTGAAATAAATATGTATTTTAATGTTACCCATAAATATACTTAAAAGTTAAAACTATGTAATCCATTTGGCTGTTTAAATATGTCAGACAGAAAAGTTTTTTTGCTGAAACCAAATAGAGAAGTCCAATTTCAATTAAATTGTTTCTGAGTTTTCCCTTCATGATATGTATTGCAGTTAAAGAATACGTAAATCTAAGAGTAAAAGCCGAGGGAAGACTTTGGTTATAGCAAACAGCCTCGTGATGCTTGTGATAATGCAAGATGAAAATCTGAAGACGAAGGCCGAAGCAAGGCTGTGAGCGAAGCGAATTGGAGAAACAAATTGCAAAGGAAACTTGCTTCACTCTCGCCGGCAGCCTGGTTATAAATTCAATTTTTTATATCCCTGATATTTTACTCAGGTAAAAAATATATTTTGAAACTACTACCACTGCTTGTCGTCTAGACAGGTAAACATGAAGGGCGTGTGTGTGCTGCTAGCGCTCTCCATGTGTGTCCTCTCCACAGAGGCAATCTACGGTTTCTCCTCTCTCTACAATCAGGTGTTCGGGCGCCCCGGCTGCAACAACGGTTGCGGCCCATTCTCATGCTGCACCCCCGCCAGGGGTTGCTCCTTCGTAGAACCTGTCGACTTCGATGTTTCAGAGGTAATGTTGTCTGTTGATTTTGAAAGAGTCCATTCACAGTATGTTAAATTGTCCAAGGCACCTGGGGAGGGGGGAGGTGAGCTCAGAAAAAATATTTTAGATGGTAAATATAAAATCTGTCATTTGTAACTTACAACTGACTTTATCTATAAAACTGTTAAACAAGCTTAATAGCAGTGAAACCTTTTTATTTTTAATATAATTTTGAGATTTGATTTCTGAGTTAATTTAAAATATTATTTTGAGATTTAAACCACGCTCTGTCCATTGGTAAAAGAATTATTCTTTTAGGAGGAATAACAAACAAATAAAATTATGATTTTAAACTTGTAATAACACGCCCTATGTTATTTTGTGTTCCCAGTTTGCACCTTTCATGTTCGTTGTGTTCACGGTAGCCACCGCAGAGGTCTACAGGATAGACAACGTCTGCTACTCTTTTATTGTAGATGAAGACGGAGATTCAGCTTTCTCTAGATCTATTGTCTAGTAAGTCATAATCTATCAATTTACAAAATTTCTTGCTTTCTTTAGCTTGAAATAATAATAACATTTTTATTACCATGAACAAAGGAATTTTGCATAGACAATTAACAACATATTAGCCTATTAAAAATAGTTGAATATTATAAATTTTGTATTAATTGCTAATCTTCAATTTGTCTTCAAAGAAATCTTCATAGTTGTAGTACGCACTTGCTTGTAATTTTAATTTGATTTTAGTCTTGAATTTTCTTATATTTCTTTCTTCTCTCATGGAATTTGGAAGGTTGTTGTAAAGTTTCGTCATGTTATAAATAGGAAATTTTTTTAAATAAGTCGTTCGATGAAAAAATTATATTTCATTAGCTTTGCCCAAGTAATTAACTGCAAATTAAATTGTACAATAGGATCTTCTTAATTCTTAACATTTACTTCTTACTAACAACTATAGGCTTCATACAGGGTTTCAAGGCAATTTTCTTGGTCATTTTCACCTGCAAAAGTGTAGAGCATGCAGTTCTTTTAAATACGTTAACTTAAGTTTCTATTTCCAGTGAAGATGGCACCAGAGATATTAAGACTTTTGAAGCAGTAGGAGTCGCTGATAACGTCTTCAATGCTCAAGGTAAGACTGAAAACTTGAACAAAAGTGTTAATTTAGTTTTAATGTATCAGAAAATATTTAAACAAAATATTATTCATTAACATCAATCATAAACATTCAAACTTTTTTTAAATTGTTTACCAACTCTCTTGTAATATGAATTTGAAACATTTTCTATACGATATGAGATGTGTGGTATAATATGTTCTCAGGTGGTCCTTGCAGATTTGACTTTGAAGTAACAGCTGTCATCCAGGAACTGGAGTGTCTCACAAGTCCAATCTACATTGTGAACAGGTGCTTCTGCAACCAATGTAAGTATTGTGCTCATGCCCTGAGTATACATTACTGTATGTCCAAAATAACTGGTAACTATCAAGAACTTGCCGGGGTTAGCAAAAATTTTTTGGGTTGTCGGCATAATTTCTGTGTCCCCCGGCATTGACTGACTTTTTGTTTCACAATCGACATGCTATACACACAATTGATAACTGAATTACTGTTTTTCTACAATTTTTTGGAACCTTACCAATTGCCGTGCACATTTTCAACAGAAATAATAAGCAGAGTAAAAGCGCCACAGACCTATTATATGCTCATAAAGTGTAGACATGAATTGGCACTAAGATGCCGGCTCTACCCTACTAAACCAAAACACCTGCTACTTTCTGAACAGCTCTTGTAATTGGGTCTAGTAGCATCAGGTGCAACCGCACCAATGTAACCAGGAGAGTGTTTTTTTCTACTGTCTAAGCCAATGGCATTTTAAATTAGATTCTTAATTTAGCACTATAAAACGCTTTTTGGGAAAACCCAAGTGCCTGCGCCAGGAATCGAACCCGTAACCTCGCGCATTGCAAGCCATGACTCTACCCACTGAGCCACGCACGCAGGCAGGTTAAGAAAGGAACATGGAGGCTTTAGCTAAACAAATTCACTTTGCACAAGCATCCACATACATTTCAAGTTGAAGTAGAGTATAAGTAAATGGAATTAGTTCCAATCTGTAGCCCATCTTCTCAACAATTTTCAGATAAGCCATCTCTTTACCCTTATTTATTTCACCCTAAAACTTCCCACACCTGGAGCGTTTCAATTTAAACAGTTCTAGTTTCATAATAAGTTACGTATTTCTCCTAGGTTGCAATGAAGACTCCATGGTGATAGCATTAACAAACAACCTCCTGCTGGACTACTTCTGCATTGACAAAGCCCTGGCCGTCGCATCTGAGCAGTTCCCTTGCTTCCTGTTCCGACAGATGCCCAATATTCTACTGCCAAGTTGTATTCCACCTCTTAACATCCTCGTGGATCTGCCTCTGCCGCTTATCTAAGTCACTGTTACTTGTTTTGGTACTCTTACCGAAAACATACTTGTTTATCAAGTGAAAATGACTTCCGAAGACCTGTGATTTTTTTAAGTTGTGTTTTGCCACGCTTATGGTAATACTATAATGTCCTAAGATTTTTTATTAACTTTTTTTTCAAGCTGGTCATATTTAATGGAAGATAATAACTGTCCTTCACTAATACACTTTCGAGTACTTTTGACTATAAAGTATTTTATTTAATAAATGTTTTATATTAAAGTCTATCAAGTAATTATTGTACTATGTGTTAATTTGTAGACATCTTAGAATAGTAACAACAACTAAAATACACACTTTAACAACAAAAATTTTGTTTTTTTTAGTTGTTCTCCTAATTTAAAGCATAATATAAGATGTGGTAAATTTGGCTTCATTAATTAAGATATTACAAATCCAACTAATATCTGTTATTGGTATCTTTAAAAAGGACTTTTTTTTATTCGTGAGTGAACACTGTACCTAAAATTCTAAAGAGCATTGACTAAAATTATTTTAACTGTAAGAAGAGGTATGTAAGCTGCAACAAGACGTTTAAATTCATGAATATATAATGTTTGATGACATTAAAAAACTTATTCATTTATTTAAAAAGTAATTCAATTTAAAACTGTATTGAAAAGGTATGGCAAATTTGATGTTTTCATCATTTGTCATTAAAAAGCAGCGCCAGATTTCCGACTAGGCACAGCATTTCAAGTGGGTAAGTTATTAGTGAATGGGTCAAAAAAACTGCAAATTGTTCATGGAGGAGGTCTCTGGAACTACCCAACAATAATTCTGTATTGTTCTTCTTACTACTTATAGTTCTTTAACTTAATAATAATTACAGGCCATTGCAAGCATTAAAATGCCAAAAATGGTTTGAACAATTATTGATATTTACTCCTTAAAAGGGAATAACATTTTTATTTTGATTTTTTATTTATTGGCACAATTTTCAATGCCACAAACAAATTATCAACAGACTGTTTCAAAATTCCATTACCATATCTGCCAAAAACTTCCTTTCTACTGAAAATTCCCGCAAATTATCCTATTTACCAAAAGTTTCCTAAAAAACCTTCCCGCCCAAAACAATTCTGAATTTAGAAAACTCCAAATTTTTGGGATTTTAACTTTGGGAATTTCCCTATCCCTCAGGACCAGCCGTGCTGTGTTAACTTTTCAGCAGCTTCACAGGCAAATTATGTGTACAAACCTCTCAAGAGCTTAACACACAATTTCACTGGACTGCACTATGCAATTTTTACAATTTACACGACTTCTGAAAGATTTGATGATTCTATGAATAAACACATTCGCTAAGTTAGTTCGTTCATCATATAATTTATTTTGTCAATAGTCCTATTTTAATTACAGTCCCAGAGACTCAAGTTTTATTCTTGTCAAGTTAATTGCCTCTAGTAATAAACTGAAAATTGAGAATTTTCCTACCAGCAAAACGTTAAATAAACTTTCATACTTTCTGTATAATTTAAGTAACAAGCTTAAATTATACAGAAAGTATGAAAGTTTATTAAACGTTTTGCTGGTAGGAAAATTATGAATTTTCAGTTTATGACTAGAAGCAACTTGACAAGCAACTCTGAAATCAGATACTACTTGTGAGGGGCGGTGGTATAGAAATAGTGCCTGGAGGTAGGACATTCTTTAATCTGGCCTTGTAAAAGTAGTATTAACCCAAGACCTTGTAAAAATAGTAGTAGGTAGACCAAGACTTTTTAAGTACATTTTTGACAAAATCCAATATAGCTCAATCCAACATAACATCATAAAAGATCCAATTTTCCTTGCAAGGCTCCTTTTTACTACTAATTACCATTGATCTGAATAAATATTCAATTTTGTTGTGATTTAATCATTGTCGTTTAGTACAACTATATAGAAATTATTACTTATTACACGGAATTTATCAATACACTTTCAGTGTAAAATCTGTTTTACTTGATACTAGAATAACCCTATCAAGAATTCTAGAAACAACTTTCTTAAAACCCTAATTAGGATTAATGGTACAAATAGTCTAGTAACACTTTAAACTAAACCACTTTCAATTTGCTGGTTAGTTTATGTGTATTACAAAAGTACTTCAATTAGCCCAAAGCTGTTAATATGAATCCAAGGGAAGGCCAAATAAAGATGTCACAAAAATTTAATTTATTTATTGCATTGAATACTTTTTTGAATTGTTAACTTATTACAGTCTAAAACCTGTCAGACATAATCCTTTGTACTGTTTACAGTATAACACTGACTTCAGTTGTCATTGAATTTTTTGAAATTAAAAAGGCTGATTCCAATCTAAAATGTAAAAATATATTTAAAACACAAGTATTTACAAAATTGTAGCGTAGGTAGAGCTTACAAAATATAAACTAACTAAGAATATCAGCGCTTTATTGGTTACGAGGGACAAGTGTGTTTCCGAGCACTGTACACAAAGAGGCGTTCTCTTGTGGCAGTTCCACGAACTTCTTGCACGGGTAGAGTTTCTGCACGTACTCCAGAGCTTCACTGATACATTGTCCTGCGGCCGGCAGCAGATTTGTCACGATCTGAATAGGTCCTGAGTCCACTTCACAGCCTGAAATTATTCAAACAGAAATGTGTGAGCCTTGAGCTATTAAGCGCCAGCTGTGGTTTACGATATAGAAAAAACATATGTGCTAAGTTAATTTTCATGTCCTTTTAATTTAATTATTGTATTTATTTATTTGTTGTTTTACTTATTAATTTCATGGTTTTCATTATTTATTTTAATGTTTATTCTTATCTTTCATTTTATTCATTTATTTTAATGCTTGCTTTTTATTAATATTATTTTATTTATTTTTTATTGTGATATTTGTTTTATTTTATTGTTTATTTTTATAACTATTTATGTTTGTTCTATATAATATATTGTTATGTCAAGAAATAAAGATTTATTTATTTATTTATCACAATCAAATTTTACTTTTAATATGTGACTTCCAATTTTTAAACGTGGAAAAGAGTAACAAACGTAATTAAATAGCTTAATTATAACACAAAAAGAATAAGTACTTACAAGCATTCTCAAAGCATCTCTGGAAGACATAAGTACCGCACAGAATGTCTGCGTAGATAATGGCAAACCTAAACTTGCAGCCGACACCTAAAATCACAGACAGCACTTACTTAAATTTCTAACTAAGTTTTTTGTAAGATACATTTCAAAATCAATCAATTTATTATTGATTTTGACATTAACCCTTTGAGGTCGCGGGTTTGAATCCCACCCGGTGCGCTCTGGTACGGTGCAATGCTAGTTGTTGGATCATGCCGGGTGCGTGACCCGCTGAGGATCACTGAAGAGAAAATGGCTCATCAAATCCAGTGAGGCGGAGAGTGGCACTTTTTGAGCTTAGGGAGGTGCTAAATCGCCGCGCTTAGAGGTGTGGTTCAATGACTGGTAATGCACCGTACCAGAGAGGGGTTTTGCTGAAATTTTGCTTACAGGGGACTGGGGAAGCCCATAGGGGGGCTTTTTACAAAAATTTAAAAATAAAATGAGACCGCAAAGGGTTAATTAGAAATTAATAAAGCTGATACAAAATGTAAAAGATACTATAATACATCTTGACAGATATTTTTCAGAGGCAGAATAGAGTGGCCACGGGGCCAACTTTGAGTGCTACTTTTTACATAGAGAACAACCGCAAACAACATTACTCCAAGTTAACTTACTTAAATGTGGAAATGTTTTCTCTGGGAGCATAGATCTATTGATGCTGCTGCATATAAACATTTAACTTTTACTTTCATCAACTTCCACACAAAAGTGGAAGTTAATTTTAAGGTTTCCCCTTTAATTTATTTAAGGTGCGTCCTCCTCATCACTAAACCACACGTAAGTAAGCGTAATATGGATTGCTCCTGCTGCAGGATTCGAACCTGCGACAACCGTGTGGTCTCAATTGCCAGCTCAGCAGCTCACACACTTCTCCCTTAGTAGAAGCTGTCGTCGCAGTAAACAGTTCAAGCTTGCACGGAACACTAGCGCTCTAGTAGCAATCATGGTAACCTCTTCGGCCCGAGCAGGACTCGGGCTTTGGCTTCAGTGTTTGAGCCCGAGCTCGAAAAACAAAACGCCGCTCGAGCTCATAAAGAGTAAATTTCCCTACATTATGTTCTCTCATTGTGCTGCTTACCAATTGCCGTGAATTCAAAGTCATCATTGATACATTCGATCTGGTATTGTCTCTGCTCTACAGTTCCGTCTTGGCTGAAAAATCAAAACAATAGCAAATAGCTTAAACAAACGTCTAAATTAACAACTTAGCTTATATTTTTGACATTTCATAACCGGTGTGATTGTGGGTCTTGTTGATTGGATCAAAAATGTACAGCTAAAATTTGCTTGGCAAAAGGTTTCAATTACAAATAATTGCCGACCAACACAGTTTGTAATATATTTAATTTAATTTATTACAAACCGCTTTGTGATTGACTGCTTGTAATATCCTAAACTGAAAAAGATCAATTATTGTATTAACTCTTTTTTATAACATTAACATAATGTTCTGATTATCATAAACGTCTTTTATTTACTTACTAGGTGATGATCTGTCCGAAAGTGAAGAGGGACTGGAGATCCAACAAGGGGACAAAGAGGAAGCAGACATTGTCCAAGAAGTCAGCTTGAGGACAATCCTCCACATATTGTACGTAGAAAAACGGATTCAATGCTAGCTGAAACATAAGATAAAGCTCAAAGACTGCAGGAAATTATTTTTTCAGGTGTTATTTTGACAGTAATGAATTGCTTGAGAGTTTTAAAACCTCATTTTTGTAGCGACATAAAATTATAATATAAGTGTAATTTTATTTGGCTGTTTTTACTGTTTATTTCGGGAAATTAAATCAACAAATATATTTATCACAGAAAACACCCATTAGCAAAGATACACATACTAAGCGTTGGTTAAGAAATTATTTTATTATTCAACTGTAAAATATCAATCAACTAGAATCAAATCAATTAAGTAAATCTATTCAGAGTTGTAAACAATTAAAAATCTAATTCCAATTATTTGAGAGCACATTTTGTAGAAATTTATTTTGAATATTTTGTAACTAGAAAACCAACCAGTAATGTAATTGTTGAACTACTAGAGTTGAGATACTACAAACGTTAAAAGAGCTACGTCTACTAGTTGTCAAGAAAGAGCTAACCTAACCTCCAAGATAGAGAGCTCCTCTGGTGCAGCACAACTCCGCTCTACGCAGAGTTCACAACACTCGGGCCCAGTGCAGGGAGTACACCTGTTCCCTGGAGGTGGGGCGGGGGGCCCGGGCAGAGGAGGCCCCGCCAGGTACGCTGGCTCAACTATCTGTGTGCAACATTCAAATACAATTAGCAATGCTTTTAGTTACTAAAAACTACTTCAAATGAAGCACCTAGTTATAGAATAAAATTTTTTCTGTGAAAAAAGATTAGTTTATTTTCAGTGCCTAAATGATAAAATACAAGTTTTTTATCTACTCACATTAAAACAAAATGTTACTGTGGAAACCTCGCTGACTTTAAATATTATTTTCTTCTGTGTATGCTTGATGAAAAGTGAATGGAATTAATAAATTAGACATTTTTAAACCTTTTATTGATTTTTAATTGAAAGAGCTAGCTTTCACCGGCTAAGGCAACTTCAGTCTATCTTTTTATGAAAAAGGAAGCAGCAAAGGATTTTGACTGAAAGTTCGTCACCGGTTGTTATCTCTTTTGTAGTTCCACCCCATCTTTGGACCTTTTTGTAACAGCTTAATATTACCATAGTTAATTTACGTAGCATATTTTAAAGTTATTTATAACGCTAACATTTTTTTAATAATAACTTTAACACATTATAGGTGATACAAGAAATAAGTGTGAACACTTAAATAATAATATGTAAACATCTATAAGTTAGTGAGTTACTCAACTTTCCCAAAATCAAATCTTTTTATTTGTCACTAAGCAAATACATGCAATAGACAAAGTCAAACATTGGCATGAACATTAAAATATCTATTATAATCACACGAATCAATGAGGCTAACCTACAATACATTAACAACAGAGACACTGGTACATCATGTGTCGAATCTGGTATTTTTCCAAATTATCGTTCAGTAGTGTGTCAAAAATCTAATGCCATCTTTTCTGTAGGCCTAACCAATTATTCTGTCCTAACAAATCGTAAAACTGTTAGAGTGAACCAGAAAAATAACGCAAAAACTGAAGATGCCTTAGCCGGCAAAAGCTAGCTCTTTCAATTAAAAATCAATGAAAAGTTTCAAAATGTCTAATTTATTAATTTAAATATTATATTTAAGGTTTTACAAAACCTCTTCAATCAACCAGGTCACTACAGTATTTTGAGCTGAGCAAACTAAAACTCCAATGAGGCCTAGACCAGTTGCTCTGAAGTTGTTATGAATGTTTGAAAAGGATAGACCGCCAATTAATCAAGAAATCGCCACCAAAACTATACAGCTATGGGAAACCCATCAGAATCAAGACAGTGCCATTATTTGTCAGATGACAAGCAGCATCTTTTGAGCTTGGCAAGGTGAATCTGCATAGATTGTTGACATTTTTATTGCAATTCAATGGAAAAGGTTAGTATCGGTTGTGATTCTAATTTTATTTATAACTAAATCATGAAGTTGTACTCGCCTCTTCAATTATGGGTCTCTCGACTATTAAAGGTCCTGGTTGGGCATAGCTTCGGTAGTAACCGGGACCATATCCGTAACCAGGTAGACTGTAGGGTTCGGGTTCAGCCGAGGCAAGGCCAGCTAGGCAAGCTGCTAGCAGCAACTTTATCATTGCCTGGACACACACATAGTCAAAGGATCAATTTGGTAGGCATACTTAGATAAAAACCTCTTCACTTGAGTACACAATTATAAGTGTTTGTAATGTTTAAATTAGCCAAACAGTTTTTTTAAATAATGTCACTTGTTATAATGAAAGCAATATGTTGACTGCTAGTATACAGAGAGATTGATATACAAGCTAATTTATTACTAAGGAAATTTGAAAAGAAAACCTGGATCTCTCACTTGCCGGGTGATTATACACTCCTGGCCAAAATTAACGCATTGCTTTATTTTTTTCTCACAATGATTATAATCATCCGTATTTTATTTCAAAATTGGGTATTTTGGCTAAATGCAAGTTAATTTAAATATACAGCTACAAAAAATGTGATATAGTTGTTCCATGAAAAAATTGATAGTATTAATCTTTGTTTTTGAATTGCTTGACATTTCACCAGTGATGCGTTGATTTTGTCCAGGAGTGTAATTAAGCTTATCTGAAATATTCATTCATTAAGATCGTTTGGATACAACGTAGTAGAACCTTCTTCATTCTACCTAACTCGCAACAAACATGATCTCTGATATGGTGTTTGAAAAATATAAAACACTGAATACAAGCTGTTATAAAATAGATATTAATGCTATCCAAAATAAATATTAAGTACTTTCAAAGACTTGACATTGCATTTTCAGTAAGATATAATCGCCTCTTGACGATTTACATACTGTAGTCGTTCTTGTAATAAATATTTGGAAAAACATCTTCTTACATTACTTGTTTTAATTTAAAAAGTTTGATGTTCAAATATGTTTCTTGATAATATTGGAAGTATTATTTTTAAGTAACCCTATATTAACTTTAAATCTTGAAAAGTGAAAATATTTCCTAAATTATCACAAATTGTGTTTAACAAAGTGGTGTATTCTATTAACAAAAACTTTTTATATCCAGATTGAAGTGTTGCTATTCAAGTGTACAGCCTGTTTAGTAATAAATTGGAAATAAAAAAAATCAATACATTTACTTGCTGTTAATATTTGGTTTATGAATTTTAATCATACAACAAAACCCAACATATTTTGCATTTCATACAAATTTTCCTTACATCAGGTACGGTACGTACATTGCTCATCAGTTAACTCCGCCTGACCTTGGTGAATGTTTACCATCTCAGAAACTTCCTTACAGTGTGTAAGTTCGGAAACAAGTGTTGGTTTATCTTACCTTTATCAAAATTTTGGAGGCCTAAAGAAAAATCTTCAACATGGAAGTCCCACACTTGGTACCCCCTCAAACGACACGCAAGGTACTAAACCTTGAATAAATAAAGTTATAAATAATGTTATTTGTTCTTCGATAGCTGCATTGAAGATAAACAAGTCTTACGTTCTTCAAACATTACAAATCTGTCCGCAGTCAAGATAAGGTTCAGTTGTGCAGTACCTAAGGGTTGGAAAACTACACTAGAAGAATCTTAACCTTTTTTTGCAAGATTTATTTTAATATTTCAATATAAATTGTAGAAACAGAAGTAACAATTTGTTGTTTTCTATTGTCTAAGGTTCACTAGACAGTGTAATTTCATCGAATGACTGATCTGTATTTTGTAACTGAAGTAACAATATATTTCATGATAAAATTTATATTATAAGACCAAATAAAATATTCTATTACATTTCTATGAGGTTGTTAAGAGGTTGTTTCTTCTCTCAAGCTTCTTGATAGGAATGAGTGGAATTGAATTTCTCCCTAATGGAGAAATCTTGAGGCATTTTTTTTCTTTTTCCCATTCTGGACATTCTTAAACAATTCTAAGAGTATCTCTAAGACAATTTCAAAATATGTCTTGTGTGAATTGATAGTTTGAAATGAGAGAAAACATGCATTACCTTTGGAATATATTACCATAGTTTTTAATAATGTTTTAAAATAGCCCACCCGGTTTCTGAATTTGTCCGAACTGTAAATATATAGTTTTCAGACTTGTATAATCACTGCAAAAATGGGCAAGTTCCAAAACCAATCCCCCTATTTTCAACTTTAAAACTAATATATTTCAAGGCTCATATGTTTTTTTCTTGTTATCAACCTTTATTAAAGTATGCGTCTCTTATTTGGGATTTTTTCCAAGTAATTCAAGGTTACAATTTTGTGTATTGATTTGGTGCTGCATGTTTTAAGAGATAGAGAGAGTTTTTTTTATTGTTACAATTTCTTAGAAAAGATTTAAAAAGGTTCTTTTTTTCTCCAATGTTTACAAAAACTTCCAATCTTAATTATCAAAACTTTAAAATAGCTTACTTTGAAGAGGAACACTAATAACTATGTTCATCTCCATGTATTCAACATTTTATTTTGAAAATGTACAAGAAACGTGCTTTCTTAAAAATTTACAAAACTTAAGTTATTAACGCAGTTAAGTTATTGGTCACAAATAATGCATTTTACTGCATGACAAGGTACACGTATGTCACTTCAAACAGAAAATCAATTACATTTTCATAGTCTATGTGGTTTTTTAAACAATTGTATAAAAGTAAATTATCTAAAAAATAAGTACAATACTTCCTATAGCCTCAAAAAGCTTTTTCCTTATTACATAAAGATAAGACTGTAAAAATCAATGTAAAAAAAATTAACAAAGATAATTTTTCAATAAAAGCGAGCTTCTTACATGTGGATTAATTAATAATCATACATGTTTAGCTTAATGTGGTTAAAAAAATAAATAAATCTTTATTTGATGTAAGGATTTTACAAATAATTAACAATTGTTGATTGGTTAAGTAGTAGAGAGGACTATATAGTCCTAACCTCGCCACGTAAATAAAGACTTTTAAGTTTTATCATTTCATTTTCATGTTCGTTCAAACAAATTAAAAAATGACCGGTAGTAACAAAGAGCAAACTGTTAAGATAAAGATGATTTAAAAGTAAGATTGTAATTAAAACTAATTGTTTAAAGCTCATAAATGATAAAAAATTAAAATAATCTTAAACTAAACTTAATGTGATATTATTTACAGTGATTATTACTTGAACATGGCAGTGACTTTACAAACTTATGTAACGACAAAAGTGTCTTAAAGACACTGAATACAAACCTTAAAACTATAGTACAACTATTTACAAAAAATATTAATCAGATACTACTATATTTGAAAGTCCAATGTGAAAAAACAATGAATCGTCTTAGCTGAATCAAATATCTAAACATGTTTACAAAAGTCAAAAATCAAGAAAAAGTAGAGAGAAGAATGTATCAGGAAAATTTAGCACCAAGGCAAGGGGTCTGTTATGAGTTTGATTAAAAATATGTAAGAGTAACCAGGCATACTATGCAAACATTCACTTAAGTTAAATTTAACATATCTTTGTTGGATTCACTTGCATACACAATCCAATTAAAGTGGACATACTTATTATTCTAGTGGCCATCAAATGCTTTTCATAAAAACTAAAACAAATACTCAAGATTCATATTTTGAATGAGTAGAAAGAGCCATACTACTAAGAAACAAAAATGAATAAAACCAAAATTTCTTTAGTGACAAATTTGCTTAATAAACTTGTCTTAAATGATGCCAATTCACATTGTGTTACCTGTGTTAGCTTTGCCGAGAAAAGTGGAATTTTTTCTTAGGGTTTTTTCATTTCTATCATATCTTATAAGTTTTAAACAAGTGCACAGAGGATTTGACTTTAATGTTGTTTTTTTTAAATGCTCATTTTGTAAGGGTTGGCTTGTAATTGACACGACTTGGTCTTAAGCAAGCTTACTTTTAAAGAAGTAAAACTCAAATTTAAAACAATTCAACAAGTTGTTATTTTATTTTTTGTATACGTTGTGTAATAACTGATGCCCTGGATGAATTGAAGTGATCATACTCCACTAAACGTTATTCCAACGAAAAAGTGTGAACATTTATGAATAATAATGTGTAACGGCCATTATTGAACTTTAAACGCGACCATAATTTATGGCAGGAGTAACTATGACTCACCCTAGGTAGCCATCACAGTATTGACTTTTTTAGCATTTTGTTGTTGTTCCGGACTGAGTTTGTTTAGGACAGATTTTCAGATTAGATGAACTTTACTGTACGTATAAGAATTTCCATGAGAAATCCAGGCATTTATTATTTCAAATTACTAAACATAATCTCAACATGAGTCTTTTTTTCTCATCATTTTAAACTCTAAAAAATAAAGCTGAATTTGTCACCGTTTTAAGAAGAATCAGATGGTTTAAACCAGAGGAAAGTGTTTAGCTCTTTTTTTTTCAGGTAACTATCAATACTTCAAACAACCAACAGGGGCATTTCTTAATCAACTGATATTGTTTCCTGAGGTTTGGTCTCTTCTTCCTTTTTGTCTACTTGCGTTCTGTGAGTTAAGGCTTCCTCGTAAGCTTTCCGCACAGCTTTGCGGTCGGTGGGCTTTCTTGATTCGATAAGTTTCAGTCGGTCCAACTCAGGAGTCACACCTAAAGGTTCTAACTTGTTCCTTGGCAGCCATTGCCTGCAACAAAAAAGTTGTGTTCAGTTGTTTTTGACAATGATCAGAGGCGTGCAGAAGAACATAAGGTATGCGGTGGCAAAATATTGTATTCATGAATAATACCAACAAATTAATGGGTTTGATTTGGAAATCAGTGCTTACCAAGTACGTTTAGTGTCGAAGAATAGGACCAAGTAGACTGGTTCTGTGTAGTTGTTAGCTAAGGCCAACACATCGGCGGGCGGGGAAGGAATCGGGACTCCATTGTGAATGTACCCTCTCGGCATCTTTGGATTGATAATCTGCAAAGTAATAAACAACTAGTAGACTATAGTTTTTATGATAATACTTTTGCTAGCTTTAGTAGTGAAATGACTACGGTAGACTCCCTCTCGTTCGACTTCGCTTGGTTCAGCCATGATGGTTCGGCCGGTCAGCGGAGCGTGAGTCACACTCAGCTGATTCACCGCGAGCAGATGGCTAGGGACATGTCACCACTTGTTTCACTACACTAACTATACTGATGTCCGTCTACTCATTCGTTGAGTAAGTGTATATTCATTTGCTTGTTTCTTTTGAACTTTGTCCAAAACCCAAAAAAGGGTTTTCTGAATAACATATGCATTTTTGACCATATTTATTTACTTAATATAAGCTTAAAGTTAACTATTGTGAGTTTTAGAGCTCTCAATGGCCATTGGCCCCCATACGACTTTTCCTCGTATTTTCGGAGAGATGGTTTACAAACAGTTTACTTATTATAAATTTGTCATTTATTTTGAACACAATATACACACTGTAAGTCTTTAATTTTATAATCTGGAGGATCTTCCATGTATCACCTTTCACGTTTTGAAATCAATAACACCCATGGAAGGTTACAGAACATAAACCTCATATATGGGAATGGAATTTTTTATTTTGGAAGAGACAAGAAATTAAACACTCAGGATTTTTTATGACGGGGGACAGGACCTCAAGCTTTCATCAAGACGTTAATGTGGAGCTTACCAGGGCTGGGTACCAAGGATAGCCTCTGCACTTGGCCCACACCAGCTGTAGCTGCTCCAACGCCTCACTCTCCTGCTCGGCCGCACCACCCCCGGCACTGTCCTCGTCACTAGAGCAGTAGTCACTGGAGCTGTCACTTCCCGAGCCACTCGTCCCTGAGCAACTCGGCAGAGCAACTCGACTCATCCTCAGAGTGTGACTCTTCGTCCGTCTCTCCTTTGATCTCTGAAACACAAGAGTCAATCATTATTTGCAGATAATAATCGTTTTCTTAAGATTATTTTGAAGATAATTTGGGTCAAATTACTTTTTCTAGGTCGTAGCAAATAAACCTACCCTTTAAATCTGCATAAATTCTGTACATTATATTCTGAACAATGATAGCTAATAAACAATTTCAAAATTTGAATTTCAACATGGATCCCACCTCCTCCACTTCTGTAGACACTGAAGCTATCCTTGGATGCAGAAGGTTGACTTGCTATTGTGGCGCTCTCTGTTGACGAATCCAACAAACCCAAGTTTTCAAGGTGTTTCTTCGGCTGCCTTCCTCTTCTTCGAACTGGAGTCGGTGTTGCCCTATTGATACAGAAAACACTATTTCACTGAACACTGAATAGTCATTGGCTGAAATTCTCATAACAATAAACTGAGTTTATTTGTTTTAGGGTATATAAGTTTGAGTACTAGTCTTGTATCCAAGCTATTCATAGCCAATTATATCTCATTTCCTCATTTTTTCTAACACCAAACACAATCCAAATCATTAAAATAAATGGGACAAAAAAATAAAGGATCACAAAAAGTTAAAGTCAAAATATCTTTATTACAATTTCTTCAAGAAATGTATTGGCGTCAAAGGTGCCAACAAGTACAAACTAATAATTACAGCGTTTTAACACAGACAAAAGTAACTAAATTGTTTGCCTGGAAATTGATTTGGATTATGGATAATTCTGGGTGAGCAAAGCCTAAAAGATTGGGGTTCTAATGTATTGAACCCCATTATATTGATGTCTCAATTTCACCCATGCAGCGGAGACAGTATCAGTAACTCTGAGATTATATATAGATCATCTCGGTATATTTCAAACCTGTTGTCTCGGTACCGGAGAGTACGAAGTGAAATGACTATCAGATGCAATCAGAGTCAATAACACTTTCCACTAGTTCATACAGTCAGGCAACAAACACTACAGTGTCTTATAACAAGACTTATCACCTAGTAGACTTACGAGTTGGTGGGGGTTTCCGGATCGTCAGGTTTCTTCACTTTGCCGTTGGCTGCGGCAGCTTTCCTCGTGAACAGCACGGCAGTTCTGCGGTTCACCCCGGACGGACTCGAGGTCTGAGAGTCTGTCCCACCCTGGGACTTCCTCGGAGTTGCTCCACTTTTTTCTAGAGAAACAGTGTTTAATGTAAAATAGAATTACCCCTTACAGGATGTAGTATAAAATAATTATAAAAACTGCAATGCCTTAAACCGCGGTGTCCACAAATGACAGGTGGTGGCATATTTGTTTGCGTTCACTATTTATATAACCTAAAAGCAAAAATTTTCAGTGATCAAGAAAAGGCTAAATGCATACTGTTTGCAGAGACTCTTTCCTTAACACAATATGGTTGACATTTTCAGACCCTTTTCAGTAACAACCTCCATCAAGAGGCAACATTTTACAGAACGTAAAAAAAAATCAAGAAACTACATTTTAGTCGGTCAAGTAGTGAAGTGGGTTGTTTCATAAACATCATAATTTGTTGTTTTAATAATCATGATATTATTAATCAAACAAAGTGGTGCTAACCATTTGTGGACAACCTGTTTAATGATTGTTATCTTGTTGGATATTCAATGTTTCATCTATACCATTTATTAATGAGTTTAGTATCACTTACAAATGAGTCAACACTCAAACCTTAATATAATAATGTCATATAATGATATAACAACAACATAATATAATTTACCTTTCTCCACACTCAATGAAGTAGAAGGCCCTGCTGTTTTGTCCTTGGAAAGGGGAAGATCTTCTACTAAACCATCCAAAGTTTTTTTTCGACGAGGTCTCTTGGCTGAAAATAATAATAGATATAAGTAATTTTAAAAATTCTGCCAGTTTAAACTCAAGTACTCCAAACAACAGGTTTAAAAAAGAAAATCATTTAGATTTCAAATGTTTGTTATTTTTTATTTATCTAGGTGAGCCTGCTATCCTTATACTTAAGTAAGTAAATTGTGATATTTAACTTGAAAGTACTTACTCCCAGAGGCAGAAATAGGCGTTGAGTCTTCAATACTGTGCTTTCGGGTGGAAGATTTCTTTTTACTAAGAATTTCCTCATCGGAAGATTCTGCCTCAGACTCTGACTCCGTTTCTTTATTTCCTGTTAACAATGTAATAATCTCTTAAGCAGTGAACCTATGTGTAACTTTACTTTCGCACCCACTTAAAGTGAAATGATTTTGCACTGCTCTCCTATTACTGATCACATAATTACAAGAATGTAAGGGATATCATTAATCTGATCCCTTATACTGAGATAGACTTTGCCAGATTAGCTACACAACAAACATATTAAAAGGTATATAAAAAGGATAGGAGCAGCTGAGGAATGTCCATGATTAGAACTCAACGAAATCAAAAATAAATACATCAAAAGTTCCTTTGAAACCGATACGGCGAAAGACTGATTTAGACGGAGATGGTTGGTGCGACTCAATGTTAAGTTTGACATAGATGGCCCTGGAAAGATTAAGCTATCAGATGGAATTATCTACCTTCAAAATGTGACTTAATTTCTCACTTCACACCAAAATGCATTAAAATGATCACTTGTTCAACAGTTCAATAGTGAGTCACCAAGAGCGACAATTGTGCAGTAGTTGAGAACAAATCAAAGTTTATTTAGTAGCTCCTAGAAATTTCCAGCTTGCTGGAGTGTCAAAAGGACGGACTGTACTGTACTTTTTTAATGAATGCAATAAAATAAACAGTTTTAAACTTACTTTTAGGAGTTGCTTTGCTGCTTTTTTCTTTGAGTTTTGCAATCTCGCTTTTCACCATTTTTATTCTTTTTGCCCTAGCCAAGCCATGCTTCAGATTCTGACAGCTGTCCAACAGTTGTAGTAGCTTGCACATCACTTCTTCTCCTGAAATTGTTGTCTTTCATGAATGATTCAAGTATTGTTAAGCAATCTTACTTATTTATTTCTACAGTAATACACCATTTTACATATAAACTGGAGTTTACTAATCGAATCCATTGAAAAACCCTGTTATTACGAAATTATTACTAAAATTGATTATTATAAGAATCATAAATATGCATTGCTCAGATATTGAATTTAATTGACATAATTGAGTTTGAGCTTAATAACATTTGTTTAACATAAAACTATATGATACACAACTTGTACTCGAATACAAACAGTCAAGTAAGTAATGCACTTGACAGCAATTAACAATGATGTATGGCGCAACCTATTTTCAAATTAAGCATAACCTACAATAACATCCGTTCTAAAAACAACTATCACTAATATTACCCCAAAGTAAATGTGTTTTGTTTTATTAACATTAACCTGTTGGCACATGTATAGTGCTTGTTTATTTCTGAGTGGTGGTTAAATGACTTTTAAAGACAATTCTTTTATATTTTCTACTATCAATAACATATGCAAGCAAACCAAACATAGCTTTAAATAATTTAAAGTATGATATAACTATGTAATTGGAAACCTTTTATTTATTTTTACCAACTCAAAATATTATTTTTTCAACAGTGTTCATTAAGCGGATTTTCGGATTAAGGGTTGGATATGAAATCTAGGTAAAACCTTAAACCTGACATTTGTATTACAAAAATAATTTAACAGAACTGAAAATACAGTGCATAACTTTAATGCATGAATAGAAAAAGTTATAACTAAAACTAAAAGACACAGTTAAATGCACATGCTCAAGATATTGAATAAATAGTGACAATGATATTATTTGAAGAATAAAAAATATTTGGCTGGATGGTGTAGTGGTTTAGCATAACCGCCTCGGGTAAGCTGGAGACCCGGTTTGGAAATCCCGGTTCGTCCAAATATTTTGTCTAAAATTAATTTAGTAATAAATTAGCTATTTAGCGTTTATACAATTATCTATAATTGACAATGATACATACAGGCCTTATGTATGACAATGTATAATTAAATACTTTTTTAACATTTAATTAAATGCACTTACTATATAAAAATAATAATCTTTTATTTGTTAGAAAACTTGTACAAGTTATATCATAAATACAGTCTAGCAATTAAATTAATACATGCTTGATACAAATCAAATAATGCATGCTCTTTTTTCAAATTAAGATAATAACTTACAATTACAATATTAACATAAAAATAACAATTTTTATAATTATTTACAGTAAAATTAATTTGACAATGTTATACAAAACACGTTATACAATTCTCAGTTTAATAAAATTAAAAGAAATAATATCTATATCAAAAAGAAATAATATCTATATAAAAACTCATCTATAAATAAATAAATAAATAATATTTTTATTGTCGTTCAACATTTCCAGCATTGACAAAGTCACCACAATAATTTTCTGATATCGCAGTCAGAATTTACAGCCATGAACATAGTATATACAAAAGCTATGTAATAATTGGTGTATACAAGTAAATAAATAGACAAATAGTTAAATTCTTCACAACAGAGTACATGATACAGGACAGATAAATACAAGACAAATAAATAAATAATGACCATAAATAATGACAAATAAATAAATAATGACAATATGTATAATTAGCACTACACTTATTAAAATTGATACATGACAGATTGAAAAACTCATCTAGTGAATAGAAAAGGATGCTGTTTTAAAACCACAGGTAAAACTTTGTTTTAAAAGTGTTTAGAGGATATTTTAACTCAGAGTACAAGTTTATTATAAATTTTAAAGAAATGACTGTATGGCTGTTAAGAGTTTTAGTTAATCTATAAAAGTTAATAGCTGCATTTGACTTATTTTGTGTTATGTTTATGTGTGATATGTTTTGGATCAAATGAGGATTTTTTAGTATGTATAATAGTGAATCAATATGTAAACAAAAACGGTTTGTATTTGCAATTTTATTACAATATAGCTGTTCCAAAGGTGCTTGTGTATTATTCTAATTAGTTTTTTGCAGGATTAATACTTCCCCTATCCTACTGCCACCCATAGAAGATAATACCATATATAAAAATAGATTGGAAGTAGGCAAAGTATGCAGATTTTATATAATTTTGATTAATACATTGAATTAATTTGGTTATGAGAAAGATTACTCTAGACAATTTAGAAGTGATGTAGTCAATATGGGGTCCCCAGGAAAGTACTTTGTCCAAATATATCCCAAGGAACTTAACACTGTCCAGATAGCCCTCAGATTCGTCTAACTCGCAGGGTCTCAGGGTAAACACTATTTTGAGTTTTGTCTTTATTTTTAAACTAAGAAATCCATTAGTTTCAAACCAATTTGAGGCTTCATTTATTGAGTTTTGGGCTAGAATTTTAAGTTGGTTTAAATCTTGATGACAATTTAGAAAAGTGGTACATCAGCATACAGAAAAGCTTTCTTTACTGGATATACAATTGGGAAGGTCATTAATACATATTAAAATAGTAGTCCCAGGACTGATCCTTGGGGCACCCCATATTTTATGTCTAATTCTTGTGACCAAGTCCGGCCGATACAAACTTTGTTTTCTGTTACTTAGATATGATTCAAAATGAAAGCTGTTTCTGTTATACCATAGAACCTCAACTTCATTAGTAGGTCTCCATGGTCCACACAGTCGAAAGCCTTACTCAGGTCACAGAAGGTTGCCTGAGCAAGGACCTAAAGACCATCAAAACCTCATTAAGCAGTTCTATTGCATCAAACGTATTTTACCCTTCCTAAACCAAATTGTGAAATACTAAAAAGTTGTTATTTTCAAAAACAGTTAAGTTGATCAAAACTAAAATTTCAAATAATTTTGGATTACAGGAATTATGCTTATAGGGCGGTAGCTTCTCGGAGTATCTTTTTTGCCTTTTTTAAATATTGGACACACTCTAGAGATTTTAGTTCATTGGGAAAGCAACCCTCAAGGAGACAGAGATTGAAACAGTATGATAAGGGTTCAGCCATTAGTAATGACCTTTTGAGCAAACAGTTTGACATAAGATATATATCGTTTGACCGTGCTGAGTTTTCAATCTTTTAGTAGCCTTAACTAGTTCATTAGGTGTAATAATATTCCATACAAACTTTACAGGAGTGATAGGAGTTTTGACAAAAAATTTGGGTTGTACACATTGCCACCCATCTGTCTCTATGTTTTCAACTGACTCAATAAAAGTATTAAATGTATCTGGAGAAATTTTAGGTGGCTTAGATTCAGTTATACAGTTACTACTAGTTTTAATTATTTGCCAGGCAGTTTTACATTTATTAGAGCTGTTTTCTATCATTGGTGTTATACTCTAATTTGGCATTTTAATTGACTGTTTGTACTGTTTTTTTAAATTATAGTAGACATGGTTAGTTTCGGCAGCTGAGACTCCTTCATTACTTTTGATTATTTTATCTAGAAAATCAGCTTATCTTCATATTTCTTAATTCATTACTGTACCAGCTATTTTTATGTGTTTTACAACTTTATTCTTAAACTTAAAATTTTGGAAAAGTAAGCGATGTTATCTCTTAGTATAAAAAACTTTTAAAACACTATCTGCAGTTAAATTCACAGCATTTTCCCCAGTCATAAGAACCGAAGTCTGTCAACTAAGCAGCTATCGGTTCTTATGACTTTCTATCAGTAGGGTGGAATGTCACTAAGCCATTTAAGGCATTTAAAATTTTTCTGCTAAATTTTGCAAGGTCGTTGAGTTTATTAAATGCTGCACCATATTATAAATCTTAATAGATACAACTAATATGCAACTGTTACTAAAATAAATGTATTTAAAGGTTTAACTGCCTTGTAAAGCTCTACTTAACCAATAAAATTTAAATGTGAGAGAGTATTTGAAAGAAAAACTCGTCAAATATAAAAGTATTGTTCAAAACTTTAGTTTGTATATGAAAAATATGTCATGCTTTCCCTAACTTAGCCTAAGTTAAGAGTTGGCTGGTTAAAACTCAAGCGGTGTTAAATGAAAGAGGTAATTGAAAATAGGAAAATTTGCAAACGATGTTTTAGATGGGTTAATGACTTATAACGTGGAAGGTTTTTGTCTGAAATCATAGCTGTCCTGTAGCATAAAAGCTAAAATTGAGTTTAATTGTAAAATAATAAAATATAATTAAAGCCTTATTAATATAGAGTACTATGTTTTATACAAAATGGAGTTATAGTATTTGAAAGATGCTACAAAAATCCTTTTGATGATCCCTGACAAATTGTTTACTGTTTTTATGCAGCAGCATCAAGAATCTAATTGGAGAAACCAAACCTTTAAGTATATTAACTTACTTAACTGATTTATTTTTACGCGTCGTTGTAACTGTACCTATGTATCAGGTCTAATCAAGATGCTTTGAACAGTTTGATACACACTCACCATTGTGTTGCTGGAGTCAGCCACAGCAGCAAGTTGCTTGTCTATCTCACTAGGCAAGGTCTCTTCTACCGGTGTCCTGGGAGTCTTGTTGACGATGTTGTTTATCCCTGCTTCTGCAGAGGCAATCCTTCATTCATACCCATCACTTCCAGCTCTCTGGCAGCTTGGCGAAGTATCATTCCACCCTAAAATCATTTTAATGTGATCAGGTTGAAATATTCACTCTGATTTTGTGAAAGTGGGACTAGTCTTAATTGATGGATGTTTACAGTACTGGAGCTGTGTGGGATCCCGGATTTCCGACCCCTCATTCTTTCTTTCATTTGACATAGGTAATTTCCCGATCCTCTTCTTCTAGTACCGAATTTTTTTGAGGGGAATTAGAAAACTAATGCTTAACAACAAATGTTTCCTTCTAAAACGCTGAAAATGTTATGGTGATTTTTCAACTAAACTATGTAACTTGTTTTCCAAGTAGTATCGTCCGTGAGTGTGTACTTTCAATGAAGATAAGATAAAGAAATACTGTTGCTTATCAGTCAAAAAGACCGTGCAATTCCAGATAAATCACTCTTCCCTCCTTCTGTGCCGAATGAATTCATTTGTTTGATGACGACCGCCATTGCCTAGTTTACTGATAACCAGGGATGGGTCGGTTCGTTCGGTTATCGGTTCCACTGTTCTTGGTGAACGTTAATAATGTAAGGATAAACATCATTCCTAGAACCGGTGAATCACAACTTCAAACAAGTACGGGCTATTTTGACTACAACGCCAGTGTAAAATAGGATACTGTTTAGCTGAGCGATCTATTGAATCGTAACGCCCGGAATGAAATCACAATAGCAAATTGCTAGCTGCAATTTCTTTGACCTCATAACGCATGCTGTGACATCACGAGTTGAGCACCGTCATGGGCGGTCTATTGACTCGGTAATCTGGTTGAAATCACAACTTCGTACCAAGTATGGCGATTTCTTTGATCCTCTAACGCCAAGCTAAAAAGAATAACTTCGGACACCGTGATGGGCGACTTTTTGATTCTCGGTAACTCAGGTGAAATCCAACTGCACCAAGTACGGCACTTTTCACCTGCTAACGCCAAGGTAAAATCATGACTCATACCGTCTGGTCGGCGCATTTCTTGACTCGTAACGCTTGCGAGGAAATCACAACTGTACCGCGAAGCGGCGATTTCTGACTCGCAACTAACGATCACTGAAATTCAATGATTGTTGACCTTGCTCTAGGGGCGGGCGATTTCTTGACTCTCGTAACACCCACGAGGAAATACAACTTCGTACCGCATGGCGATTTTGATTCTTAGCAACGCATCTGCTGAAATCACAACTGGTACCAATTAGCTGCAAATTACTACAAATTTCGAAGCTTTGCCAACAGTAACCGAAATTGGTATCGAAATTTCAAACTTGACTCAAAAATTGAAAGTACTATTGAAACACCCTAGTATCAGGAAAGAACCGTGGAACCGATAAAGAGCAATATGAAATGGCTAGAGAATTGATGTTGCATAAAATTAAACCTATTGCATCCCTACTGATAACCATCTCTGTGACAGATTCGAAGGCCTGTTTGTAGTAGACTTTCTAGCCTACACATATTGTATTTTCATTATTCTTAAACCTTTCTTATTTATGATTGTAATAAACACGGCTAAAAAAATTTAATTTTAAATCTTTTTAGTTTTTAATATTAACTTGGTGTTTTTGTTAATAATGTAAGGATTGATCATTAATACCACAAAAATAACCAAGTTTTTGGACAAAAACAAATACCAGTATCAAGTTAACAGGACAGTTTAAAGTAAAGAATGGTTGTAATAAAATAAAATAGAATTTATAATAGTTTAAGCCAACTAATAATTACGATTATTGAGTAAATCTTTTGTAACCACAAAATAAAATAGAAAGGTAATTAAAAGATGAACTTCTTACCTGATCTCTCATTTTGACTCCAGCTTTATAGAAGACTGTGTCTTTATTGTTATAGGCGAGGCAGTTGTCGATCATCAAATCGAAATCTGCTTTGAACTCATCCAACGAACTGTACTCAAAGTTGTCTACCTGTGAAACAAATTGAATATCAAACTATGGCCACTTAAAAAGGTTCAGCTTAGAATTACCGTGAGGATTTTTTGACAGTTTACTCATTGTTGAGACAGAATAACAGCCAATTTCTTCACATAACTACTATTGTAGCACTGCCCAAGTACAAAATGTGGTCATGTACTGATGCTCAATTCAAAACTGTGAAAGCAACTTAATTTAACAGTAATTTTAAATGAACAGTATAATAACTAACATATGAGAGCTTATGATTCATAATTTATTCACAAGGCTTCAAAATACCTAGTTTTATTTTAATTATTCAAATAGCCTATTTTGATCTTGCTCTTAGGGTTGTTTTTTCCAATCCAGTTTCAACTGGTGGTTAAAATTTAACCGGCAGCAAGCTAATAAAAATGCTTGATATTTTTGAGGTTAAGATTTAATTTACCTGTTTTGGTTATGCATTATAGTGTTATAATTTGTGTGCAATATTACTAGTTTGGCATAATGTATACATGTTCAATTTACAATATAATAACTGATGGAACGAGAATACAAATGATGCTTGACTTGGTCAAGACTTGAATTGCATGGCCACGTTTGACACCTAGAAGCATCGGTCCACCCGATGGAAAGAGCATTGGATTTATAGCATTTAAGATTTATAGTAAACATTGCAGACTGTAAATAACTTTAACCAGCAGTTAACTAACCGACGCTTAAAGTTGGAATTGAAAAAGTAGTTTTTAAAAGAGCTACTTTGTAGCACTACAAGCTCCCAAATTTTCAGCTCAGTTTAAAAAGGAAAACAAAAAATATTGTTCTGTTTATAGCACAGTAAACAAAGACTTGATGTATTCATAGGTAATTTATTTGTACAGTACCTAGAGTAGTAATTTGAAAATAGATACTAGTGTAAAGAGTGAAAATATGTCTCCAAATTTGGATCGAACACTAGATTATCTCAGGAACCTTAACGGACACTTTTGAAAGATGCGGACCAACAAGACGATACTATTCTAACCTTAAGCCTCATTGTAGACAGGTCCATCGGTGTTTGACCACATCTCCATAGTCCGCACTTGATTGATTCCATGGTTCATGAAAATCTCAGTGTCCTTGGTTTGCACCAGGTCTACAAGTTTACGAAGTACACAACTAGCGGACACAGCTCCATTTCTATGCTCATGATCTCCTGAAAGATTAGAGTCTTGCTTTTGAGGTAGGCCTAAGTTAAGAATTGTCAGCTTAACTTACATTACCAGGGTTGTTGGTTCTAGCTA